>QLSR01001476.1:1699611-1771352 GCA_031780015.1 Citrullus colocynthis
AAAAAAAAAAAAAAAAAAAAGAAAACCCAAAAAAGTTCAAAGAATAGTGATTAATTACTCTAATAATTCAACACCATTTGATGATCTCATTAGTAATAATTGAATATTTTGTGTAAAATGAACATCTTTGATGTGCTAGTTACTTTTACTTTTTATCTTTTAACCATAAGTTTGGTGGTTAAATTCTAGGTAAAGGAAAGTTGACAAATTTGCTAATTTTATTTCCTCCCTAAATAGTTACCACACTACTTTATTTTATTTTCTCTTTTCTTTTTAAATTAGCACGGTTTAATTTAGTTTATATATTTTAACATTTTATTGATTTTTATTGCCTAAAACCATAGAAGTGGTATATCTCAAATGTTGAAATTTTTGTATATATCAACAATGGTGGGGGTAGAGATGGAATTGGTGATGTTTAGAATAATAATTGATATCTCATGTCTCTTAATACAACTAACGTGATACTTAAAATCAAAATACAAACTATTTATTCTAAATATTTTGAAAAGAAAAAGGAAAAAAACCCCTCTAAAAGACCCCATAAAATTGTGTTTTACTCAAAAAGATGAAAGATCGGTTAAAATATCATTTTGATTTTCATACTTTGAAGTTTGTTCAATTTTAGTTTATATACTTTCGATTGTCTAATTTTAGTCTATGGAGTTTCAATAAATCTTAAATTTTTAGTTCTTCATAGTTATCAAAAATAGAAAAATATCAAACTATTTATAAATACAACAAAATTTTACTTTCTATCTATGAAAGACTGCGATAGACCCAGATAGATATCTATCAGATGTAGATAGATGTTTATCTAGGTCTATCGTAGTCTATCACAAATAGAAAGTAAATTTTTGTTATATTTGTAATTATTTGCAATAGTTTTTCTATTTTTAAAAATATTTCTTTTTTTTTTTAATCGAAATTGGTTAAATAATAACAATAGTTTTAATGTAGGAAAATAAAACATGTGAATATGTTTTCAAAATTTATTGAAAAAATGTTATATATAACGTAAACCTTTTTAAAGGACTAACAGTAAATCAGCATTAGAGACTAAATTTAAGATATATTAAAAGTACCGAGACTAAAATTAAACAAATTTTAGAATATACGTACCAAGATGATATTTTTAACTTAAAAATTTTTGTATCCATTCAAATTTCTTTCCAAATTTTGTTTTGCTCAAAAATAGAAGTTTGAATAGAAAAAAGAAAACAAAAAGAAAGTCTTTAAAAATGATTATAGATTAAAAAAGAAAGAAAAACAAAATGTTAAAATAAGATTTTGGTTTCAATACTTTTTGTTTAATTCTAATCTATATATTTTCAATTGTCTAATTTTGGTTTTTATATTTTCAATAAATCTTAAATTTAGTCCTCATGTTAGTTTATTATATTTTTTAAAAACCATTTTGTTATCCATTAGCTTCTTTTATCATATATTATTTTAAAAACTTTCACATATTCTATATTCTTACTTGAATATTATTGTTATTATTTAACCAATTTGGTAAAATTTAATTTCGAGAGACTAAATTGATAGTTTATTAAAAGTACAGAGACTAAAATTGAACATATGAAAGTATAAGGACTGTATATGAATCAAAATGTTATTTTAACCTAAATAAAATTTCCTAAAAAAAATCATCCTAGATTAAAATAAATTTGAAAAAAATTAAGTAGTTGAAGCTACATATTTAGGCATATTTTTGGGGATGAAAAGAAATTAAATAATTTGGAAGAAAACATATAATAAAATATAAAGGTGGGGATTGCGACAGATAAATATGTCTGTCGTACTAAATAATTTTGTCGAACCACCTTATCCATGTTGCTAAGAGGCGGCTGATTGGATAATTTCATCCACCATATTTATTTGTAAAATATTTAAATATTTTTCTTTATTCATTGTTAAAAATTTTAAAAACAAACAAATAAATAAAACTTTATTCGCTTAAATAATGACAAACCAATCAAAGCAGTGCCAGCCTTGGAACCATCTCTTCTGCTCATTGAAGAGGGCATAAAAATTCATATATAAAAAGCTTATTTTAAAAAGGAAATAAATATGATTTTGAATTTAATTTTTAATTCTTAGAATTACATTTTACTTCATGAATTTAAATTAACTTAAATAATCAAATTTAAGAATAAAAGCGGAGAATCTTAAAGCTCAAATTAAGAACAAGTTGGTAATTTAAGTAAATATTTATATTAAAAATTTATCCAAATGAAATAATAATTGTATAAAAATATCCAATAAAAACATGCAAATTTTATAATTAAAATCAATTATAAGTAAAAAAAACCAAAGGAATAAAATATTAAAAAAATAATAATAATTAAGTGACAAAAATCTCTGTCCGTACAATAAATAATTATTGTATAGTTAATTTATTATTATACTCTATCCTTTATACATTGGCATGCAAAAGAAACAAATAAATAATAAACTAGGCAGAATTATAATATAAAGTCGAGTTACCCTTTTGATTATAATAATACTTATTATTATTATAATTTCATAATGATGATAGGGGCTACAAGCAATTGAAAATGGCGTGTAATTAATAATTAAGTGCATTGTTTTTTGTTTTTTCTTTAATTAAAAAAATTATTATTTTTTGGTATCCATATTATACCCATCATTGCTTCTCTGAATAATGGGGTTCCACATTTGTCTTAGTTTCAATAATCCCCTTAGAGCTGACAAAAATTATAATATAAATTTCGCATTTTTCGAGGAGTACTTTTTTTTTCTTTTTTAAATTTTATCTCTCTTTTGGCAATTATAATAAATTAACAATGATGAATCTTTACAAGTCATTTATCTTTAATATAATTATATTATCCATATTTTTAGTCCAATTCTCCTCCTCTCTCCTTCAATTTTTTAAATTTTAGAATTTGACTAGAAATACATCCCGGAGAAATTGGAAGGAACAAAACATAAATTAAAAAAAAAATATAAAACTAAAAAGAAATTATTATCAAACTAATCATAATATAAATTTAAAATTTAAAAATCTGTAACATTCTTTTAATATTTAGATTTTATATTCTTATAAACAAATTGTTCTATTATCAAATTATACTTTAAACTATGAGATTGGTTTCAATTATATCTTCAAACTTAAAAGTTTCATTTTAAACTTCGAAGTTGGAACATTTGTAGGTTTTTGCCATTAAATTCATAAACAACACATAAACAAATCTTTCAATTAAATGTGCTTAGATTTGTTCACTTTAACTTATTAATATATAAACAAACACAAATTTGTCAGTCTATAAATTTAACAACAAAAATGTTTAAGAATTGTTTTGAAAAAAAAAAATTCAAATAATAAAACCGAAACTTTTCAAAATTAAAGACTCCTATAGTTTAACCTAAATAAACAAAAAAGTTGAAACTATTGTAAAATTGAGGAGCAAAATAAAGGAAAAACAGGAATACAAATACCGAAAAATTATAATATTAAAATAATATAATAAATAAAAGAAAAGAAAATAATAAAATTATAGAAAATTGAATTTTATAGCTATTTAGAAATCTCTCAAATTTCTCCAATCATTTATTTTCTTTTGTCACCAATGTGTGTACTTTCAACATTCACCAAATGCCACTATTTATAAGCAATTTTGCAAATAGGTGGTGGAAAAACATGACTAATAAGGATGTGTAATTATAAAACACATGACCTTTGGACACTAAGCATAGACATCTAAATTACACATATTTTAAATATTTATAATAGAAAAGTTATATATACAACGAAAACAAAATTTGGGGATGTGATAATTGGAATCTTCACCTTTGGGATCCAAAGAGAGTACCAAAGCTGAGAAGAAAAAAATAATAATAAATGAGAAAGGTGAAGGTGTGGAAAAAGTTGATTGTGTGCATGAGAAGAAATATAAAAATAAGGTTAAAAAATACTCGTGGTTCAAAAACTTCGTAAAAGTAACAATTTAGTCTCTAAATTTTAGTTTATAACGATATAGTTTTTGAATTTTATTATGTAATAATTGAGTTCTCTACTTTCAAAATTGTAACAATTTAGTCTCTAACGTAAAATAATTTATCAAAATTAGATGTCAATTTTTATTATTTTATAATAGAGACTTTGTATTTTATTAGGATATTGAGTCTCTAATTATTTAAACGATTTATTTATGCAAAAAAAATCTCATTAAATCTTAACACTAATTTATACAATAAGGATTAAATTATTACAAATTTAAACGTACAAAAACTAAGTTGTTACATATTAAAGTTTACAAAATTAAAAATTTAGAAATTAAATTGTTACAAATCAAAGTTCAAAGTTCATAGACTACATTGTTATTTTTTTAATAATTAAAAAAAAATAAAGAGGTAGAGAATTGAGGGAGAAAAAAAGAGTGATAATTTTAATTTTTTTTTTTTTTTTTTTAAAAAAAAAGGTGAGAAAAAGACAGGATGTAACCGTTAGGTTTAGTTGGATGCCAGGCTGCGCCTTGTGGCACTTCCCCCAATTTCTTGCTTCCTCTATTATCATTACTCTCACATGGTCGTGCTGTACTCCATCCCTACTTTCTCTCTCTACAATTTTTATCTTTTTCACATCCATTAACAGATCATAGCTTTCAATTCTCTCACTCCCTCATGTTGTTGGATATAAGGGAAAAAAGAAAAAAAAAAAAAGAGTAACGTACATCGTCAGATCAATATTGTTATTCATCTTCTAATACACGTAACAACAATTGCGAATATTGAAAATTAAACCTTCGACTTCGTTAGAGAAAGTGCATGATGATTATCATTGCACATTAGCTTAACCCTAACTTCAAAGCAAAAGATACGTTTTTGTAGTAATTAAATTCTAGGGGCAGTTGTAAATATTACGAGTAATCAGGCCTAAAGTATTAACAGATATAACACAATGCAAAAGAATTTGCAAATATAGCAAAATTTAAATCTAGTTCTCGGAGTTTATTAGTGATCTACGATCGATTTGGTAGTAATAGCAATTCTTTAAAAATGTTGTTTTACACTTGTTTATAAGCCATAGAAGTGATACTCGTTGCAATTACCTTAAATACTATCATTAACATCAAAGTAAACTTAGCTCAATAGTAATTAACATGATTTATTTTTCACAGAATTTAGAGGTTCAATCCTTCATTTATGTAATTATAGTAGTAAAAATATATATATATATCATTAGCTTGGTACTACCCTCTAAAATAGTTAATAGGAATATTCTTCTTGGGCACTACTAAATGTGTGATTGCTATTTATTTTTTTTTTAGAAATCTGCGTTTTAATCCTACTTATTATAAATGGAAGGAAAATATTATAATAAAATAAATATTAAATTATTTATAAATATATATTTTTTTTTTACTATTTATCAGGGATAGACTGCGATAGAAGTCTATCGCAGTTTATTGCTGAAGGGGTAGAAATTTATCGCTGATAACTGTGAAAGTTTTCTATATTTGTAAATAGTTCGACTCATTCTAAATTTAATTGTCAATGAGTTATTATAAGTGTTTCAATCTGTGCTAGCGTTTGGAATGTGAATTTATGACTTGTATATTTTTTTATTATTTTATTTTATTTTATTTTTAAAAAGGACTTAGTATAAATTATAGTTTAGATAGGTATGTAAGATAAATTAACCTGAAGTTTCGAGTGTAAGTAACTATTTATCAAATATAATGAACAAAATTGACTCACGAATTTGTATCTTAAGATTCTCTAATAAGTACTTCAACATTTTATTTTATGTTGATGGTCCATATCAAACTTTAATAATAATAATAATAATAATAATCTATTTATTTCATTTGTTCTTCTTTTTCTGATAAAAGGTTTATTACTTATTATCAAATATTAATCGAGACCAATGATGCTAATTTTGTTTTAACAATTATTTTCCTTTTAGGAGGATTATTTTCACAAGTTTTAAATGAAATAAATCTTATCCACATTTCAAAAGTGTAAGTTTTATTCTTTTGCATGGATGGTAATAAAGTTACGGGACGTACTCCTTTGTGTATGTGTGTTTAAACTCGATTCCGACTTTCAATTTCAATTACATTAATTAGAATTTTAAATTTATAATTGTATCAATTTAAATCACAAATTTTAATAAGTGCATCAACTTACTTCTTCCTCCAATTTTTATTTCATCAATATCACATAAAATTTATAATTTAAATAAATTAAACTTCTAAATTATCCATAAGACAATTAATTTAGAATGTTTCTTACGATTACTTTTGAAAAGTATATATGTATTAACACTTAAACACATGTAAAGACTTTTTCAAATGTCTTTTTTACAAAATAGATTATTAGAGTAAATAAATTTACGATTCTAAAAAAAAATTATGACTAAAAATCTAAATTGAACGAGAGTTTTAGTATTTAATTGAAACAACTATAAGTTTTACATAAAATTTTTCCAAATAAAACATATAGAAATTAGGTGTAAATGGTTAATTTTACGGGAGCTCATAATTTAAATTAATATAATTATTAATTTGTGGTTTAAATAGATATTGGTATTGTTTTTTTAAAAGAAACACAAAATCCCAAAAATACCCCTGGGGTGTTTGGCCTTATCCATAAAAAGCAACCATTTTCCCATTTCCTCACCTTGCTACCACCAAACCAACTTTCCTCAAACCACAGCAGCAAAAAACCTCTCTCAAATTTTCGCCGCTCCCTCGCCGGAATTTCAAGACAATGTCGAAAGAAGTGACGGAAGAGGGACAGTCCGGTCTGAGAAAGGACTACGTCGACCCCCCGCCGGCGCCGCTCATCGACGCCGCCGAACTCACTCTCTGGTCCTTCTACAGAGCCCTAATCGCTGAGTTCATCGCCACTCTCCTCTTCCTCTACGTTACAATCGCCACCGTCATCGGCAACAACAAACAAACCAAAATGTGCGACGGCGTCGGAATCCTCGGAATCGCCTGGGCCTTCGGCGGCATGATTTTCGTCCTCGTCTACTGCACCGCTGGAATCTCCGGTAATTTACAGAAACGACAAAACCTCATTTCCTTGTTTAGTTGATTTTGGATTTTCTGATTTCTAGGGTTTCGGTTTTCTTGTAGGTGGTCATATTAATCCGGCGGTGACATTCGGGCTGTTTCTAGCGAGGAAAGTGTCACTGATTAGAGCGGTGGGGTACATGGTGGCGCAGTGCGCCGGAGCCGTCGTCGGCGTTGGGTTGGTTAAGGCTTTTATGAAGCATGATTATAACAACAACGGCGGCGGAGCCAACGCCGTTAATTCTGGTTACAGTAGGGGAACAGCTCTTGGTGCTGAGATTATTGGAACTTTTGTTCTTGTTTACACTGTCTTCTCTGCTACTGATCCCAAGAGAAGCGCGCGTGATTCTCACATCCCTGTAAGTTTTTCTTCTTCTTCCCTTCTCAGATCACCATGGATATCTTCTTCTTTCAACTTCCAAGTTTGTTTTTCTGCGCTCTACCTTGAGATTTGGACCTCCAACTTCAAACATCATGAGTATTAGTTTTCCATAGCTATGCTCACTTTGAACTAATATTCTCGTTAAAGAAGGCTTCAAAATCATTTGTTTCATAAATACTAAAATACTAGTCTCGATCTCTCTTTAACTACTCTTAAATTAAATTAGAATTTTGAATGTAAGTTGAGATTTGAAATAATGTGATGAACTAGAATGGCCAAACTTTTATTTACGATTCTAAGTTCAATTATAAAAGATATCTTTAAAATATCTTTGAAGAATAAGCTTTTTTTTAGAATTTTAAATGAAAATTAGAATATGAAATTGTGTATGACAATGACCTAAAACTAAAATTGAGCTCCTATTATTTTAGGTCATTTTCATGTAATTCTAAATCTTAATTTTGTTCAAAATTTTAAGAAATTCTAACTCGAGAGTCGTTAGAAAACGAATATAAAAGTTGAAGAGTAATATTGTAATTTTGAAATAACAAAAACGTATACCCTTCAAATTTATTTGGTGTAATTTAGCCAAATTACGAAGATTAGTAGTCTAGAAGTAACTTAAGCTTTGAAATTTGTAGTTTGAATAGAGAAAAATCTCGTCAAAATTAAGTGAAGATTTTAAATATTCTTTGTTCTTGGAACGACGTGACAGGTTTTGGCTCCATTGCCGATTGGCTTCGCCGTGTTCATGGTTCATTTGGCAACCATTCCCATCACCGGAACCGGAATCAACCCGGCCAGAAGCTTCGGCGCCGCCGTCATCTACAACCGTGAAAAACCCTGGAATGACCACGTAAGTCGTCGCCGGCGAGATATTTCAACTAATTCTTTTTCCGATTGATTTTCAGAAAATGAGTTTTGTTGTTTAACCTTTCCGTTGGAACCTTACAGTGGATCTTTTGGGTCGGTCCGTTCGTCGGAGCTTTAGCGGCGGCGGCGTACCACCAGTACATTCTCCGGGCAGCCGCCATTAAAGCTTTGGGATCATTCCGCAGCAACCCCACAAACTGAGAGGGAAGAATGATGATGATGATGATGATGATCTGCAGGATGTTTTTAAATTATTCATTATTAATTTATCTGGTTGTGTGTGATGAATGAGACTATGAGGAGGAAGGAGGAGAGATGACTTTGAATGTTTATGTTAATTTTATTTAATTTTTAAAATATTTTGTTTGTTAGTTTATTTTTGGCTGTGTAATATTATGATTCTCTCTCCTATGTTCATTAGAAGACAATTTGGCCTTCAATTTTTTCTGATCTCTCCTCTCTCCTCTTTGCTCTCTTTTGGCCTTCACTACTTTTTATGAGTGGTTAACCCCTAACTTTTGAAAAAAGAAAAATATAATAATAAATTCAAAGTTAGTCTCATTGGAATTTACTTTTTATGGGTGGGGTCACCCTTAATTATGTTTGTAGAATTTGGTTAGAAATTTAAAATGTTTTGAAGGATGAGAAAGTGGAAAAGAAAATAAATACAATTTTTTAATATTAAATTAAAAAAATAAGTGCTTCTTTTCTCTAAATTCCTTTTCATTTTAGTCCTTTCCACATTTTAATTCTTTCAGCTAAATTTCAAAAACGTAACCAGGGTAAAAAAAAAAAAATATGTATATTAAAAACATTCATGGTTCTTAAAACTTTTATAAAACTAACCAACAATAAAAACCTTAAAATTTAATAAATAAGTATACTAAATTGTCACAATTCAAAATTAAATTGTGTTATTTCTTAAATTTAAAGATTGAGTTATTTTAAATTTGATAGTACAAAAACTAGATGGTTAAAATAATAAAATATAGGAACTAACTTATTGTTTTTATGCAAGTACTTGACTTATAAACTTTTTTTTTTCCTTCAAAACTTACCTTGAATTTTAAAATTATTTGTGAAAGGTAAATAACGAAAGAATTTTAAGGGGATGAAAATATAGTGTTTACAAGTTTAATTGTCAATAATTAAATTATGAGACGCTATTAATAAATTCAATTTTTTTTAATATAATCTAAAAGCGACTATTATTTTACGTTGTCGTGAAGCTAAGTTTGTGTTTAGTAACGTTGATTTAACAAGCCTAAATTCCTATAGGAGATTCTCCCTTGTTTAAGAAAATTGATTGTGTAGCTTAAATTTCTACAGTAATTGGTTGGTATATATTTTTCGCAAAATGATAAATATATAAATTTGGAACAAATATTAAATTTAATTTTAATTTTAAGTTATAAACCATGTAAAAAGGTTTAAATACTATTTTGGTTCTTATACTTTTAATTTTGATTCATTTTGGTCCCAATACTTTTAAGATATTCATTTTGGTACTTATACTTTCAACTTTAGTTCATTTTGGTCACTGTACTTTCAAAATGTTCATTTTGGTCCCTGTACTTTCAAAAAATGACCATTTTGGTTTTTATACTTAAAAAATGTGACCATTTTGGTCCCTTCATTTTCTTTTTTACTTCATGTTTTAGGGATCAAAATGATCACTTTTTGAAAGTTCAAGAACCAAAATGAACAAAGTTGAAAGCACAAGAACCACAAAAACGCTTTAAAAGTATAGGGACCAAAATGGATCAAAGTTGAAAATACATGGACCAAAATGACCATTTTAAAAGTACAAGAACTAAAATGAACTAAAACCAAAAGTATAAGGACCAAAGTAGTATTTCAACCATCTAAAAAACTATGTGAATGACAAATTTATAGCATTTATTACATGGAAAGAGATCTAAAGAGAGTATAGTTCAGACAATAATAGATATATACTATTTCTTTTATTTAATCCCCAACTTCAAAAGAAGTAGTACATGTCCATTATTGAAAAATTTATTGCATCTAAATGATAGTTAAGTGTCATAGTTTGCAATATATATTTGAAGTTCTTAAATTTTAGGAAGTTATCAATTACTCCTAAATTTGAAGAGTTATATCAATTAAAATTCTAAACTAATAATTGTATAATTTTAAACTTTAGATTTTCGTAAGTATATTAACTTATAATCTCCATTATATCCTGTTTAAAAAATCATCGCCTGAGATTTATAATTGCTAAAACTTTCATAATTAAATTAATCAAATTGGAATCACAATGAGAATTTTCCTTGAAAATTTGACTGTATACATCAAATCTAATCGTCCATTTGATATTTGAAGAAGTTTACACAAATCAATAAAGAGTCTAAATTGATTCAATTATTACAATTTAAGAATTTAATTGAAATAATTATAATCTTCACACTATAATATCCGAACGAAATCAACATAATGGTGTAAAATAATTCTCTTACAATACACTTATGAAAGCTCGTAATTTAATTATTAATTAATATTTTAATTGACACAATCATAAAGTTTAAAAGTATAAACGGATGTATATATATATACTTTTATATTAGGGTAATTGAAAATTCAACCTAGGATGCCTTCATTATCAAACAAAGTGAAATGAAGCCGCGTGTCAAAGAGAGGGTAAAAAGGGCAAAGGTAGGTACAAACTACAAAACTACAAAGTAGGCGTCGGGTGTAGTGAAAGAGCAGCTTTTTTTTTATTTAAAAAATTTTATTTAGAGAAAAAAAAAAGAAAAAACAGGTAGGTAATTAAAAGGAAGAAAAAGAAAAAATGGTTGGGTCAATCTAGGACCGAAGTTCAACCAGAGAATAATACTATGATTAGTTAAATTACGAATTTGATCTATATCACCTAAAAAAACATTAGAATTTAATTTCTATAATTAAAAAAAATTAAAATTTTATTAAAGCATAAAATTAGAATTTAATTTCTATAATTAAAAAAATTAGAATTCTATTTCTGCTTTAATAAATATTAAAATTCTATTAAAGTATAAAATTAGAATTCCATTTCTGCTTTAATAAATACTAAATTCTAATCTAAAATTATATAGGTCAAATTTTAACTTTTTCTTTTAAATCTAATCAGGTAATCTTTCAATTAAATAAAAGAAAAATGAAAAAAAAAAATATTATAATAAGCAAATCGATTTTTCATGAAGTGGGCCCCACAGACCAAATGTGTACATGTCACGGCAGCACATGGGATGCGGGTCCCACATCCAAATCTACTGTTTAGTTGTCGCCTTTTGGTTGGTTTTTAATTTTCTTCCACGTTGGTTAGAATTTAAACTTGGTTCACGAGACAGGTTTAAAAGACTAAATCATAAGTTTATTTATATCTTTTAAAGTTCAAAATTACTTTTTGGTCCATTGGTTTTCAGTTTTGTTTTAATTTAATTTTTAGATTCGTAGGTTTATACTTTTAATGTTGATTGTTCATTAAATATTTATTTTCAGTCTCTTTGGTGTTAATATCTTTCATTTAGTTTAAAATAATTATGAAGTGAAATTTTAAGATTAATTTTAATAGTGATTAAAAATTAGTTCAACTTAATTAGCATTATTTGTTCTTTTGATTCTTTTAAATTAATTAATAGACATTAACATGAAAGACTAAAAGTAAGTATTTAGTGAAAAATCGACATTAGAAGTGTAAATCTTGAAACTTAAGGAATAAATTAAAACAAGACTCAAACCACAAAAGTAAATAATGGTAATATTCTGAAACTTAGAGACTAAATTGAAATCAACTCAAAACTAAGATTAAAAAGATAATATTTTGAAACCTATGAACCCACACATATTAATTTTATAAATTAACTTGCTATAAATCATGAATCTAAAAATAAAACATTATCCAAGTAGAAATTAACTAAAACTTGCCACTATGTTGAAAGGAGTGATTTACTTTTAGATTTTTATTCCTTTAATTTTCATTAAAGACAAATTTTATCCTAACAATCTTAAACACTTCTAGAATACGTTAGATTAATCCAACAGACTTCTAGTTAATAACCAACAATTACATGTCGCAGGACTAACTCGAACATAACTTAACTAATTAAGACATTATCGACCTCTTGTGAATGTTAAAGGTTTAGATCTAATTAGTTTTGTTTTGTTTTTTTCTTTTTAGGTAGCACTAAAACTATAAGAACCTTAGGTAGGTTTGGGGTATGTTGTATAGGTAAACAACCTATCTTTTGGTTGATGGGAATAAAAGGGGACCCATTGAAAGGGTAACTTGGTTTTAGAAAGTTATAGTTGATAATGGAGGACATGAAGGACATGAGTGAAGGCAAGCCCTAGCTCTCTCTCTCAAACAATGATGCAAAGAAAAGTGAAGACCACATTTGTTTTCAAATAGTAACAAAAATGATACTTCCAAAATCATATTTTTCTTTTGTCAAATTTAAAAATTAAGCAATTTTGTATACTAACATATCATAGGACTAATCTCCACATAAACCTACCTCAATTTGAAAGCTCTTGAGACGGGTTCTGGATGTTATTAATGATGATTTTTTTTTATATATATATAATTAAATTACAAAAAATACTTGTAAACTTTACCATTTGTTTAAAAAATACCCTCATTTTAAAAGTTGCAATATTGACCTTGGTCGTACATAAACTATACAAAACTATGCCTCGATGAAGGAAGTAGGAGTTATAGCTTCAAATCTTCCATGTTACAATATTAGAAAGAGAAAAGAATCTTTTTTGTTTTTTAGGCTTTAGGTTTAGTTTCCCTTTGGTCCATAGGCTTCCAAATGTTACACATTTAGTCCATAAGTTTCAAAATGTTATAACTTTATCATTGAGATTTGAATTTTGTTTCAGTATAGTCCATATGTTTCAAGATTTATATTTTAACCATGGTTTTTCATTAAATACCAATTTTCCAAAAGTGAGTATTTAATAAAAAGAAAATCGAGTTAAATGATGTAAATCTTCAAACCTTAAGACCAAATTGAAACAAAACACAAATCTAAAAAATAAAGTTGTAACACTTTAAAATTTGGGGACTAGATTTAAACCAAATTTAAATCAATAACTAAATGAGTAATATTTGAAAAGAAGCTCAAAACATAAGGGCCAACAAGGTATTTTTCCCGTTAGAAACGACATAAAAATTAAAAAAAAAAAAAAAAAATATTCCAAAGGAAAAAATGAAAAAACAAAAGACAATAGAAGGTGTTGTACAATTTGACATATTTATTGCCTCTGTGTCTTTTTTTTTTTTTTTTTTATTTTATAATTTCTCTTTCTCTTGGGAGTTGCTAAAGCATCCAATTGATGACAGTCAGAGAGTGAAATGTCACTTTCATTTGAAAATAGACAGACTGAGAGCCTCAGCAACACAGTGGTCCTCAATGGGTCAAACCCACGCAACCACACTTGTCCCATTGCCCCACCCACCACTCACAAAGTCACAAGTTAAAACAAAAGTGCTTTTTTTCTAAGCAATTTCTCAGCTTTTAGTACTTCGAAGACAGAAAGAGAGACAAGATGAAGCTAAACAAACAAAACCCAGAAGCAAGCCTATGCTTTTTCTAAAAAGTAGCAGATATTTCAAACTATATGATATGCTTTATTATGCAATACACTTAGATGATACAGCTTTAACAACATCTATATAATTAAATGACAGACTGATATGATCTATAAGTGATGTTATTACTAATCTAGTACTAATCTTTCCCTTCCCTCATCATAACAGATCATCAGAGAATGATTTGCATCTAAAATTTTGTACCTTTGAATCAATGGATGTGATCATTTCTTTCAGTTGAGATGATTTGAGTTCCAATTCGCTTAACCGAGCTCGGGTTCCGGCTACTTTTGTCTTTGCATCAGAAAGCTCTTTCTCTTTCAATGTCAGATCAGCCATTTGGGACTCTAGCTCTTTCTTTATTGATTCCAAATTCTGCTCGCAGTCTGTCTTTGCGGCTTCAATGGCTCGGTGCTGACTTCTCAGCTCTACAGCTTGTGCAATTTCGTTCAGGCGAGTCTTTAACCATGTAACGTCGATTTCTGAGGACTCGACGTCTTTGAATATTGCTAAGAGTTCTTTAACTTTGGACTTGGTCAGCTGGGGAAACTCAGTGGATTGCAATTCTTGAATCACATAGCACACACATTCTAGATAGTAAGAGCGCATTGAAACTGATTCCAATTTACAGGTAGCTGCGATATCTCCGTACTTTTCGAAGATCGATGTCAGAATGGAGGAAAAGCTAGATTTTACATGGTACTTTCCCACAGAAACACACAGCTCCGAATTCACAGACTCGATCTCTCCCTCGTCGCTGTCTACTTGAGTTTGCTCAAAGCCAGACAAGCTAAAGCTAGATTCACTAGATTGCTTTCGAGATCTTTCTTTACCGTTGTAACTGTTGGGTGTACGATCGTCAAAAAATGTTTCATGAATCTCGCTCCCGTTCTTATTATTTGTCATCGGTGGTGGAATCCGAACAGGACTCTTCTTTGGTGCATCCTCTGAATAGTCAGGCTGTCAAAAAAGAAAACTGCATTTTCAACATTTTGACACAACATAAAACTGTTATAAAGGTGGAGGGAAAAAAGTGCACCATTATGAGACTATCGTATGAAGGAATTCGAGGCGTATCGAGTTGCTCTACACTAAGACTAGGATCTTCCGGATGGATTTCTTCGGAATAAAATCTTTTGGTAGGGGATATATGACCACCATTTCTTGATTCTACATTTTTCTTAGGAGAGGTATGTGAGTTGAGCGACCGAGCTTCAGTAGAAACTGCAGTTGAGTACCGTCCCCCATCAACTTCTTTTGGAGGCTTTGGTCGGGATCCCTTCTTCCTTCCAAAAGATTTGGAAATATCGAGCCTAAAAGATCCTGCAAGCATAATTTTCTTTTTAAAAAACACTGAACTAGAATAATTTTCAAAAGCGCAAAAGAAACGACATTCGATGACCAACTAAATTACCAATACATATTTTGCATAGTATCGCTGGATAAGAGAATGGAGGGTTTTCTGCACAAATCAAGTTTTTCAATCCAAGCATATGTCTGTATATAAACGTGAACTGTAGTTCCAACCACAAGTCTAAAAGTTGATAGCTCTTCCCCTCCAGTTTCGAGATATCTTATACTACACCATGCTAACATTAATACGATGCAATGCAATGAAGCAACTTCCATTGCCAAAGATCAATTACTAAAGGCTACATTGGACAGTCATCCCAAATTCATGCCAATAAATTTAAGATCATAAAGAATTGGCAATCTCTTCTTTGAGTTTATGAAATTGTTTGTTTTAGCTTTTCAGGCTAGGGGAGAAGACATAGGTCATCTGCATTCTCAGATGATATTACAGAAACGGGAATTCTGTATATAATCCAGAATCCATCCTAGTCATCTTGTTCTTTTGAGATCAGCTGTTAACAACTCGACAAACCGCATCATGGTTCATAAGAAAATACACAATAGTCAAGGGCTTCCTCAAAGGTGGCCATCAGGCAAACAGTCGAACATCGAGTTATAGTATTCATCTTACGCGAAGAAAGTTTATCGTTTCCCTTGTTAGTTTCTCAGGCCATTTTTAAAATCTTGAAAAATTAACAGTCTACAAAGATCAACAATCTTTTGGATGGACCTATGCAAGAGAAGACAACTTCACGCATGCATGATTTTCTTGAAGAAGATTTCCTGTCCTGAAATTCCTGAATTACCCTCAAAGTTGTGTAACTATAAAGATCAGCTGAGTCAAATTAGGGAAATTTAATAGAACTATGCAACAAAAGTGAATTCATCTGCTAACCATTCCATGTCGTTACGGACGATTCTCACTAGCATATAATAGAACTTTCACATTTAATCTTTGTGAGAGAGAACAGGCATAGAAAGAGAGAACAATTCTACTAAATCTAGAAATAAGCTAACAAAAAGTGGACCAATCTCGTTCGCTTTTATGAGCCACATCTTAGCTAGAGTACTTTAGCTGAAATAAAACTGTTTGTATTATTGGTGGGTATTAATGCTTTAATGCACACTGTTCCCTCAACCACCTAGAAGCTGCACATGCTTTCTTTATCACATTGAGAGTTATCAAAGAGAAGATTGAAAGTATATCTACCAGAAGTTTAAAAAATAACAGAGGAAGAAAGAACATTCAGAAATTAAACACATCAAACTTCAATTCCTCAGACTATAAATCTCCAGTAATAAGAGAACTTACAATCTTGTAAATGGAACACGAATCCAAGGAACAAAAAGTAGTCTATCAAAGCCAACAGAGGTTGAAACTCAGGAACATCCAAAGAATTATTACCTTTAGACTTTTTATCCTTTCCTGCCTTGCTTTCAGCTGTTTTCTTTATGCAATAATCAGTGCATTCGTGAAAGGGGTTAGAAACATAAATACAATCTGGACGAACTTTTCTCCTTTCCGCCATCCCTTTGCTGAAATCTCACTACCTGTAATTTCCACAGCATCAGATTCACCATTTTTCTTTTGTCATAATCAGAGCTTTCTCACAAGGTTTTCTCAGTTCAAACTAAAAGTTTCCATACAAAAAGAGAGAGAGAGAGAAATGGAATATCAAAGGAATACGCCAAACAGGAAGGTGACTAAACTCATAATTGAAACTCTAATCATTCAATACAAGAGATGGCAAAAGAGGATTCAGGTTCCATCAATCTTCACAAGATAATTTCAATGCCTTCATTATCTGATAAACAAACTTAACAAAATGAAAACAAAAAGAGAAAACAGTACACAAACTCCATATTAATTAATTAACTAATTAACAACCAAACAAAGGTAAAACCAGAATCCGGCTTAAATTAGCAAAACTAATCAAATACCCAAAAAAGAATCGTTTCAGAGAAAACCAACTCAAACCCAGAAAAATCAAACCCCAAATGAGAAATCCCAGAAACCCAGAAATCAAAGTCGAAAGCAAAATTTTTGCAGAAAAAGAGATTTAAAGAACAGAAAACAATGGACAAACCTTGAAATCGAGCCTGACTTTGATGATATGGATTTGCTCTCTCTCTCTCTCTCTCTCTCTCTCTCTCTCAATGGAAGAGATTTTTCAAATGCAAAGGTAAAGTTGAGAGTGGCCACTATATTCTAACGCTGCCATTAATGGGTTTTCTTGGACGACGTTGAAACATTGACTAATTAGGTGAAACACGAAAAAGAAAATAAAAAAGTTGAAAATTTTTGGGGGATTTTTCAATGCCAAAATTCCAGCAAACGTGGATACTTTTAGTCATCAAAAAGTAGAAAAACAAGGAATTATTATACAATATCTCTGAAATTTAATGGCTGAAAATCAAATTTGTATATGAATTGTGGGTTCTAATTGAACAGATTTGAAAGACTGGTTTGCCACTTGCCAATTGCTGCTTCTTTGTTTCTATTTCCACAGAGTATTAATTTCATTTTCTTTCTGTTGGATTTTAAATATGATTTTGATTTTGATGTATCGTCCACCGCTATCCTTTTCCATTTGCGGTTAAGAAATAACTTCCCATTAAGCAATTTGTTGACTCTAAGTCCAGTTCGAGTTCAAGTGGTTAACCATCAATATCTTTTCTCATACATCACGAATATTAGTTTTATTATTATTAGAAAAATTATTATAAATAAAAAAAATATCAAACTATTTATAAATATAGCAAAAATTTTTACTTTTTATCTTTAATAAACTGCGATAGATCCAGATAGATATTTATCCGTGTCTATCTAGCAAAGTAATAGATGTCTATCTAAGTCTATTGCTATGTAGAAAGTAAAATTTTACTATGTTTGTAATTATTTTCAACCATTTTTCTATTTTTGGAAACATTTCTTATTATTATCATTATCGTTATTATTATTACAAGTTGAGTGAAAGTATGAAAAAAATAATAATAATTATTATAAATTTGGTCTTTATAGTGGGAGATAGATAGACTTTAGTCCTTATAATATGATAAAATTTTATGAGAATTTTATCCAACTATATGGCTTAGTTCTAATTATAAATTATAGAAACTAAATTATAACTTTCTGAAAATTATAGACATTACATTTGTAATTTAGCAAAAAAAAAAAAAAAAAAAAAAAAAAAAAAGTCTTTTAACTTTCATTTGTCGAAGTTTTTGATTTTGTGTTTAATAAATATATGACATTTTGGAAAATTTTCAAAAGCAATAGCTTAGGTACAAAATTCAAGGGTAATTGTGTGGGAATAGCATTTTTAGGAATAATAATTAAGTGTATAACAACATTTTAAAAAAAATGCAAATATAGAAAAATCTATCAGTGATAGACTCCTACCAACAATATGGTTTATCACTAATATACTCTATTAGTGATGTGGTCTATCATTCTATCAATGATAGATCCCTACCAGTGATATAGTCTATCATTGATAGATCCCTACTAGTGATATGGTCTATCACCGATAGGATTTCAAAGACATAATATAAATTTTGCTATATATACAATTTTTTTTGCATTGTGCTATATTTGTAATTATTTTGGTCGGATTGCTATATTTGCAATTGTCCAAAATTCAACTCTTAGTTAAGTGTGCCCAATTTTAGAAAATGTTGAATATGTCAATAGCTTGTTAGTGACACAAATTGAAACTTTAGAAACCTGCTAGTTATTTTTAAGTTTATAGACCAAATAAATGCAATTTTAAAAGTTTAGAGATCTATTAAGTACTTTTTAAAGTTCATGAACTAAATTATATTGACACGAATTTTAAAGTTTAATCACTGAATTTATAATTTAACTATCTTATTTTCATTTTCTTAAAAAAATGAAAAAAAAAAGAAGAAATGGGGTGAGATGAGTTAGTGAAAGTATAATTTTAATTTTAATGTCGGTTCGATAACATTCTCCCTTTTTGTTTTTAAAAATTAAGTCTATAAACATTGCTTTCCACTATAATTTATTTGTTTTGTTATCTACTTATTGCAAATATTTTTCTAAATTTAAATACATTTTAAAATTAACTTGTATTTAGAATTTGGTTGAGAATTGAAAATTTTCTATAAAAAAAGAAAAATAAAATTTGTAAGGAAATAAGGGAAATTTTCAAAAACATAAAATTAACAAAATGATTATCCAATCAGACTTAGGATGTGTTCGAAAGTATTCTAAAATGTTCAAAGTCACTTTTGTCATTTTTTAAAACACTTGAGAAATGCTTTATTCCTTCATAATCTATGCTTATGGGATGAAAAATGTGTTTAAACGTATAAAATTAAACATTGAATTGATTTTTTAATCTTATTTTATGTCTTTCAAAATTTCATTCAAATATAATATTGGTTCATTTATATATCTCCTTTAAATTTGAACGTTGCATGAAAAGACTATAATATCATAGATAATAGTTGAATATTCACAACTAACATTTTAATTTAATTCAAATGTTATTGTCTTTCTTTTGCAATTAATCCTTAATAGGCAATGAAATTCCGATGGATTACAAACTTAAATTTGCTGTCAGAGAGAAGTGCTATATTAATATTAGCTTTTTGCCAAAATTGGTGCCTTTTTTAAAAGAAATATTTAGTGATAGATGTTGTATGTCACACCATTGAAATTAGAGGGAAAATATAAATGAAGTCTAAAAAAGAAAAAACTTTCAACTTTTATTTAGTTTATTAAAGCAAATTGAACTTACCTTTTGTGGTAATTAAATGCATTCTTTTAAAAGTATTCGATTCTTATCTTATTGTACCAATTTTTTTTTTTTTTTTTTCACGATCAATTGAAATTAATGAAGAGTTTATTGAAATTGGTTAAATAATAATAGTTTTCCTTTATACTATATTTTCATAATTTATAAAAAAAAATATTAGTAGAGACTATTTTTTGCATAATAAAAAAATCAATAATAAACTCAGAACGTGAACAAATTTTAAAATCGACTAGTTGCATAAATGACATTTAAATCCAAAATAATATAATATGTAGCACAAGCGTAAAATAATTGTTTGGGTAAAAAAACTAAAAAGCTCACACCCAACCTCCTAATTTTCTCAAATTGAAAGCTATTTTGATAGCTACTATTAGTAATAGTTTTCAAGTACTATCAGTGGCTATTAGTAGCTTTCAATTTGGAAAAGATCAAGAAAACAAAACCCTTGACTCATCTCTTCTCACAATCCTTACTATCTGAGTCTCTCCCATTTAAACCCTAAAACCCATATTCTTTGTCACACGCACACCATTCGCCGCCACCTTCCTGTGCTCACACCGTTGCCATTGTCACCGACGACTCAAGCCCTCTCTCTCGTTTCTTCAATTTGAAGGCTGCCCCACCTAACGTTCATCGGCGCCACTGCGGCTTTTTTGTTCAAATTGGCGTCGAATTTCAAATCTCTGTTCAAGCTTCCCCACCACTGACAACTCCTCCACTTGCAACCCCCCACCAACAACTCCACCACCTGCACCACTAACATTCCCACCTGGCAAGCGGCTCCAGCTCCGACTCCTGCACCAATTGGAAAAGGAAAATAAATAGAAAGGGAAGAAGAAAGATGGTGCCCTAACGTACAAAGGACAAACTTGGAATTCAAAAAAAAAAAAATTGTTGACAAGTTAATATTTGCTATATTTGCAAATATTTTAAAGATGTACTGTCTTTTAAATCTTTTTCTTAAATTGTTTTATCTGCTATAATTTTCCTTTTAAGATTATCCAAAATATTAGAACGAAAATTGAACATTTAGAGGGATCAATCATACTTTAAATTTTGTTTATTTTAGTTTATATACTCTTGTATAAATCTAAAAATTAATATATACTATTGATACGTATTCCCATTGTATTGTTTTTATATATAAAAACATCAGTATTATTATTTGACTAACCTTATTAAATAGTTAACGTCAAATATTTTAAAATTGATTAAAAGTATCTAAATTAAAATAGAATGAGATGGAAAGGACTTAAAATAATATTTTAAATAGAAAATTGAATACATTCATTTTTAGTTGATAGACGTCAGGTCACACGTCAATAGGCCCTTCCCATCCATACCATATGAATGTCAAAGAAGTCGTTAAAGTTGTAATAATTCTAATATGAAATTTCAAAAAGAACTTACTTTTAAAAAGAAAATAAAATTAAAAAAAAAGTTTATGTCAATTTCCCAATTAAAAAAAAACAAAAAAACATAATACAATCAAATTAAAAATAATTAAAATAACATAAGGAATTTCCAGAAAATGGTCCTACCACGACACTCCATGACCTCTCACACGTCATCTCTTAGTGTTCTTGTGTGTAGATATATTATATATCCAATATTTAAAATGTTTATATTTCTGATTTTTTTTTAAAAAAAAATAAAATAATATTTTAGTCATTCTACTTCATTCAAATGATGTTTAGTAGTAATCCAAGTAGTTTCAAATTTTAATTTATGTATTTTTAAGAAATTTTAATATATTTAATATTTGTTGAATGTTGATTTTTTCAAATTTTCTTTTAGTTATTAGTATTTTCACTATAAATTGAGGGAACATATTCACATATATTATATTTTATTACATAAAAATTATTATTATTATTTGGCTATTTTTGATCAAAATTAACTTGGAGAGACTAAATTTTAAATTTATTAAAAGTGTAGGGATTAAAAACAACAATTATGGGGTGGGGATCAAAAGATTATACCAATTAACACGGAGCTAAGCTCACTTTAGTAGTTAAAATATAATATATTCATGTTAGATTGTATGTTGTATCATGTCGGGGACAATCCTCCAAATATCTCCATAATTATATGTTATTATCCACCTTAGCATAAAACCTTCATGGGTTTATTTTATATACTTGTGATTTTTTTTTTCTTTTCTTTATTTAAGGAGAAACTTTGACCACATTTTCAATAGTGTGTATATGTGTATATAGGCCTAATTTTTATATTAAAATTGGGATGGGCATGTGGTTGGTGGATGAGTTCCCATCAAATTTAAAACTCAAAATGAGAGTGCATGTGATGTCTAAAAATTGATATGAATTTATGGGGATAGGATTTATGTAATGGGCAGAAAGAAAAAGTTTATTTATGAACCTAGTCAGTCACTTTTTTATTTTATTTTATTTTAATTTTACAAATATAGCAAAATATTTGAAATTAACCTTCTATTTATTATTATTTACTATTTTAATTTTACACTGTTATATATATATATATATATATATATATATCTCGCAGAACAATCATTAATTAATAAGACAAACCAAAAAAAACTACAAAAGAACATGAGATGTAACTAATGTAAACACCACTTAGGATAAGAAACATAAAGTAATGAAGTTTCTCGATCCTTCAAGACTTTATGTGCAATACAATATGCCAAAGCATTCTAACTTTAGTGAACATGAGAAAAACAAACAACTTCCAACTCACCGACTTGATTTTTAGCCTCCACAATAAAGAAAGAGAGACTTCAGGGTAATCAACAATAATATCATGCAACAGGTTAATAACTTCCAAGTAATCAGATTAAACTACCACAGTCAAGATATGGATTGCAAATTGGCAGACATTACAAGGTTTTTTCTCTTTGTTGATAAAAAAAAAAAAAAAACATTGGTAGTAGTTGTGCTGACACTTTTTTGCCTGGATCAATTGATGATCTCTTCACGAAAGGATTGGTAAATGCCCTCCTTTTTCTTCTCACTTGCAAACAGCGAATGATCGAGATCCCTTAAGGGTAACATGTAAAAATGATTGTTTGATTCTTACAATTTTATAAAAAATAACAAGAGAAATCGAATTTCTCTTAAGGGTCTTACTTTAGCCTTCTTTGATTATTAAGGTTAGGGAGCTTTTCCTCTTTTGAGGTTGTATTAATAATCTAGAAATATATTAGTGGGCAGAAGTCGGTTGTCATAGCTTTTGTTCATGCAAATTGGTATTGCGTCAATAGGAAAAACGTGGGCGTTACTTTGGCATAAAGTTCTTTTTGCTAACGCAACAAAAGAGTAGACAAAAGTGACATTTCTGCCCACACATGATATGTTGGCAGAAAGGATTTTATGTCGACGCCATAAAGAATGTGGGCAAAAGTCCATTTTTGCCATGCATAAAGTGTCACAAGAATCTTATAATTGTTAACGTTAATGAAAAAACATGGTTAGATATATACTTCTATCAATGCCAAAAACGTTGACATAAGCGTTTTTTGCTGACAGAAATAAACATCGCAACAAGCGGAGGATACTCAAGATGATTTAGTTAAAGAAGTCCAAAGACTAATATATATATTATTTTTAAAAATTTTAAAACTCAAATAGTAAGAACTAACCAGAAATATTTGGAAAATTTGAAGAACTATAAAGTTTTAAAACTCAAATAGTAAGAACTAACTAGAAATGTTTGGAAAATTTGAAGAACTACGATAAAAATAATTAAGTTTAGGGATAAATGACAAAGTTTTGTTTTAAAGAATAAAAATATATGTTTTTGTGGAAGATTGGAATTAAATTATTGTGTTTTATTGACCATGAAATTATGTTTTGACAAGGAAAAGATTTGGTGGGCATTTGTGGATGTTAATGAATTACTAAAGAAGTCTAAGGTACAGGATTACACGTTTTAGACATGCTACTCTAACATATTATGTGTGACTTATAAATATGAAAATTTATTAAATATGACGACTATGAAAGTTATTAAATAATGTAGAGCGACATCTCGAAATATCGAGATGTTGATAAAGTTGATATGTCAATTGAGAGGTTTCGTTTTATCTCATTTCCGCAACATGTTGTTTTAGTTTTTTTCTTCTTCTTCATTTATGGGTCTTTGATTTCATAGAGTTAATGATTTAAGTTATTTATTTATTTATTATTTTTATTATTATTATTTTAAATTTACATACTTTTTACATATGCCATCTCAACTTTTGCCCTAACATTAATTAGAATCAAAATAGGGTAGGTTCCATTTTTTCTTTCTTACAAAAAAAAAAAAAAAAAAAACATAGACTATAAGTTTGGATTGACCTGAAAAAAAAAAGTGTTTTTAAAAGAATAGTTTTTATTTAAATTCTTTTGTTTAAAAATAATATAAAAAAATACCAAACTTGTAAAAGTATACACTTATAAAAGTTATATATACATGTATAAACTACAAAGTGTCTATATACAAAATACAAACTCACCTGGACCGATTGATACATTGATACGTTTTCACATATTGTTTTCATAAAACTCTCCCATTTTGATGTTTGGCTTCATATTCCCATGTTTGTTACTTAAGAATTAATTATAACACGTGTGCTTTGCTATGGAGTATTGAAGTTTTGTGGTGGTATTATAATATGAACTCAACATTGTTATATTTTTTTAAACAATTTTCAATTTCTCTTTAAGTTTATTGGAATTCAAGAAAATTAAAAAAGTTATTCACAAGTACGTTTTTTTAACTTCTCTCTAAAATTCTATGTTCTTCATCAATTTCTTTAACTTAATATGGTTATATAGCCAGTGACAGAAATTTATTACTATGTGTCATTCCTATTTATTGAATCTCCTTTTGGTCTTTTAAGCACATTATGAGACCAATATTAGATTGGAAGGTTTGTTATAATATAGTAAATCAGTTGTATTTTATGATATCTTGGAAAGATAAAAAAAAAAATGTTAATAAGAAAATGACACAACTAAAACAAAGTTTTTCTAGAGAAAAATATTTAGTGAGAAAACAATATTTTATAGAGACAAATACTTAATAAGAAAAAAGAGAAAGTATTTAAAGAGAAAAACAAAATTAGAGAAGAGAACAATTTTAACGAGAAAATAAGTTAGAACCATACAAAAATTTTTAAAGAAAAAAATGTTAGGAGAGGAATGTAAAGAATTTGAAATAATGAAAAAAATAATGAGAAAATTTTATAGATGAAAGTTATAGACATGAGACACAAAATTGTATGATATACGAAAAATAGATAGACATATAGAATCAATTTTCATTTTAAAGTTATTTTTCATAATAAAATATATTGGTGTCTACCTTTAGTTAAAACTAAATTTTTTTCCACTACCATTAAAAGTTTATGATTACAAGAACTAAGTTTAGATGTAATTTTTTATTACATATATAAAATTTTATTTTTAAACTTTAAATTAAATCATTAACATTTTACGTGTATAACGCGTATTCCTCACTAGTACTATTCATTAAGCTGCAACGTTACGGCAATTTTAGATCACTTTACCACTAACAACTCGATTGATAAATCCAATTCAACAATCACAAAAAATTGAAAAAACTATACAACGTAATAAATATCAACCAAAGTACTTCAAACTATAAAATTAAGGGATGCTTGAGGAAGGTGTATAACTAACATCTTGAATTTTTTTTTGTTACTTTCTTTAGGGATGCCTTTTTTAATTGTTCTTTTATAATTAGGATACCATTATTTTATTGAAAATGATGGTTGGAAAAAAATAATAGATCAATCTTTTTCATGCTTATGTTCCTTTTGTTTTGAATAAAAAGATCATGTAACCTTATGCCCAAAGAAAATTTTAGTCTATTATAGTTAGTAAATTAATTAATTATCAACAATATGTTAAAAATAATAAAAGTTGTAATTAAAAACTAAAACGATGGAACACAAAAAGTTTTATTACTTCATTCATAAAGAATTTAAGTAATGTTTTTTTAATTATAAGAATTAACTTTAAATATATTATGAAATAAAATTATTAAATTAATTTTATTAATTTTGAAAAGTTATATTATATAACAAAAAAAAGTTAACATAACAACTTATATAATTTTTAATAAACAAACAAAGTAAAGAGAAAATTTAGTGGTTTAAAAGTGGAAGATTACTTTAAAAGACATTCCAAAGATTTTTTTTTTTAAAAAAATGAGGAGAACTATATATATCTTTTAATTAGGAAAATGAAACCTAAAATTCATTAAGAATGTGGCCTGAATAAATTAATATAACTTTAAAGAACATATGAATATTGAATGAATGGAATTTGAAAAGTTATAATAAATTAATTATTAATTTATGTAATTCTATATAATTATAACTAAAACATGTGATAAAGATAATTAAGAAACTAAAATTTTGATGGTAGGGTAAATTTAAGAAAAAAATTGACCATTTAAAAATTGTACATCCTAGATATTTCTATCATTATACAAAATTTCATATAATTACTTATATATAAGCCAAAACTAACTCTAGATATTTGTAAATTTTAAGTTTTAGAACATATTTTTTATCAATAATAATGATGATTTTTTAATATTATATTTTTATATTTATATGATATATTGATAATAAAAGTATGTTTATTGATTTTATAATATGAAGTGATTTATAGTAGATGAAAATATAGTTTCTTATATAAAATATATCACGTGTAACCGAGTAGTTTAAACAAAAATGTATATGGTTATAAATACTAATTTTTACTTAAAAATTAAACAATAAATATATTTCTATGAAAAAATGAGAGATTTTTATTTATAAATTTAATATTTATTTCATAGAGTTAAGATTGTATTCACATGAGTCATAATATATTAATAATTAAATAGTAATATATTATAAAAACATATAAAATGTATCTAACTAATTTTTAAAATAAATATATTTAAAATATTTTATTCAAGTTATTAAAAGTTATCTATTTTAATTTTTTTTTAAAAAAAGTTAAAACACTACATTTGCACGTGGTAATATTAAAGATGTGAATCTCACCATCCCATCATGACCACTATCAAATCCACAAAACTAATTAAATTTACAAAAAAAAAAAAAAAAAAATTACTTAATTTGGATGTTATATACATATCTCTATATTATCTCAAAAGGGATATGGGGAAATTTGTTTGCCCTTTTTAGATGATAGATATATGGTTTATAGAGTGTAATTTTGCATCAAAATTATTAAATAAAAAATTTTCTCTCTATTTTTATGCATTCTCGTTCAAAAGAAGAAATAGTAAGTTAAACCTTTAAAGGGTATTTAGGGTAAGGAGTGAAATAGCGAGGAGTAAAGAGTTATGAAGCAAACGTAGTTGTGACATCTTGGAAAATTGATGTTTGGGAAAATCACCTCTTTCGTTCTTAAGTTTTGAATAATATGTGCGTTTGGTCCCTGAAATTTAATAATGTACATTTTTAGTCCACAAATTTATAAAAAGGTCCATTTGATCTCTATGTTTTCAAAACGTACCTTTTTAGTCCCTGAGTTTTTTAAAATATGTTTAAAAAGTCCCTCAAATAATTTATTATTATTATTTTAAATAATTATATGACATTATAAATTAGAAAAATAACTTTTGAAAACCATGTCCAATTTTTTTTTTCTAATTTTAAATATCATATAATTATTTTTAAATACAAAATGATTTACCAGACAAAGCCAAAATTCTCTTTCGTTCCTAAGTTTTGAATAATATGTGCGTTTGGTCCCTGAAATTTAATAATGTACATTTTTAGTCCACAAATTTATAAAAAAGGTCCATTTGATCTCTATGTTTTCAAAACGTACCTTTTTAGTCCCTGAGTTTTTTAAAATATGTTTAAAAAGTCCCTCAAATAATTTATTATTATTATTTTAAATAATTATATGACATTATAAATTAGAAAAATAACTTTTGAAAACCATGTCCAATTTTTTTTTCTAATTTTAAATATCATATAATTATTTTTAAATACAAAATGATTTACCAGACAAAGCCAAAATTATTATCAAACAATGATGGTACAATAATCGGTTACAAAATCCCAATCAAAGTCCATGGCCTCAAATGGAAACTCTGGCTCAAAAGAAAGATATATATGTGTGTCAACCTGTGTGGCTACTTTGAAATATAAAGCATGTAGATGTAAGCATGTTTGTAAGTACATAAAATTGTTTGGGAACAATTAATACAAGCTCATCCTTAACAATGATGACATTCAGTTCTGGGTCAAGGCTTATACTAAATAGTAGTTGAGAGTCATGAAAGAAGATGCAAAAACTAAAAAGAAATGCGTATAAAATAAACTTAGCAAGGCAGTTAGGGTATCTTAGCTCATGCAATCTGTTCCTCCCATCATTACCAACTCATATACATTTTTTCTTCCCTTAATCCATCTTTCTTACTTTTAAGAAACTGAAAGGAAAAAAAAAATCCTAAAAAGCCTCTCTTCTCTCTCTCTCTCTCTCTCTCTCTCTCATGCATGAACTGCAGTTCACCTACCAAAATTTGAACCAACAAACAATTATATAAAAAGAAACAATTGCAGAACAAAAAGTACTACTTCTACTTCAGCTGATTGTTTGTATTCTATTTCTCCAAAAAAATGCCAAAAGAAGGTGGAAATTTGGTTGGCCCTTAGTCTGAGGTGGGTTTTTGTCTGATAAGCTTTGGGGGGTATGATGCCATTCCCATGGTCCAGTTGTTAACTATTGCTATCAATTGAACTGTTTATGAAATCTTTACCTTTGTTTTTTTTTTCTGTCTTGCAAAGGTTTTGAGAGAAACTTGGAGAGGATCCTTACTGTTGTCTTCTAGGTCCTTGGCAGTTCTCTGTGTGCTTGTGAATGTACTTGAGGAAACTGTTTCATTCAAACCTGTACTCTACATTAATATTTTTACTTTCTTGTACATAATTCTTTTTGAGTATGATTTTCTGACCAAATCTATCTATTATTGAGATGTTTTTGGCATGTTTCAATGCTATTTCTAATTATCCTCCGCTTTCTATCAGTAAATGCAGGTGATTCTAATCATAGCATTGTCATCATGCAAAACCTGATGGAGAGACTAAGACCCCTTGTGGGTAGTAAAAGCTGGGACTACTGTGTTCTCTGGAAATTGAGTCAAGACCAGAGGTTGAGTTACTACTTTTAATTCTGTTTCAGTCTTTCAGGATCCATCCTATTTCTCTCACTCACTCAAAAGCTCTCTTTTCTGTTTCAGATGTATTGAATGGATGGATTGCTGTTGTGCTGGGACTGAGAATAATCAAAATGGTGGAGAAGAACTTCTGCTTCCTTTTTCTCAAGTCATTCCATGTAGGGACACCATATGTCCGCACCCAAGAGCTAGTTCTTGTGAACTTCTTGCTCAGCTACCATGTTCAGTGCCTCTAAATTCTGGGTATTCCATTGATATTTATCATCTCCACATGCCCCCCTTCTCTCCCTCACTATTTCTCTCAGTTGTTCTCTGTTGAACAGGGTTTATATACAGACATTGCTATCAAATGAACCCAAATGGCTACTCTTCTCCAATGGCACGGATTCAACCGCACTGGATGTGAGTAGCATTTGCAGGGAAAATAGTACCACACTACTAGATGTTGCAACAAACAGCTTACACCTTTTTCTCCATTCTCTTTTCAGGAAACAGTGGGGACTAGGGTACTAGTTCCATTTCCATTTGGACTAGTGGAGCTGTTCGTTGCTAAACATGTATACACAGACACTCCTAGTAATCTCATTATTTTGAAGGGGTTGAATTAAAAAATAACTCAACAGCAGCAAAACATATTTTATTTGATTGAGTTGAAGGATAGCAAAATGGTATTCCTATAATGTACTTGATAGATTCTCTCTGTTCTTACAGGCATCTGAAGATCAGAATGTCATAGATTTTGTTACAACTCAATGCAGCATTTCGATGGAGCAAGAAGCCATTGTTAATTCAAGCAACATGGAAACAAGTTTCTCTGTTGATGCAAATGCAACAAACAGAATCCAATCAAAGCCATTTGTAGCAGATCAGCATGCTGTTCTAAGAGATCCTGATAATCAATTTGAGGCACAAGGTTCAACCGCACCAACATTAGAAAACACGGATGTGGGTTATGACATCTCATTAGACAGAATCCGCCTCTGCAGTTCTCCTATGAACTTCTTGCAACAATTCAATTACAGCTCAGAAAACAGAAACAAGAACGAAATCTTCAATGAATGTTCACAGGATTCGTTCCTTACTGATAAGCAGGGAAACCCTTACAAGTTTTCAGCTGAAAATGAGTTCCAAGAGGTGGATACGAAGCAGGGGTCCTTAATGAACACATCAAACATTCACGTGCAGTTCAAGAACACTGAATGTAAAGAGCAGCAAGGAGAAGAAAAGGACTTAGTCAAACATGAAAATGGAAGGTCTGATTCAATTTCCGATTGCAGTGATCGGATTGATGATGAAGATGATACAATTGGAAAGTACCGCCGGAGGAACGGGGAGGGTCCTCAATCAAAGAACCTTGTTGCTGAGAGGAAGAGAAGAAAGAAACTAAATGAGAGGCTGTATAACCTACGAGCATTGGTTCCCAAAATTTCTAAGGTGATTACCACTAAACCCTTGTTTGGATCACTGGAAATTATCAAGGGAATGAAACAAAACAGCTTCCCTTCCACTTAAACAAGTTTAACTCATTTTCCTCTCATAATTCGTTTGAGTTAAAGATATCCCAAAATAACAAATTGATATTTACATTATCTTCTAACGAATAGTTTCTGTGGATTTCTTAGATGGACAAAGCCTCAATACTTGGTGATGCAATTGATTTTGTGAAGGAGTTGCAAAAGCAAGTCAAGGAACTCCAAGATGAACTGGAAGAACATTCAGATGATGAAAATGGTAAGACTGTAGTTTCAGGAAACAATGGAAATCAAAATAGTCTCCAACTACCTGAGTTTCTAAGCCAAAATGATAAAGCTCAAAACAGTTACCATATGGGAGTACTAGGAAGTGGAAGTCTTTTGAAGCAAAATCATCAGGACACTGAAGGTACTAGCAATGACAAGACTCAACAGATGGAGGTACACATTAGAAAATCATTGTGCATGTTTCCAGTTTCCTTTTATATAATGCACTACAGATGCTAAAACAGAAGTGAAATTAAATAATTGCAGCCGCAAGTGGAAGTGGCACAGATTGATGGGAACGAGTTCTTTGTAAAGGTTTTTTGCGAGAATAAGCGAGGTGGGTTTATGAGGCTAATGGAGGCCTTAAATGCTCTTGGCTTGGAAGTAACAAATGCAAATGTGACCAGCTATAGAGGTCTCGTATCTAATGTTTTCAAAGTTGGGGTAAGCAAAGTTTTCATCTGTCAAACATTTGCATACTTACTACAAATCCAAACAATAAACAAACAAGCAAGTCATTCAAACAAATAAAAAGTTTCTCAGAACTATCGTATAAGCTGTAACCTAAAAACTACGGATACAGATACAAAAAATGGATACAACACAACAATTTTTAAACAAGAACGAAATTCAAACTCAATAAGTTTATGCTTTTATATGCTTAAAAAATTAGTTTGATGTACTTTGCTATCAAATTTTATTATTTTTATTATATACGTATCTATTTAGTATATGTAATAAGCATTTGATGCAAGTTTAACAAATGTTGGTTCTATTTTGACTTTGAACAACTAGTGTCAAACACATCTATTACACTAACAAGTATCTATTACATGTCCAACAAGTGTCCAAGTGTTGATATGTGTTGAAAACGGGCATGCTGGTCAAACTAAAGTGTCCGTGCTTCTTAGGGTGTGATGCAAAGATTCAATAATCACTTTTCATGAGTAACATTTTGGTGGCAGAAAAAAGACAGTGAAATGGTTCAAGCAGATGACGTAAGAGACTCCTTGCTGGAGATAACAAAGTACCCATGCAGAGGGTGGTCTGATATAATCAAAGCACCAGAATGCATTGGCAGCCGCATGGACTACCAGCCCCACCCCCACCCCCATCAGCACCAGACCCAGCATTCATCTCAAGACAAAGCTATCAATTCACGCCTACATCTCATTGATTAATTCCTAGTTCTTTTTCCTCTCTATACTTGAGCAGAAGCACCAAATACAAACTATATTTATTTGTTCTCGCTAATACTATGTCGTACATCCACCATAATAAAGAATGATGAACACGCAAATCAAATACACAACCACATTGTCGAGTAATAAAAATCAGTTACCTCTTAGTGACGAGTGATTGAGGCCGTGTAGATAATGTATTGCCATATGAACGAACTCTAGCTCCAGTTAGCTCTGCTCGGCCATGAAACGAGATTATTGCAGTAGATCAAAACTCCAAGAAATTTACGAATAGTGGCAGAAGATCGAGGCTAAAATTAGTTTTAACTGTCTATACAACTGCAGAAATTCGCAGAACGAGAAAAAAAGAACATTAACATCGCAAACCAAAAGACAAGGAGTCATTTCAATCAATCTAAAGCCTATATCCGAGCAAGACAAACCAATTCGATTGAAAATTGAAGAAATGGAAAATCAAATCAGGCACCGATCAAGAATGTCGAGAACCTGAAAATGTTGTGAGGGAGAGAAATCACTGACATTTCCATAAGAATTAAGATTTAAAGGATTGTGACCAAGATCAAAAAAAAGCCAAAAAAAAAAAAAAATTCGGAATGAGCTTAATTAAGTATGACTTTACATCTTTCAATGGAGAGGTTCGATCCCTATCTCTACAACATGAAGTTTGTATTGGTTACAAAAGAGAAAATTTGTGTTCATAATTGGCGGACAATAGTGAATATATATGAGTAGTCCCAATATTCTTCACAAGTGATATTAGAGTTAACCTCTCATTTAACCACGTTAGTGTGATTTGTGGTTGAGCTTATAAGAGGAGGATGTGCTCTAGTAAAAGTGGAGTTTGTCTAGTTTATGCTCAAGAAGAAACCGGAATAAATGACCATTTGAGAGAAGGTTTGGTGGTTCTTTATTCAAACAAGTGGATATAACTATGTCAATATGCCATATAGTCATATACCTTGGGAAAACTTAGAGAATCTATGTAAGAGCAATGAGGTATTATAACCACAGCAACATTGATCCATGGTCGAGAAGTTTGGTAGTCCTTTGTTTGAGGGGCAAATTGTTAGGAGCATAATCAATATCATGCGATTTATTGAAGATAAATGAATGGTTTCAGTGTCCTATTATCAACTTTGTCCTTTAGTCGATCACACATATTCAAACCTTCCACTTCTATGATAGAAGGTTATGTCAATCACTACTTAGTTAAGTTCGCTTTGGCTATTCAATTTTTTTTTTTTTACTACAAAATATACAAATATTTACATATTCAACCTTAAGGGAGTTATATACATTAATTAATTAATAACGCTTAGTTATGCTCAGTTTTTAACTAGGTGAGTCAGAGTTATGTTGGGGTTAATATTAAGGGTAAGGTAGCCATTTTCTTAAGAAAGAGTTTCCGTTAGTTTTTTCTTTACCCAATTTAGAAGATCCGACCTTCTTCGTGGTATCGCGACCAAAAAATTCGCATTGCCCGAGTTTTTTTTCGCAATCCAGCAAAATAATTCCGGCCAGCCATCGTCGAAGATGATCGTCTGCGTCGCCGTCGTCGGCCACCAGGTGCGACCCCCATGAATACCATATTTTATGGAAATAATTTCATATATGTTTATAAGAAAAGATTTGTGATCCCTTTTCCGATTCGGGGCGAGCTAACAGAACAACCCCCTTTACATTCAAAGCTTCACGGAGGCCGATGATGCTCTCAAGCTCCACCACATTGTACACTGTTCGCTGGATGTCGTCGATGAGCGGGGTATGTTTATCTTGCTTACCTTTCTGTTTTCTTGCTTGTAATTTGATATTTCGCGGATCAGATCCAGGAATCTCGCTTGCTGCTGTACTCAACTACTAGGGTTTTTTAACTTCTATGATTTATGTGTCTTGCTGACTTCAATTCGTTCTTCTGATATTGTTTGTGGTGCTGTTGTCAGTGAACAATCCGAGAAAATCTGGACCAACCCTGAACGAAACATTTCTGGGTCTTCTTTATCCGACCGAAAATTACAAAGTGTGAGTATGATTGTTCATATAAGTAGGATCAGAATTGGTCCTGTTTTCTATTTCAATTGGGGTGGATCTTTAATGCTCTGTACATTTCCAGGTATGGCTATTTGACTAACACCAAAGTGAAGTTCATTATGGTGACAACAGATCTAGATGTCAGAGATGCCGATGTGAGAAGTGTGAGTACCATTTGTGGGTTTCCAATTTTCTACAGCATTATAGTTCTTTCATTTTCACATGTGAACTATCACTGTAAAGTAAGTCTTAAGGCGAAAAACTTCAGCCTTGTCTATTTTTGAATATGTTAGTGATGCAAACACTTCAATCAGTGCCTTCTATTATTCAGTTGTCCTTTAGGATTAGAAGTTTTCTTTCAATGATATAGGGCAAGCTTTCCCATGGTTGCTGTTTTAATAGTGATGTGAACGTGATATATTCCTAGAGAGGAGATTGACATTTATTACCTTCCTCGAGGGCCAGCTGAAACCAGAGTTGGCATCTGTTGGTATCTCAAACTAGCTTCTTATGCTCGAAATATGCACACCCTTTAATCTCTAAATACGCATAATAATAGAGGATATATAAGGGCCAGCATGAGTGTAGCTCAATGATAATTGACATGTACTCATACCTCAAAACCTATAATAGAGTATGTGTATACCATCATAGTTCTTCAGTAAGATATGGATTTGAACATGACAGATTATAGAGACTATAGAGGTACACTACACTATTATAAGTATTTATTTTCACCTCACAGGCTGCAGAAACAAGAAATGATGTCCACTAAAATCTGAAATTAGATTCTTATCTCAAAATACTGATGTTCAAAATTTTCTCGAACACAACCTAACAATAGGATATTTTAATAAGGTGGAATATATGATTCATTATTAGTATTATTATTTGTTAAGAAAGCATTGTTCTCATTTATCGTTTGTACTATAACTTGACAGATGAAGTGTGGCATGACTTTATTTTTGATAACACGCTCCTTTAGGCAGTTTCGGTTTAGTAACCAACCATGAGCTGACTTGGTGAGACATAATAAATAGTTAAGAAGTCATGGTTTCAATCCATGGTGGCCATTTACTTAGGAAATAATATTCTACAAATTTCTTTTACACCCAAATATTATAGAGTCAATCGGGTTGTTCTGTGAGATTAGTCAAAGTACGTATAAACTGACCCGGATACTCACGGATATATATATATATATATAAAAGGAAGTTTAGTAATCTTGTAGCCTTTATTTGGATTGTGAGTAGGATTGGATTTAAGAAGTTTCAGCTTTTGTATAGTTTGTGTTTGGATTACAAGTTTATAACTTTCAATAATCTAGTTGTACTGCATGGTTTATAGTTCTGTTGTGCAAAAATCTATTCCCTGAGTGATAAACAAATCTATAATAAAGGCTATACACCTATGTCCTTAGTGATACCTCTCTATGTAATTGATGGCTTGATGCACTCTTTCTCACAAACTATATTGTTTACTACTATTTCTTTTCTGAAAAAGAACATTAAATTTAGCCAATTTTGGTTCTGCCTTGCATATTCATTCAACACGTAGCATATGCGAAACTCCTTAACATGACATCTGACCGTAGTCCGAATTTGTGTCCAGTTTTTCAGGAGATTTCATGATGCATATGTGGATGCAGTTTCAAACCCATTTCATGTGCCAGGTAAGAAAATTACTTCCAAGACATTTGCAGAAAGTGTGAGCACCATTGTCAAGTCCTTTGGCTTCAGTTCAGCTATTTGAGTGACAAACCAGGCAACCATTGACGTGTAGAACTGAAAATTCAATACCGAGTCTGAAGCCATTGACAGCCGTAGTTTACCTTACTGCTGTTGTCTACTGCCATTTTTCTTGTATTCTTGATAGTATTTGAAATTTCTTTTTCTCCAGTGTAGTAAGAAAGGTGAAACAATTCAACTTTCTTTTTTCATTGGCATTCACTGTTTCTATTTTATGCTCGTCTCACATGACAGACTGGTTTCTGTTTCAAAGTGAAAATTTATCCGTATGAAATGCAAGATTGAAGGGTTTATTATTATTATTTTTTAACGAATATTAAGTCCGGATGTTTTATTATTATTATTTTTTTATTTTTTTTTTTATAATTAGATATTAAGTTCAGAGTTGGTTGGCCTAAATTTAGGTTCCATAAGTTAATGAGTTGTTGTAATCGACATGAGCATAACTGATTTGAACTTGTATTATCAATCTCGAGATTTGAAGTTTTATTCTCCACTTCACTTATCGTTAAAAAAAAAAAAAAAAAATTCATTTTATTGTATGAATTTAATTTTGGGTTGTTTTTAAATATAGGAAAATAAACCAAAATATTCATCAATATAGCAAGTCTTCACTGTCTATCTGTGATAGACTATTATTTGTATCTATCTATGACATGATTGAGATAGTCTATCGTGGTTCATTGTAGGTAAACTGTGATATTTTGATATTATTTGTAAATATTGTAGATAAAACTGTGATATTTTGCTATTATTTATAAATATTTTCATTAGTTTTGTTATTTAAAATAATTTAATTTTAATTTTAGTAATTTTTTTTATTGTTTGGTTATTGCTTTGAAAAGTTTATAGGCAAGTTAAATTATACATTTGTTTGGCATCAGGCTGGTTCATGTTTTTAGATTTATTAAGTCAAATACATCTAACAATGGTTTCAAAAGTTGGTTTTAGATTTTGAGATTGAAATAGTGAAAAAAGAAGTACTTTTAATGTTTTGAATTAAAATTCTAACTTCGGAACTTTGGAATGTAAAAGGGAGCTAATTTCTTTTTCTTCGTTTCGTTTCTTTTAGACAACCAACAACAAAACATGAGACTATAGATTACCTTAAGAGACACAAGCGGACCAAACCACTTAGAATAAAGAAAGTAAAAAAAAGGAAACCAACGCCTTAGTTGTTAGAGAATGATCCCAGATGTTATTAGAATGTCGAGCATGGTATAAGAGACGTGGTCCAACTCAAAATATGTCTTAACCCTTTGGATGAAAAGAAAAAACTTCAAAGAGGTCAACAACCCAACTCAAACTCATTTCATTTTTGTTAAAATTAAAATATGCACAACATATTTAATATAAGTTATTAAGGGTATGTTTGAAATGTATTTTCAAGTGTTCAATTTTCAAAGTAAGTCATTGAAAAAAAATAGTGTTTGGCAACAACTCAAAATAGATTTTAAAATGTATTTTTTAAATATTTTTTTTATCAAAAGAGTTTAAATAAAAATAAATTCTTTAAAAAATAATTTTTTCTCAAATCAATCTAAACGGATCCTAAATATGCTACTCAATCGTGGGTAACGTTGAGTTATTTGTGATTTTCAAGGTTTCTCATCTGCGCGGGTTTAATAGTTCTGATAAGAGGTGGCCCATAAACGCATTGGAAGGGGAGGATGTTCGGATTCGCTCCTCATATCAGCTTCTGATTGTGAAAAAATACATAATAAATTATTTGTTGTGCAAAATTTATAACAAAAAAAAAAAAAAAATCAAATGAATTAAGATAGTTGAAGAAGTTTTCAAATTGGAATATAGTTTTTGAATCTCTATCAAGCACATATCCAAAAATACTAAAAAATAAAATAAAATACAACGTTTTCAAATTTCTCACCCTTTGTTATTGTGCTTTAAAGAATTCTCAGACGTCTTTAAATTTTACAATTGAGTTTAGAAAACTAAGTTGAAACAAGGAAGTTTATATAATCAAGCAAAAGATCGATTCCATTCTTAAACCTTGAGTCAGACGTTTCAACAAAGTGCCATAAATTTTCCACTTTCGCAAGATGAAAATCCAAAAGCTCATGTTACAATTTAGAAGAGTACACTAAATAAGAAGGATAGGTATCTCAAGTACGTTCTATGAATGAAACAGCCGGGCATTACAAACACAAACAGATTCATGGTAAAATAAAAGGATAAGAGCCGTTTGAACTAATGCATCAAAAACTATCTCCCCAGCATACCTGGATGAAATTGTAGATCTGATTGAGGCACCGAGATCTCGTAATCATACTGAATCAGTTAAAAGTCGTCATCATCTTCTTCGGCTATATGCTTAGCAAGTTCTTGCTCCTGCTGCTGTCTTTCTCTCCTTTTCTCAGCACTTTCTTTTTCTTTGTGGGAGTTTGGTGGAAACCTGAGAGCACGAACTGCCTCATTATGCATATTCAGGCAAAATGCAATCCTGGAGTTGAAGGCAATTTGAGGTTCACTGGTAGAGTAGATGTCTCCGGTCTCCTTGGATACCATCCATCCGTTCATGTGATCAACCGTGGCATCGATTGCTCCATCTCGGATTGCCTTGGAGACGATACTCTCAGCATCAGCAATAGGATTTTCAGAGTCGAGTCTCAGTTTTTTAGCAACATCAGCCAGAGAAATGCGTGAATAAGATATGCTAATGTTGCGAAGCCCGGTTCTAATTACATTATGTCGCAGCCTCACGATCAAATTGTTGGTTCGATCTGAGCTGAAAGTACTAGAGAACTTCTCAGCAACAGTTCTGAAAAGCTCCAAATCACCAATTCTCACAGCCTGAAAAAGGAGCGCATTGTTGATAATCTATACAAATAGAGGAATAGACTAGAATCTAATGGCCATTATCCTGACTTGTTATTGAAAGGAGTTTACTATAATTCATATGAAAAGATCAATTCAAGTTGCATTCATTTATTATTTATTTTCTTCTTCACAGAGAAAAAGGAGGAAGAGAGGAAAGATGGGGGAGCGAGATGTGGGAAGTTTGGGGATAACATGTCAATAATATTCTACAACTAGAAATATTGCAGTAATAATGGCAATTCAATTTCTCCCAGTAAAGCAATCACCAACCTTACCTTTTTAGAAAACAAAATTACTTTTCTTTTTGTTAAAGGAAATGAAATGGTTAAATACTGCTCGAACTTACATTTGTAAGTTCAAAGTATGGCCTCAGAGCTGTCTCCATGCCTTTCTGCATGAAAACAGTCCTCTCAGGGATTTCTCCTAATAACAAGCGAACAATGATTGCCCATTTGTTGCATTGTACTCGAAAACCAAGAGCTGCAATAGGTGCTTTCCGAGCAGCTTGTAGAAGAGACTCCTTTGCATCTGTATATTCCAGCTGAATGGTCCTGATCTTGCCCAGGTAAAATAGGTACCTACAGAACTGTAATAGAAACCAATCTTTATGAGACACTTGACTAAAATCTAAAATTTGATTACAGAAAAGTAAGGAAATTTATACATCACTAAAAGTAAGTATGATGCCTGAATTCTTCTTATGCAGTCATTCCAAACAACTACATTTATTCTTGAACTTCAGAAGCATATAGACAGGACAAATCGGAAACTTAAAATCTCATTGCCAAAACGATTTTAGGAGCCAGATAACATCGGTGAGCTTTGTACTGAAAAGAATGCTGCCTAATGTCGCACAGAACTTTCTTAAAAGCACAGATACTTGTTTTTGCAAAAGATAAAAATAAATAACAATAACAAATAAAAGAAAAAGACTAAAGTTCTTATACTTGCCTGCTGGTTCGAGTGAGCTTCAAATCGGGGTGCCTTGGACCTCAACTTCTCTGCTTGATCATAAAGATTGTAATGGAGGTAATTGCGAAGTAGTAGGTTGAGGAGGGTTTCCTACATCACATTGTTGCCAATACATAAGGCACCACAAGGCACAACATGGTGTTCACTGATAGAAAGTGAAGAAAACTACCTGACCCAATTCATCATGACGTAAGGTTACTATGCGATGCAGGGCTAGGAGGTTACTGTCAATCAATGTTCTTCATGTTACATAATGAATATCAATACATAATAAAGAAAGCTGTGTGCTCCTATACTCTGGAATCATACCACCAGAATCATACAAATGTATGAAATTAACTAACACAACTCTAATAAAATCTTAAGTTATAAACCTACCCTCTGATTTCAGCAAGATCACCAGTGAGTTCGTAGCTAAGTGAGTAATAGAAGTAGAGCCTAGATGCTAGCACATCAACCGTTCTCCTATTCAAGTTCTTCAATCGGGCAATGCTTGCTGAAGCACAAGCCTTAGCCTGAAAATATCCACCAAGTTTTCAGGGGTGAAGATCACAATTTTGGCAAAATGGGGAAATCCCTGATAGATATGCGTAATATACATCACCTCATCATATTTCTTCTGATCGATCAGAAATATTAGCAAAACCAAATAGCAGAAAATCTCTATCTCGGGTAAGGGGTGTTTTGCAGGTGCCTGTGTTGCCGAGTCAACATCCATTTCGTAGTCATCCTCCTAACCAATTGTTCAAAAATTTTAATACTCAAACACTAGCACCATGAACCGAAAACTATATACCAATCTTTAGGACAGGAAATTGCATAATGCATATCAATATTTCTATTAAATTTTCGAATCACCTTCGGAATAAATGAGGATAATCTTGAGTGCAAATCGGATCCTGGCGGGAGAGCAAAATTCAGGAATGAAGAAAGAACAGACGCCTTCAACTTCCGTCTCAACGCCATAGTCAGACGAATAGCTCGAACAATTCGCCGGACTTCCCGGGCATATGCACCGGTTTCAAGAAGCGAGACAATCTCTTTCAAATCTGATCGGGAAAAAATAAAAAATAATTAACAAATTTCAAAATCAAACCCTCTAGGAATTCAGCAAGACATGAGAAAATGCAAATAGAACTGTCTTACGTTGTAAAGTTGAAGGAGAAGTTGGAGCAGCAGACGAAGAAATGGGAGCAGGAAGCTCCTTCATCTCAGTGTCTTGCGTCATCTTCGCAAATTCTGTATGCAATCCACAAAACTACGCAACTGGGTCGACAAAATTTCGAATGGAGAAACAAAAAGAAGAAACTAGATCGATAACTCGAAGAAATTAAACCTCAAATTCAGAGAAAGCCGGAGATTTTTAGCAATATAAAGCGATTGGAGATGGAACAAGGGTTTTCTTCTTCAGGTTGCCTCCTGAGCAAGACAAACCCAGTGAAAGTGAGAACCAAAATTAATTTATGGAATTATGGGGGCTTTTGTACGATATAAGTTTACATAAACGAAAAGGTTAAAATATAATTTTACTACCACACTTTTGATTAATTTCGATTTCACCCAGTATTTTTAATAAGTCTAAATTGAGTTACTTATGTAACAAAATTGATATCTAAATATATTTTAAAATTGATATCTAAATATATTTTTAAAATATTAATAGATAACAAAAAGTTTTAAAATAATCAATAATAAACTAATACTTGAGACTAAAATTAAGATTCATTGACCGATACTTAGACTAAAATTGAACAAAGTTCAAATATGGGAATCAAAATGGTATTTTAACCCAAAAAAAAATTATACTATAAAAAACAAGTTAAAACAATGGTATTGAATTTTCCATTTTGAAAATGAATAAAAAATTTCATTATATCTAAAAAAAATCTATGAAACATACCAAATAGATAACAAAATGTTAGTAATGTAAATATAATATAATTAACAAACCTATTATCTTATATTTTGAGTTAATAACTATTTTAGAAAATATTTACTGACATCAATATTTTCGTTGACATTTTTATAAAAGTGAGACCTTGAATTTCCCATCGATACCAGCATTTTAAACTTTTGTTAAAACTTCAAAATAAGTTAAACAATTACCAGTTTTCTAACCTTCTTCATTGTTGAATTTTCAAATGTGTCAAATTCTAAAAATGTTAAATAAAATTTTAATTTGTTATTTAATAGATGTTTGATATATTCTTATTTTTAAAAAATTAATGAGTTTATCTAATGTAAAATTGAATTTTGTGTCTGATAAAATATTAAAATTTAAGTAAAAAAACAATTTTAGTCTCTAATTTTCATAAAGTAACAATTCAGTTTTTGGACTTTAATTGGTAACAATCTAGTCCTTATTCTTTCAAATTTGTTAGTCCCTAAAGTGTAATAGGTAACGATTTAGTCTATCAACTTTACAACTTGTAATGCTTTAGTTAGTGGTTTTTTTACTTTTGTCAACAAAATCAATAGATTTTTTCAAGGGTTGTTTTCAAATATAATAAAATGAGTCAAACTATTAACAAATACAGAAAAATTTCAACGATAGATCGCGATAGACTTTTATCCCTCAGTGATAGAAAAAGCAATAGAAATCTATCATAGTTTATTATTGAAATTTTTTTATATTTGTAACTAGTTTTATATATATATATATATATATATATAATTTTTCTATTTATAATGATTTTCCTTTTTTCAGAGAGGAATTGAAATTTTTGAGACGGAGTGGCTTTTGAAATTTCAAGAAGAAAAGATTTGGGGAAGATAAGTTTAGGGAAAGAAAATGGACTGCTGAGGTCTTAAATGACACATTCAATTTCCAGGTGTATTTCAAATTGCTCATTCAATTTTTAGAATAAGAAAGAGGTTAGAAAAAATAGTTTTTTTTAAAAAAATATTAGTTCTGTATGGTAATTTTTTTTAGTTAAAAATACCAATTTCCATTATTAGACATGAACAAAAACTTAAATACTCATTAACTTTTTTAAAAGATCTAAGACTCTACTAGACATAAAATGGTAAAAATAAATTGTTAGTGTTTAAATAATTATATTCATCTAGAATATCGAACATCATAACCTATTCGTATAAATTCAAAAGATTTAAAAACTATTTTGATCCTTATATTTGGTTTTAGTTAATTTTGGTTCTTGTACTTTTAAAATTTTTATTACTTTTAACTTTTGTTCATTTTGTTTTATATACTTTTACTTTTTTGTTTATTTCTATTTCTATATTTTGAAAATATTCATTTTGGTTGTTGTAATTTTAAAAGGAGACCATTTTGGTCCCTATGCTTTCAAAATTGTTACTTTACCAAAATGAACCAAAATTAAAAAAGCCAAATAAATATTTTGAAAGTACAAAAAACAAAACCCACTAAAATCAAAACTCAAAAGTACAAGGACAAAAAAAAATCAAATTTAAATTAATTTAAAATAATCTTAGTTTAGTCAACTTAAATATAAGTCAATTGATTTAAGGAATCTATCATTCAAAAAAATTCAAAAAAACCAACATTGAGGGTAAGTTCTCATCCATGCACTATATATATATATATATATATATATTGGTTTAATTGGCCAAACAATAAACAAACACACAAAACCATATACAAAAATGGGTGAATGCATCAGGCAATTGTTCCACAATCAAAATCAGAGATCTTCATTAATAAACCAACAAGAAAATCAGCGAAGATGTTATCCCTCAAGTAGTTCATCACTTGCCCTTTACTCTCTTGAATTGCACCAACCACATAAGATGCAGTTATAAGCTTAATGCTTCTCCATCTCCTCTCTTTTGCATATTTCTCCAACCCCTTCTCAATTCTTTTATATTCCTCCTTCTCATCTACTTCCTCCTTTGGATTCCTCCAAATAGCTTCGGCTAAACATCGGGCAAGAATGACACCGTCTTCCAATGCAGAACAACCTCCTTGTCCGAGATCTGGGGTCATCGAGTGGAGCGCATCGCCTGCAATACTAACATTACCCCTACAAAAGTTATTCCAAACAAGGTCCCAAGGGTGCCTATATCTCAATGGAAGAGACACAAACGAATCAACTTCAGTGTCTTCAACAACCGCCCTTATTCCATCAGGTACCTTTCCAAGCTTGCTCAAAATATGTTGCTTCAATCTTAGTGGGTTCTCTTCAATCTCCCCATCTTCAAGTTTCACAATGTGTTAGGAATAATACAAGGCGAAATATTAAAAGTATTTATTATAACATTAAAACATTAGTTGGAGTTGGTAAATGATATTTCATATCTTTGGATGTATATGTGAGAAACTTCAAAATTATTTCAATTTTTATAGATTCAATGATATTTTTAGGGCCCTATAGATTTTGCGAACGATCTATATAATCTAACATTTATTTGAAGATAGACACGTTGTAGTGGCCTGTGCTCGGAGGAACTGACCTTGTTTGGAAGGACGCCAAGTACTAAACCAATAAACCGTGTTGGAATTACATGGCATAACACCAAAGCGAAGACCTTTGCTAAAAAACCACATGAACTTGTTATCAAATCCATGACCATCCTTGTATGTTACAATCCCTCTAGTAGCACTTCTTCCTGACAAAGATGGCTTCTTGAAGCCAAGCCACTTAGCCACCACAGACTTCACTCCATCACACCCAATCAACACCTAATTATTTTCAATTTTTCAAAGAGTTAGTTTCATGCCAAAACAAAAAGAAAAAAAGAAAACCCTCACTATTCACACTATTAATTTTTCATTATAAAAATGATTCTTTAATATCTGAAAAATCATTTTTTTTTTTTGAGTTGGCATCATAACATTTGATCTGACCCACATCATTCTTTAATAACAAATAGTATTTATATAAATTGTCCATATTGAATTAATCATATGAAAAATTAGTAAGAAAATTAACTATTTAACTAAAACTTCTTCATGGTAGTTACTTAAGTTAATTGATATTAAAAAACGGAGAAAATTATTGGGAATATGGAGTAAAATGGGGAGCGAGGACGGAAACGGGAACATCATCCTCAGCCTCGCCTCGTGGATATTTCTATCTTTATCCTTCACTCTCCTTCAAAACTCCCTCTCTCTCCATCACACTCAATCAACAAGATGGACCAGCTTTGTAGTTCTAGAGAAATGATTCAATTATAATATGTGAGTAAAAACTTGTCCATATGATTCACCTTGGTTTTGAGAATTGTTCCATCAGCAAGATGAAGCACCTTTAGAAAACCTGATTCTTCAATGGAAACAAGCTTGGAAGAGTACTGAATGGTGCCTTCTGGAAGATCCATTGCAAGTGCTTCTAATAATGACTTTCTCATCACAGTTCTAGCTTCCTGGTCTCTGCTAATTTGCTCACAAACATACTCTATTCTATTTAGTAAACATAATCAATCAATCGTAATATGAAAAGTTTGGACAATTTAACTATATTTTCAGCTAACAAATATTATGTCAATTATGAATAATAATAAGAAAAAAAATTCATTACCACCGTAATCAAATTACTGAGCAATGAACATCCCCTTAAATCAACTATAATTCAGTGTAAAAACAAACTTTAACATTCTTTTCAATTATGTTTTTTTTTTCTAATCTTGGTTATTTTATATATTCCAATTGGGAAGGAAACAAAAAGTGATTTCCAGGTCCTTTTTGCCCAATTCTATATATAATATAAAGCACATACAAGCCCCAAGTTTCCAATTGTCTAGTAATGTTTTTGTCTCTTCTTGTTTTTACTTTCATATTTCTTGTTTCATCTTTTTTAATAAAGAAAAATGAAATCATGTCCACTATATATATGTGCGTGTGAAAAAAAAAATTTTAAGTAAATACTGAAGATTTTTATGTTATATTTACTTTTAGCTTTTTATCATGCCTTTTAGAAGTGAAATTTGATCAATTAACATTTTTATTTATGTTCTAGGAAAATTGGAAGCATAAACCAGAAATAATGGATTTTTTCTTATAATGTGTGAGGTGGGGGAATCGAGTTTATGACTTCGAAGATGATAGTACCAGCACAATTAACCTTCATTTTAGTCAAGAAATAAGGAATTCCAAAAATTTTGACCGAATTTTGCAAATATTTCTGAAGAAAGTAATAAATAGTAATAATTTCTGAAACCAAAAAAAATAGAAAACGAATTGTCATCAAATGAGCATGACCATGAGCATGACCGTCTCTTGTTTCATGTTGTTTGCTTCTCATTTCTTCTTTTCCAACGAAGAGAAACACATTTTTGTTTAGTGTCTTTTTCGTGTTTCTTTGTTTTCTTGTCTTTTATTTTTTCATGAGATACAGGGGTGGATCTATTAAGGGGTCCTGTGACGTTTACATATGTGTATGTTGTGTTTTAATTAAACATAAAAAGATTGTAGTGTATTTCACAATATATTATGCGTTTTCTAACTTTAAACATGAAACATGAGGTTAGTTCAGCGACCGAAGACCTACTAATTAAACTATAGAAGACCTATTTTTCTACGTTTTTTTCTTTTTTAATTTTGATTGTTTTAATTTGTTTTAATTTTTAATTTTTAATTGTCAGCCATTATTCCATATTTCTACTATATATATATATACATATAGTTATATTTTTTATTTTAAGAAATATATATAACATTCAAATTCTAGTACACTTCAATATATATATATATATATATATACAAATAGTTTTGGGTCTTTTTAAGATTATCTATGTGGATAATTTAGTAAATATTTTAAATATTTTTTTTATTTAGTATTACTTAATATAAATATTATATATCAATACATTTAAATTTACATTTATATAAAATTTAAATTATAAATTTAGTTCCTAAATTTTGAAAATTGCTACTAATAAATCCTTAAACTTTCAATTTTGACTCTAGTCACTTAAAAATGTCTAATTATTCTATAAATTACTTCAATTTTATATATAATAAAACTAAGAAATATAAAAAATATTTTTTTAATTATTAATAACGTTTAAAATTAACCGTTTTATAAGACAAAAAAAGTTGTGTCTAGTTGAACCTTAAATTTTAAATTTTAGATACATTAATTTTAAAAGATGTTTGGTCATACTTATTAAGCACAAAATTAAATTTGATGTCTAATATAGCATTTAACTTTTTACATTCATATGTAGGAAACGTATTAGATACAAAATTGATATTTTAAAAATCAATTAAATACAAAAGTCGAAAACTTGGGATCTTATTATATACATTTTTAATCTTTAGGAACTATATAAACACAAATCTAGAAGTTAATGGCTAAACTTCTAACTTAATATTCAATTGTGCCCCCCTCACATAAATTTCTGGATCCGCCACTAATAAGATAATCATTTTTTATTTCTTATTTTTTAAATATTTAAATTAAAAATGTAATGGTTTTTATAAGAAAATTATTGTTTAAAGTTAAATATTCAAATTACTATCATGTATTTATTTTTAAATAATTATTATGCCTTTTACACGTAAAGAATAATATGACATTTTAAATTAAAAATAAATAATTTTTAAAATTTATCTATTATCTCTCTTCCTGTTTTCTGTCATCTCCCGCCTCCCTCCTCCCTCCACCCTCCTTTGCTCCTATATTTCCTCCCCCCTCTGGTTGGATTTTGTCAAAATATTATATGGGGAGATTTTCTATACATCGAAAAGTTTGATGTTTGAGCCCCCAACACTATAAAAAAAATTATAGCTCTGAATTCAAAATATCCTATTTAAAAACATTTTCAAAGCTCGAGGGTGCTAACTCTAGTTTGAGAGTAGAACTAAAGTGTGTGAGTGGTACAAAAGCTTTGAGACAGTGTTCTGGAATCGAGGAGAGAAGTTTGTGTGATCGTAACAATTGACATAGTGGATTTCTTTCTGGTGAGTCGTGGTATTTCTCTAAGTTTGGAGTTTTCCACATAAATTCTTATGTTTTTAGTCTTGTTGTTTTCTTTTAATTTCTTAAGTATTTTCTACTTATTCCTACTATAGTAGTGAAAACTAAAAAGGTATACCTTGAACTCAAAAACCAAACATGCCTATACTTTAAACTCAAGAATTAAAAATATGCTTTTTGAAAATAAAAAATAATTTAAAAACCTTATAGATTTGATTTTGTGGTTTCTAAAGAGAATAAAAAAGTTACATTTTGAAAACCTAGAGACCAAACACACATATTCTTAAAGCTAGGGGACTAAAAAGTTATATTTTGAAAATCTAAGAACTAATTGCACCTATCCCTCAAAATTCAAGGAAAAAAATTAATTTTCTTTTAACTTTATTTTAGGAAAAAAATACATTTTTGGTCTCTAAGTTATGGGTCTAGTCTCTATTTGGTCCTGAGATTTCAAAACATTACACATTTAGTCGTTAAGTTTTGAATTTTGTTTCAATTTAGTCCTTAAGTTTTTCAAAATGTTACAATTTCACCCTTAACATGTAGGTATTATTTCAATTTAGTCTTTAGGTTTCAAGATTTACACTTTTAAACTAGAATTTTTACTAAATGCTAATTTTTCGTCTTTAGTGTTAATGCATGTTAATAAATTTAAAAGAATTATAATCAATTAATTTCCACTATTTTTCATCACTTTTAAAATTAAATTTAAAATTTTACTTCATAATTATTTTAAATTGATTAATAGACGTTTACATCATTGATTAAAGGTGAGTATTTAATGAAAAATCGAAGTTAAAAATGCAAAATCTTGAAACCTGGGCACCAAATTGAAATTCAAATTTCAAGGGTAAAATTGTAACATTTTGAAACTTAGAGACTAAATTGAAATAAAAATAAAAAAGTAAAGACTAAATGTGTAACATTTTGAAACCTAATTACTAAATAGAAACTAGACCAAAAAACCAAAAAGATATTTTTCCTTTACTTTAAAAGAGCAATGACTAGGTGTAAAGAATTGTTTTTAAAAATCTCATGCTCCCCTTTTCTTTACACAGTTTTTAAAAAAGAAAATCATTTTAAAAAAACTATTATTTTTTCAAAAATTACCACATGATAAATTTTTATTAGATAGTTGTCTAGGCTAATAAAGATAGGTGCATCGGTGCACTCCAGTTAGTACCTAAGTATTTCTCATTTTAAAAAGTAGCAAACCAAAACCAAAAAACGAACCTACCATTTGATCCTATGATTTAAAAATTCAATCTAAACAAGTCCACTAACATCCAAATTGCAAAAATTATTTGTAAATTATGGTAGTAGTTACAATTATACTCTCAAACTTTTAATTGTAAACTTAAACTTTTATGAGTGTTAACATTGGACCTTCCAACCTACAATAATAGTAGAAATTGGACCCATAAGTGATCAAAATTAAACTTTCAAACTTATAAAAAAAATGTTATAATTTATACAATTATTTAAATTTAAAGGATTTTTTAAATTAAAGGGTAATTGCAGGTTAATGGCTTCTTTTTCTCCAAAATAATAATAACAATAAAAAGATAAAATAAATCTGACCGGTGAGCCGTAAAGAGCAAATCCGAAGTTCGAAGCCCCGAAACGGCGGAGAAAGTAACGTTTCTACAATCAACGAAACGAAATGGAGACTCAAATTAACACAAAGCTTTCTGAAATTAAAGCAGTTAGGAAGCGGAAGAATTACCCGGCGAGGCGATCGTGCTGGCGGCGGAGCGAATCGGCGATTCCCAAGGCATCGAGAGCCTTCCAAGCATTATTCCATGTGGTCAAAGCATATCCAGCGGCTCTCAAACAATCGGAAGTTTCCAAAACTAAGCTTCGAATCCCTAACCTGTGAAGCCCTAAGGCGGTGGTGAGCCCTGCAATTCCGGCTCCGACTATCACTATCTCTTCAACATCAGCTTTTTCTTCCATAATTCCTGCAGAGGAAACGACTCTGAATTGTCTTCCACCTTTGAATTGTGTGGATAAATTGGATAAATGATTAGGAATTTTGTGGATTAATTAAATGAATACTTTTTTTTTTTTTTTTTTTTTAAAGTTGAAGAAATGTGTTCTGCTTTTATAGAATGTTAGTGGGCAGCCTCCTGCAATAATTGATTTTGTGGCGGGCTAAGCCGCCACAGGGTAGTCGGTCTTTATTCTATATATTGTTTTAGAGTCCTTGTTTATGGAATCTATCAATCATAGTATAAAAAATGGTCCCACAGTAGATTATTTTTTTTATTGATGTTGTTTACTGCTTTCAATAATCATAATGAAATATGCTGCAATCTACCTTAATGAAATGCTGCAATCTACCTTTACTGTTAGAGTTATCGTCACAATTACGTATTAGTATACACAAGCAAGAGCCGCACCTGCCATTATTTTATTCAAACTTTCTGAAAGGCTTATTTTACAAGAACGAGAATCAATGAGGTTGCTCTCTCTCTTCTACATATTTGCACACCAACAAACTTCTCCACCTGCCATTATTCTAACTTATCAAAGAGACTAAATTTTTTCCCAAAAGAAAAGAAAAAACAGTGGTAATGAGAGTATTTGGCTACAGAGAAGTCAGTTTCCCACAGTCAAATTTTGCATTTCTCAGTAAGAGGCCAACCAGAAACTTAGACAAAATCTTATCCCTCATAAGCTTAGCAAACACCCCACTGCTCTGTTGCATCCTTCCCACCATATAAGCTAAGCCGATCAGCTCGATGCTCCTCCATTTCCTCTCTGCGGCGTACTTCCTCAGCCCCGTCTCGACCTGCTCGTGCTGCTCTCTTGCCGCCTTCTCCTCATCCTGGCTGCTCGGTTTCCTCAGCAGGGCTTCTCCAACACATCTGGCTAAAACCACCCCATCTTCCAGAGCAGCACAACCACCTTGCCCTAAGTCTGGGGTCATTGGGTGAAGTGCATCACCAGCCACACATACATTGCCTTTCACAATGTTGCCCCACATGAGCTCCCACGGAGGTCTGAATCTCAATGCTGCTGGTTGAAAACAACTTACCTCAGTTTCTTCAATCACAGCCCTTGCTGCATCAGGCATCTTTCCAAGCTTGCTTAGTACAAGTTGCTTCAGTTTTCCTGGATTCTCTTCCATTTCCTTCTCTGCGAGGCGAGAGACAAGACAAAGATAAATAATTGAAGTAGTTGCAAATATAGTAATCAAACCCAAAGTATTAACAAATTTAGCACAATACAAAAGAATTTGTAGATATAACAAAATTTAGATCCAGCTTTTGGAGTCTATCGGTGATAGACTATATCTCTAACAGACTGATAAACTATATCGGTAATAAGAGTCTATCAGCGATTTTTCAAAAAATGTTGCTATAAACTTAAGGTGTGTTTGATTTAACTTTTCAATTGTTTAATTTTGAAAATAAGTCATTTTGGAAAAAATTAGAGTATTTGACAATCACTCAAAATTGCTTTTGAAGCATCTTCAAAGTGTATCTTAAACAATTTTCATCAAAAGAGTTTAAATAAAAATGATTTTTTTAAAAACATTTTTTTCTCTAGACAATCCCCTTAATTATTTGCCTTAAAAGTGCTACTCATTGCAATTACCCTAAATAATTACTAAGCATATTTGATTTTCTAGCTCGGGAATAGATTTATCCAACCCTACTTGTTGAGTTAACGATAAATTCAGACAATTAAAAGGATGGAACTACTTTTGAGATTTATTCAAACAATTAAAAGTGTAAAACTTAAACAGAATAAGTAACAAGGACCCTAATGGTATTTAAATCTATATAATATTTTATCTAATTTACTATAAATTGATAATTTACGTGTTAGATGTCGTGAACTTAAATATCAGAATTCCCATGTGGAGGGAGTGTTAAAGAATATATCAAACGATTAGATTTAACCATTGTGGACTTACCTTCAGCTGAGGGGGTCCAAGTGAAAAACCAATAAAGAGTCTTATCATCGCAAGGGATGATACCAGCTCGAACTCCCTCGCCGACAAATTGGCTCATCTTTGGTTCAAAATTATGGTTGGACTTAAGTTCTAAACAACCTCTTACAGCAGATCTCCCTGAGAAGGCTGGTGCCTTGAAGCCTAGCCATTTTGCCACCACTGAGTTCACCCCATCACATCCTATTAGCACCTTTTCAATCGAAACTAGTAGTATTAAAACGATGTAAATCAATACTGAAGATGATCATATCTGAGAAATAAGAGACACAATCTACCTTGGTCTTGATTGAGGTTCCATCAGCAAGATGCACAAGTTTAAGCAAACCAGACTCCTCAATGGCAACCACCTTGGAGGAGAATTTGATGGTTCCACTTGGAAGTTCCTTCGCCAGAAATTCCAGCAAAAACTTTCTTCTGACACAGCGAACTCCACTGCCCATTAAAACAAGCTCATACATCTCAACAAAACTCCAATCAAGCAGAATAATTATACCATTTCCTAACTATAAAAACGACAAACGCCTAACTGACCCTTCTTCTGGAGCTGGAAACGACAGCTCTGATGTTTTATCCCCTGAAATCATTGATGTAGTCATAATCCTGGGTTTTGTCGTAGACAATTAACAACAATGTTAGAAATCATTGTCCCAATCCTTGTCACAACATAGTCATTGCATTGCAGAAAATGAAGATAATTGACATTGTGTAACAGATTACAGCAATTTCAGGTGTAAATTTTCTGTGTGTAACTAGCAAAATTAAAATTATATATAAAGATTTGTGATGATATGTCACAAATTTTAAGTTTTAACTTAATGTAACTACCATTATCCAAACTCCAAAGATCTTAAATTTTATTAGAATGGTTTGTAATGCTATAAAAAATGATCAATACTACTACATAAAACACCTATTAGAAAACATAGGATTCCATCTAAAAACCAATTGACAATAAGAAGTCAAAACCAATTGACAATAAGAGGAGAAACTCATCTATTTTAAAAGAGTAGGAAGTCATTTGATTTTTTCAGAATCCTAAAGGCCATCTTTTGAAATCATAATTTACAGAACTTACCACCATTTATGTAAAACTGCGGACTGAAGTACATTTACTGTCAGAAAATCCACTTGGGAAGAAATTTTTGGTATTAGAAAAAATGAACAGTACTAGAATAGTTAAAACTTGAAAGTTGAGTCCATTTCAGAGAATTAAGCATTCAGTCAGTTCAGTTCTCACTCACTCGAAGTTTTCAAACTGGCATATGAACAAACACCATGAATGCAAGCAGAATTGAAGCGAAATTAGATCTCCAAAACTAGAATTCAAAAAACAACAAAATAAAAGAGCATTGAAGGCTTGATGATCTTTGATTACCCGTCAAGTTGATCATGGATTTGCCGAAGTGAATCACCAATTCCAACTGCATCCAACGCCTTCCAACCGTTCGTCCATAACGACAAGGCAAATCCAGTGATCCTCAAATCACCCGACGACTCCAAAACCAAGCTTCGGATACCCAACCTGCCCGATTTGAAGTGAAATCATAAGCATTAAGAACAAGACTTACAAGCCATCAATTCACATTCACACACAGAAATTACAAAGTGGGTTCACCTGTGAAGTGCCAATGCAGTAGTGAGACCACTGATTCCGGCTCCCACAACCAGAACATCAACCACATTTTCCATATCTTCTTCAAATTCAGTCGGTGCAAAAGCAAAATCGATAGTTTTGGGGAAAGAAGAGGGAAAAATTGAGGAGTATAAATACAGAAAAGTGGGGATGATAATGATGGGAAAAGGTTGCAGACGGAAGCCATTAGGTAAGCAAATCGAAGCGTACTTGCGAGGGTTGAAATTTGACCTAATCGGGACTTGGGAAGACGGAGAAATTCTTATTATATTTGAAAATGGAACTGCTCCAAGCACAGCCATCCAACTACGACTGATAATTATATTTTTTTTATTTAAAAGTGAAGAGGAGAAGTACTTATTATTTATTAAGTTTCTTTTAGTTTTAATATTCCTTCAAAAAAGAAAAAAAAAATTCTCTGAATAAAGTTTTTTTTTTATATTGACAAAACAATTTATCAAGTTTTAAAAGTTTAAAACTTCGAGGAGAAAGAGTAAATTATTTAATCAGGAAACCCATAACATTGGGTTGGGTAGAGTTGAGTTGAAGATGTTTTTTGGATCAATTCGAAAATTCGGATTGGTTGGATTGACAACCAAAAAGACCCAAATAAAGTCTTCAACTCAACCCTTAAAATTCGGGTTAGGTTGGTTGTCGGGTTATAACTTATTCTTTTCTTTTTAATTAAAAATATGTAAATTTATCTACGACATATGACTAATAACTAAAATTTCATAAAATTCAAATGTTAAATACCAAATATCTATGATATTTATTACAAACTTTAAACAAAGACAAATATCATAACGATGTTAAAATAAAAATATTAAAAATTCACAAATTAATTAATACAAAGTAATCAAACTTTAAACAAATAGACATATAGATATGTATATTGCCAACCTGTGCCAACTGAACCCAATAAAAATCGAAAAAGTATCACCCTACCCAACACCTACATTTTGGGTTGGGTAGCCTCGGTTTTCAAGTTTTCAGATTTTCGGGTCATTTGAACCCCTCTAAAGTTAATAAATGATGGAATTGATGTCAAGTTGTGGCTAGCTTACATAGATTTTAGGTTAAATTATTAAAATTGCTTCTGAACTATGCATTTTGTGTCAAAAATACCTCTGAACTTTCAAATGTTTCAAAAATACCCTTAAACTTTCAAAAAGAGTTCAATAATACCCTTGTTGTTAGTTTTGGATGGAAACATGGAAACCGTTAAAGGTTTGTTTAAAAAATACTCCTAAACTTTTTAAAAGTTTTTAAAATACCCTTTAACTATTAAAAAAAAAAAAAAAAGTTAAAAAATACCTTCACCACAACTATATGAACATAAACCGTTAAACTTCATTACAAAAATAACTTTAAAATTAAAAATTAAAATAAATAAATAAAAATTGCTCCTAACATTAATATGCTGATCAATTTGTTTGAAGTTTTCTTAAGTTAAAAAAATGAACTTTAAAACAAAGGAAAATTACTATTAATAAAAAAAATATATCAAACCATATACAAATACAGAAAAATTTCATTGCTTGTCAGCGATAGAGCGATTGATCGCGATAGACATCTATCGCGGTCTATCGTTGATAGGCAATGAAATTTTTTTATATTTGTAAATAGTTTGACTCATTTTACTATATTTGAAAACAAACCCTAAAAAAATTATATATATCCTTTTTTTTTTCATATAGATACTCTCATTTTCTTCTTAATTTTCCAATTCTCAACTTACACCATTTTTCTTACCAACCAAAATTTTAAGTTAAAACATAAAATCCTATAAGATCTCAGAAAATTAAAATTAAAATCTCCCCTTAAACATACAAAAATGATTAATAGTCAAATAAAAAATTGTATTCAGTTATTATACACAACTCAATTACTAACTTTTTTTTTTTTTTAATTGTTTTGGTATGTTTAAGGGGGAGGTTTGATTTTGAAATTGTTTGAGATTTTATGGGATTTTCTGTTTTAATTTAAAATTTTAGTTGGTGAGAAAATTGGTAGAAGTTAGGAATTGGAAAATTAAAAAAAAAGTTGAAAGTATCGATGTGAAAAAAATGAAGATATCTCTATAATTTGTTTTGAAATTCATTCTTTTCGAACTTATGAAAACTTCAAACAAATTGATCACTATATTAACTTTAGGAGTAATTATGTCACACCCCGCCCGAAACTAACATATGCAACTTATACATGCATAACTTATACTAACATTTAAAACATGCATTATTATTAGTACAAATGTTTAACAAATCTATTTATAGAAACATGTTTTTAGTTCCTTTCTTTTAGACTACAGCCTACGGCTAAGTACACGTAATTTCTCGGTAGACCTTGACTTCAAATAGCAACAGAAGCTCGACTGCTACCTAAAAAGAAAAACATAAGAAAATGATGAGCTTCAACGAAGCCCAGTGAGTGATCGATACGACAAGGGTTTCACCAACCCTTTCAAAAACAATAATGATAATAATAATAATTCTCACAATAAAGTTCATGAGCAAATATAAATCAAATCATATCGAGCTTAGTAAATCAAACCTTCTCCCGTCAGGTTATCTCAAGTATCCATTTTTCCTACTAGCTGATAATTTGTAGAAACGCAAGTTATTATAGTCACTATTTGAATTAATTAGAGTAACTTTATGGCTAAACGCATAATTTTGGCAGTTGAATTGTGTAATATGTATTACCATGCGTTGGCACCATTTACAAAAGAAAATACCTGAAAAATATATGAGCTTTTCTGTTCTTAACACATGATTAAGTAGAAAAGAAGCACAAATAACCCAAGCACTAGAGAGGAAGTTGCTGTGAGAACAAAAGTGGAAAACCCATGCGTCAAGACCATGCGTTAAGAAGAAAAAATAGATACAGACGCTTGGGCAATAGTTGTCATGTCAATATGCAAAAGGATTACACGTTATCAGATCATGGCAGAACCAATGGGCCGACGATGTGAAAAGTCTGTGCAGTAGGGCATGAAATTTAATGCAAAGGTGTAAGGTCATCATGAGTTCACCTTTTCGATGCCTATAAATAGCCCAAAGCTTCTCCATTCAAAGGAGCAGAGAAACAAGTTCAAGAGGCGAAAACTCTGCACAAATTCTCCCTCACCATAACTAGCCTCCATTTCAAGCTCTTCTGTGAGAAGAATTCTGAGAATTTTCAGAGTCATCTCCTAGTGAGTGAGAACCTTCACCCTATGCCATTTATGTATCAGATAGCAACCATCTCAAGCTTGATGTCTTCCATTTCTGTTCTATCTTCATTTCCCTCCTTCTTACTTATGTTTTGCTAATGACATTCGAGAGAATGGTTTATTTTCTTAATATAAGTTCGATTGACGATTATCTTTCGTTCATTTCCATATTAAATACTTTACACCATGTCGTTTGAATGTTGAATGAGTTAGATGTTAGAAGCTAGTTTTTCTTAAGCAATATTAAGTATGTTACATATTGATCAATGCATATCATTAGCTTGCATAGCTTTGTCTGACAAACAAATTTAACAAGCAGGGCTGTCTAGCTTCAGAGAGTAGATGGTTAATCTTTAGCATTTATCAAGACTAGATGAGGTTTTGAGATGTAGTTCATCTTTTGCCAACGCAAACTTACCATGCGTCTTAGAGATAAAATTGATGTGGCGTCGAAACATCGAGAGATGGATTCTCAAACCCAAAGTTTGTAGGTATGTAAATATACTTAGATATGTTTAAGTAACAACTAGCTCTTGCATTAACTCTACTATTATTGCATGGTTCCACCGTCATTCCTAACGCATGCTATCAAACTCTAAATGACATTTGACAAACATTCACCGTGTCCACCTCACATTGTTAATTATAGGATTTTATTTATTCTTTATGTATAGTTTTAGGTACATAAAATTCTTGAACATAATATGTCACACCCCCTCCCAGATTACCCTCTTAACCTAGGAGTAGGTGCGACCTATACGTATATGCGTTATCCTGTATACTGAAACATAATTGAAAACCTATTCAAACGTACAAACTTCTCTACTAATGAGAATATTATAAGGAAATCATAAGTCATACATAAGGTTTCTCAGCAAATAATTTATCATACAGGTGTAATTATTCAGCATAAATTACAAAACCCCACACTCATTATGCCACAGTGATCATATACAACAAAATTTGTGCTTAGACTGGTATTTACAACTATCCCCGAGTATTATAGCCAAGTAAGCCCAGACAAGGTTCTTTTGTAAGCTAGGCGTCCCGGACACGCTGGCTACCTGAAAAAAACAACAATAAACTAAAGGTGTGAGCTTATGCTCAGTGAGTGACTAAATTATCAGTTTCAATTTAATTCTCGAATTCATGCTGATTATAAAACTACTATATAGCTTACTAGTACAATTATTGGGCCACTCATGACATTTAACAAGGAAACATAAACATTTATCTAATGAGTGGCGGAGCAAAGCTCAATGCTCTTAACCTCATACTTCGACTACTAATATTCATATATTCATACGCCTTCACATTTAGTCCCTCGGCGTTTCAACTTCCAAGTGCTTTCTCATATTGTCCCTCAGCACTGAATTTCAATGTTAAGTCACTGCTCAAGTGCCTTCACTCATGGTCCTTCAGCACTGAGCCATCATATACTGGTTTCTATATGCCTTCTCACGAGGTCCCTCGGCATTAGAAACTATTACAGTCAATCTCACTAGTGCCTTCACTCATGGTCCCTCGGCACTATGTATCATATATCTCCATAGGCCTTCACACAGGGTCCTTCGGCCATGGTTTGCATTTAAATAGCACACATACAGGAATTCACCTATTATATATATTCTCTTCCGCTTGTACATTAATACGATAGTCTTTAATCAATTTGAGAGTCACTCACTGTTGTCTTAGGCCCCGAGCGGATTGTATGTCTTTCCGAGCTCTTCTTGGCCTGTAAAACACATTTCTCATATTAGGTTTCCTTTGAACTCCTTTTTCAAAATTATTAGGTATGCATGTTAATAACTAGCGATACTCTATGTCACTAGCGAGATTCACACTATTGGGTGCTGCACTAGCGAAACTAGAGTGAATTAGACTAGCAATATCATCTTAAGGAGCGATACCTAGCGAGACTTCAGCGAGAACTGTGAGACGCAGAGCCCCTTCGCGTTTATCAGAGAAACCCATTCCGCTGCTCAGTCTTCCGCTCCTTAACGATATCACTGTCTAGCGACACTTGATATCACAGTTTCCTTCCTTCTCTTCAAACTTTCTCCTTTATCCTGCTAAAAACCATATTATAGTCAAAATTAGAACTCCCTTCCTTCTACAATCTTGTAAAGTAATGAGTTCTCTAACTTACCTCAAAATTTCAGGCCATGATTCATCTTCATTTGAGAATTATTCCCAAATAACTTCGGCTGTCCTGCTTTGCTTAGCAGTTCAACTCCGCTTACTTCTTCCTAAAGATCAACACATTTTCGCTCGGTTTTTGCTTACACATCCTTCATGGAAGTTGCTAAGAATTGATTCAACTTACTTACCTCAGAATTTCAGTTCTTGTTTCGACGCCCTCGGTTCACTCCCCCTCAAACACCGATTGGTGTTCAAATCTATCAGCAACAATCAAGCTTCTGGTTATAGCTTCAAAATCATCACGAAACTGATCTGATTTCCACTCAAATTCTATTCAAGTACTTTTTTCTACCTCTCCTCATTATTCGTCTGCAAAATAGAGTTAATCTGAGTTCGGAAATGTATCTAAAAAGGCTTAATTATTCGATGCACTCCTTTATATGTCCATATAAGTTACCGACTTACCAGCTCTAACTTCATCCTCCTTCTAGAATTAGCCAGCGCCTCCTTCCACGCATGGCTTCGGCAATGCATAGTCTCTACTTACTATGCCACTGATTGCTTCACGCCGGATAGCTGATTACCGCATGGTCCTCTCAACCACTTCTCTATGTCCGACGCATACTATTCTTCAACGCATAGGCCATCTCAACGCATAGCGATGCCGACTTCTATCACATACTAGCTTTCAACGCATACCTCTATTAATGCATATGGCACCCTTCTCCCTTCACATCTTTCTCCCCGCCGAGCTGCCCTCTTCAATGCATGCTTTTCAGCGGCAACTCTTGTCAATCTTAAATATCCCTCAACGCATGGTCACTCATCGCCTAGCCGCATTTTCACTCTCCCCCAACTTAGCAAATTTTCTTTACTTACTTGCCCCACAATTTCTCTTTACTTACTTCTTTTAATAACAAGTACGGGGCTTACATAATACCTGTATAGTCACCGCATAGTCTTTGTATCTAGTCTCAACGCCTAATTTATTACAAATCTCTGCATTCGATCCTAGACTCACCAGGAAACCTATAGAAGCTTATACTTGAGCTTTTATAGGAAAACTTGCTTATTAATGATCATACTTGAGTAATTCTCGACGCAACTTTTTATTGAAATTATAACATCTAATCCACTTTATGCGTAATAAGCTATGAGTCAACACTGGCCCTCGACACAGCCAAACTCATCACGATAGTCAATGACATATCTAGACTTCTATGTGCACACATAGTTCCTACCACTTATCATCGGGGCTCAGGAGCTAGGCCTGTCAACCCCCTAACCATCCCTTCAGGCACCTCCTGTAGGTTCAAGAGCTAGGCCCGTCAACCCCCTGACCATCCTACGAGAAAAATCCACAATACAGGCTCAGGAACTAGGTTCGTTTGACCCACTAACCATCCTGTGCGGTAACAAGTCCTGGTCCACTCACAACCGTCAACAATAATGCCCTCGGCATAGAATTGTACCTATCAATCAATCAAGCTCGATATCCAAAACATTATTTATCCAAGTAGCTCGATATATATATATACACACACACACACACACATATATTCCGTAAGTCCAATAAGCTTGATATGCACATAGTTTTCCTAGCATGCTTACAACATCATGCGAACAATTGACAAATTATCCGAGATCTCACAATAGCACGTATAATAGAGTAAACCATATTTATCAATTAAAGCTCATAACGTGCTATTATTCATTCATTATATAATTACGTTCTCTCACAAAAAGAAAATCAACCACTCACCGTAATAGTAACGGAGAAATTGACCGGCACTCGCTTGAGAATTTCGAGCTCCTTAAAAGAAATCTTCCAAAAGAAATCCTCCAACTTTTTTCTCTCTTCCTTTTCTCCCTTCTTTTTTTTCTCTTTTCTATCTCTCGGTCTACCTCTCTCTCTTTCCGCCACTCTTTTCTTTCCTTCTCTCTCAGTTTCTCTTTTCTTTCCTTTTTCTCTTTTCCTTTCTTTTCTCTCCTTAGGTGCTCTTAGCTGGGAATGATGAAATTTCCTTCACAAATGATCCCTATTTGTAGCCAAAAACTTAAGCCAATTCTTTGACATCTCACATTCCAAATGTCTACTTGCATGCTTCCTTCTTCATGCATCAAAACACATGGTGTCTTGCATGTATTCTTGGCCATGCAGTTCAATACCTCCCTTTATGAAGTGTCAACCCCAGAAGATAGCCAAAACTTATCAAATATTCAGTCAAAATTGCAGGAAAAATGTTGTCTGCCGATTCTCCCTGCAGGTCTCGCTGACCACTTTTTGTTTCACAAATCTCCATGGTTTTCCTTGGTCTCGCTCCTCTCGCTAGTTTCGCTAGTTACCAATCTCGTTGGTTACTACTTGGTCTCGCTAATCTTTACATGGTCTCCGCAAGTCTCACGGATTTTTGGCCTAATCTCGCTAGTCTCGTTGGCTCTCGCTAGTCTCGCTAGCTTTTGCCTGGTCTCGCTATCTCGCTGGCTTTTGCCTAATCTTGCTAACTTCCTAGATTGGCCGAGACTTTGGCTAACTCCACAAGCCTAGTATTTTCTGTTTCCAAAATTCTCTAACTCCACAGGCTTGCATCCGAAGTTTTACCCCCTTTGTCTTAGCTTCCTTTTTATAGGTGTTAAGCACTTAGGTCAAAGATTAGGGTGTTACAAATTATAAGCCATTTTTTTTTAGTTTTAAAGTTATTGCAACAAAGTATTAATGGTTTATGTTCATATACTTATGGCGAAGGTATTTTTTAACTTATTTTTAGTTAAGGGTATTTTTGAAACTTTTGTAAAGTTCAGAGGTATTTTTTAAACAAAATTTGGTTTCCATCCAAAACTAACGACAGGGGTATTTTTTAACTCTTTTTGAAAGCATAAGGGTATTTTTGAACTCTTTTTGAAAGTTCATGGGTATTTTTGAACTTTTAAATTAATTCTCCATAGTATAAAATTATAATTTGAATCTTATTCAAATAAACTTTATAATAAATCATATAATTGTATCCAATACAATTAATATTTTCTCTCATAAATTTGAACATTTCAAATTTTTCTTTCAACATATTTGATCCTTGTGGGTCCGTGGTGAGCTAACAAGAGAACCTTATGAACCTACAGATTATAAGCTCCAATGATCCAAGATTAATTAATTAAAACTCTTTAATTAAATTAATCTTCATCCATTAACTATAGGGCAAACCACTATAAACTCATAATTAAACAATTCGTGAGTTGTTCATAATTACAGCTGGGTCAAACGTTCCTCTATCCCTGTAATTATCTCTTTTCCTTAAGTACCACTGATTTCTCTAATGAATAATTTGTTTATGGTCCAACCATAAACTAAGTCCCTCTCTCAGAGGGTGGGACCCCTTGTTCAAGACCCGAAATCAACCCTTAAGGAAACTACTCATCTACTTACCCTATCTAAGAATGAGCAAACTTTATCTTGTGTAACTATGTTCCCAGCTACCCATTAAGTCAAATCCCCAAAATGGTAGGCTTATTGAGTCGATAACTCGAGCCACTCTCACCCATGCAAATCAAAGGACCGACCTCACAGACAAGAGTTCATAAGTCACTCAAAATTAAGATCGAGTTGCACATGATCATCCTATGAAATACTAATCTCATCAATTAACGAATTTATAAAGAGAGATTAAATATTTTGCAGTCCGGTCTTATACAACCTCTTTGTATAGGAACCCCACTCACATGTCTCCACATGAACGATCTGTATCAAACCATTTGTAGTTAATACAAAGTGGGTTTTATCCATAATGTCACTAGGATAAAGCATCCAACCTTATCCATATATCATAGACCTTTAGGTTATTTCTTGAACATAATCTACATGTATGTCAACTACATACATGTTCAAGACTTCATGCAAGAACCTTGAATTTTTCTATTAATGGATAAATTAATATTTTATAATTAATAATTAAATTAACTAATCAATTTCGAGGCTTTAGAGCACAAATCCCAACACTTAGTTACACTTATCTTTTTGCTGCTCATTCCAACTACATAGTAAAAAAGACTAAAAAAATATATTCTAAAAAAAAGAAGAAAACTTCGTCATACGATAAACTATGGCCAGACGACTAGATGAGCGGCAAAAATAGGTGTGATGTAAAATAAAAAATGTATCCATAAAACCATTAAGAGCTACAAAATTTCAATTTAACAAGTTATTTAAATTTTATGTGCAACCCAAAGTGTATTCATATAACTTGCTAATTAAATTTGATCAAATGAACTTCTTTACGTGAGAGTTGATTATTTTTGTTGAAATTTGAAAGACAGCAATTTGAATTAAATTTTAAGACAATAATTGATTGAAAGACAAAATTGAATTAGAATAAATTTTCCTTTTTAGTGTCACAAATAATCCTATGAGAACAATTTGTTTTTTTAGAGGTACATAAATTAAAATTGAACAAATTTTAAAATATGAATGTAGATTTAAACATAGGCTTTTTTCAATTTATAATAATTTTTCTTAAATTAACTTATCATATCAAATTTCGCACCAAGATTCTTTTTTTATTTTTCTTTTTTAAGGACAACAAAACAATAAAAAAAACTAAAGAAGTAGCTTTAAAAGAAAAAAATACACGAGGACCAAGCAAAGAAAACACTCAAAAGGGAAGAGCATTGTAAATGCAATTCTCTCGTTTAAAAATAGTAGTAATGACTTTAACAAAAGGATATAAACATTATCTCATAGCATCTGATTGAATATTTTTTTTTTTGCAAAAGTTATGATTGAATATTGCTAAATCATCGACTTAGTTGCTCAGTGGGACCCTCATTACCAATAAACACTGTTCAACATATATTGAAATGATTTAATGTAAAAGGAAGGAGTAGGTTGATTGAATATCAATATAGATAAATATATATATGTGTGTGTCAAAATCAGCCTAATTTAATGCCATAATCATTATTTTCTTAACGTTGTTTTGCATTTGTGAAATTGCTATTTATCTATGTACTCTCCAATATTCAATTTTAATTTTTATACTTAAATTTAATCTCATTTAGTTTTTATACTTAAATTTAATCTCATTGCTGGTTTAGAGTTGATTTCTTCAAAACTTTTTGTTATTAACAATTTCACTCTAAATTTTGAAAACATATTTTTATATTATATTTTTTACTTAAAAATTATTATTAGTATTAAGTCAATTTCAATAAAATTAATTGCACTAAAAAAATCAATAAAATTGAGGATAATTGTTTTAAATAGACTACGATAGATGGTGATAGATGATAATAGATTTTCAATGTCCATCAATTTTGCTACATTTATAAATAAGTTGGCTTGATTTGCTATATTTGAAAGTAATCCTAAAATTACTTTTGAAGGTCTGAACGTGAGGTTTATTTGGGACTAAAATTAAACGAATCACAAAGTATAAGGACTGGATTCGTATTTTGACCCATATTTTAAATAAATTTGAAAGATGCAAACAGCACATGCATGACATCTTTTCTATATTGCACATAAATATTTTATATAAATATTCGTTTGGATGGAAAAGGACAAACCATTTGACGACGAGCATTGGAAAGGCAGGATTTCCTGGCAGACCTGATGCTTGGGCTGCAAATTCAATTCCAATGAGAAAAAATCCAAACCATTCAGCACATCAAATTTGAAATCTCATATGTTCCAAGATCAGTTAAAAGACTAAGCATAAAATAATATCCAAAAACAGCGTTACAACATTGCAGATTTCATAGGACGTCTTTAGATATAAATCGAGCGGGTCGAAAAATCGGCACTGAACTTCCTAGGTCGAATCATGTTAAATTAAAAGAACTCCTAATAGAACATACAAAAGGGCCATATGTCAGCTACAGTACTATCAACTTTTCAATATTCATATTGAACAATGGATTCTGTATTGAGTTATGCAATTTTTTTCACCGTCTTCGTTCACTAGGCCATCGTGCTTGTAAATCGCAAATTGTGCACCTTTCAAAGACATACAAATCATTTTCTGACCTTAGCACACCTTTTAGCCACTGTAGAATAATCTCAAAATGGACCTACAGGCCGGTAACCGTTTCGGAGTAGAGTATTCGAAATAAACTCGGACAACTACTATCTGCTGTCTGGAAATTTCGCTTCGTAGCTCGGGATGTCCTGAAGATATGAAAGAGATGCCGTAAAAAGTTAGTAACATTATTCTAACCATAGTATCAAATTTCCGTCGACATTTCGATATTTCTACGTTTTCATGGGTTTAATATCTACGTGAATGGTGGATCGATATTTCCATTATATCGTAAAAAAATCCACGAAACATAAAAGAATAAACAACAAAATATTGCTAATATAAATATAATAAAAAGAATAAACATGTGAACTGGTTTAAAAATTATAAAAGTTTTATTTTTTTATTTTTTTATTTTATTTTTGAACTTATTGTTTTTAACTTTTTCAGAAATATTAACATTTCTACGAAATTAAAACTTTGATATTTGTTATGTTTAACAGACAATGTAAAGACAATGACCAAAGATTTACCATGAAAGTTGCACCGATCATTTTCCCTGCAAACCATCTTCCATTAAGAGCACGTTGGGCTTCCATTGCAGAATCTGATTTTTCAAATCTCAAATATACAAAACCGGCGCTATTCCTGTCCATGAAGAAATAATGAACAAACTAAGTTTGTGGAAATGGGGAGGAATTAAAAACTATACGTGACGTAAATTCATGAACTTATAGTCCTAAACTTACTTGTCAACATATATATGTTTCAATTTCCCGAACCTAGAGCATTCCTCTTCAACGTCATCTCTGATATCCAGATCGAAAGTTGGTTCCGACTGCCAAACATAAGGGTAACGAGTTAAACTTAAACTTGAACAGAAAATTTAAATTTTAACCAATACCTTTAGAATGCTGCAGCATACCTCAGCTGTAGGATCAAACATATTCTTCAATAGTAAGCATTCACTTGGAGTGCCAACACCAAGTAAATTGGCAGCGACGGTGGGAACCTGAATGCCTGCACCAAGTCCAGGAAAAGCGGGAAGGGCGGCCAAAGAATTACCAACAGCGAGGGATGAGATAGTTGCACCTCCAAGGATCGGCGCCATTGGCATAGTAGCGCCTAGGCTATTTACGACATGTGTACCTAAAGAACCAGCAATGCTGCAGAGAGAACAGATATAAGATCAACATGCAGATTTCAAATGATTTTTTTATTGAAAATTTCCAAATTATAATAAGCTCAACAAAGACAAACCTAGATGCGGCCCCAGTCCGGTCCAGCTTCTGCATCAGGGATGCTCGAGAACTAGCATTTAAGGACTGAAAATTGAAAAAATATTTGTTAATATAGAGGCTAAAGCATATACACAGAACTCAATCAAAAGTCTCAACCGGAAACTTTCAAAAGCTTTGGGAGAAGTGTAAAAGAGGATAGGTAATATTCATGATAAAACGTAGTTACTATCACACGTTGCCTCGTATGTTTTAAGTTTTTACATTCAGAGGTTAAAAATATACTTCCCAAAGAAAAATAGAAAAAAAGGTAAATAATATTACCACAGCCAATGACCATAAATAAATCATGAAGGCAGTGAGAGTAGCAAACTTTCAGGGTAAACAAAGAAATCAAGAGTTAATGTTAAGCCTTTAGATTCTGATATTACTTTTACCTTCATATGAATTAGGCAACTTAAGCCCCCTAAGAGGCGGCCCATTAGGCTAAGCCCTCAATTTTTGAGTAACACCTACCCAAAAGGTTGCATGTTTGAACCTTCGGGTGAGCGGCGAGTCAAGAAGGAAGACTCTTGAATCCTTACTATCTCTAAAGCTTGGACCATGTGCAGGCACAGACTTTAAAAAGATCATCTTTGTTTCCTTAAATACTTCTCTTAGAAAAGAACGTTGTGTTAAAAATAGAAACACAAAAATACTCTAGATAACTCTGAAGCTTGGCCCTTTGGGCGGGCACAAACTAAAAAAAATGACTTCGTTTACCAAAGAATAGAAATTTATGTTAAAAATAAAAACACAAAAAACACATACCAAGGTAGAAAGACCAATCTTGATTCTCTAGTGGTCCATTCAAATAAGAACGGTCTAAAGAAAATGAAATGATATTAAAAAAATAATACTAAAGAAAATGAAGGAGTAAGAAAGAGCTGAAGGACAAACATCAAAGAAATAAATATGAGTGCATCCTTCCAAGTTCCAAACAATAAGAACTCTTACAACTTGACATAAAACCGCAACTCACTCAACTTTCTAGGTGATTTTTTAAGATGCAGTATAATTTTGCTTCATTTATTAGAGACTAGGAGAGGAACAAAGACAGAAGACTTATTTACCAAGCCACCGCCATCTTCATCATCAAGGTCTCCTGTACTTGCTCCAATATCTTGCAAACCAGGCTGATCTGTGACTGTGGACACCTGTACAAGAAGATAACAAAATATTGTGACATAATTCCAGCCAGATAATCGACTGTACTTGACTCATACTACCATACTACTCTTAAGTGAAAAGAGCATTTAGAGGAAACCTCGCCATATTCGTACTCGCTTTCAGGTCATCCATCTGTTTGTTATTTCCCACTTCCATTTTGAACATATAATTTTCTGTATTAGAATACTAAATGTTGCTCCCTACGCACAATCAGCTTTGTCTGTAATCAAATCTAACACCCACAATGAGAAAACTACTCTCCAGACTCCAATATTCCTGAATCGGATAATCTACAATATTTGTTAATGGCTAAATCCCTTTTCTAAGCCAATCAGCAACAATTCCACATTTTTTAATTAAAAATCTTCTGGCATTAAAGAGGGGAGAAATTACAATGAGCTCTCATTTGTAATCAAGAACCAATAAATTAAAAAAAGAAGAGGAAGGAGAAGAAGATTAAACGTAAATCTTTAAAAATCTATCTCTTGACACTGACATTCACTCAATTGAAGAAATCCCGATCCTTACAAATAAGAAGACTCACACAACGAATGTTGTATAGTATAGGGGATTAGCATTTGACTGCTATTAACACATCGAAAAAGAACATACCAAGCATCCTAGCTTTTTGCACATAAGAATACATGAACGTGAAAACATGATGAATATGCATCACCTTTATCGTTCGACCAGCAATCTCAAGTTGTCCATTCAAACTCAGTGCATTTCTAGCATCTTCAAGACGTGAGAACTGCAGCCAAACAGTTTTGATTAGGCTTATGCCCTAACATTACTGCACCCTTCTCAAATAATAAAATATTCTCTAGATATGTATGTTACCTGAATAAAACCAAAACCCTTGCAATGGCCAGATTCATCAAGGGGCATCTGAACCAGTTCTACAGTGCCAAAAGCTCCAAAAACCTGGAAGTAGAGGAAAGGTCATCTTATCCAAGCACCAATATTATAAGGTCAACGTTTTAGCAGTAGACAAAATAAATAAATAAATAAATCTGAAAGATTTTGCAGAACATGGCAATTGACATAACAGTGTTGATTCAAGAAAACAAATGCAACCAAGAATTATTGGTACTGTGTAATGTATGTATTATGTCCCATGACAGTCATTTACAAACCTGACGAAGGTTATCTTCAGTTATGTTGGGGTGCAGATTGCCAACATATAACCTTCTGGCACCACCAGAGTAGGGGCCCATTACTCCACCTGGTCCACCAGCAGCAGAAGTTGATTGAACCTGGTTTTTCTCAGCTTCAGATGGCTTTACCATCACAGGTTGACTAAGCAGGAGCTGGCCAGAAAGTGCTATAGCCATGGGCACAGACATTGCATCCACAAATTCAACATACCTGCACATATAGGTACGACACTAAACCCAAGGAAAACAAAGAATTAATTACAAATACATAAAAGCAGCCAAGTTCTGTTTCCAAATTCTCACAGAATAAAACTATTGAAAGCAGACCACACAAATTGCCGATGGTTAATCATGTGATGTGATCGCCTAAAATCTGTATACAAGCATCCTTACCATCATCAAACATCAACATCCAAATTACTCCACACAAACAGGTGACTACTACAAACCAAAGATTCAAATTAAAATTTTCGACCGGTTCTCAATTTGTGTGTGTCATCTTTGCACATGAACCATGCTAATCTTCTATGTATCCTTCCAAATTTATCGGAGGTCCTCGAAGGGACCAAACCCAAGATTCAAATTACAGTTAGCAAACCACCTTTCACATCAATTGTCTCTATGTCCATCTAAACCAGCCACATCTAGCTACTTCCAAAGAGTAAATATACAATACCAGCAACATGTTGCTGACATTCTATAGCAGAGAAGATGAAATGCTCAATACATAACAAAATTCCACAAATATCTAGTCTGCGTATTTTTTTATATGCCCACATGGTTTTATAATATACTGAATGTTCAATATAAATTGTCATGTTTTTATAAAATACCTTAATAGTAAAAAGCAGAAAGAGAATGTATGCATTTTAAAGACTTGTTTAATGGGTTCCCTCAGAATAGTTCAGAGCTTTCTGCCAACTCGTAGGAGGTAACTTTCTTAGAGCAACAGCCTGCATCCTTTGGTCCAACAATATGGTGGCTCTCCTATGGAGGTTAGAGTTTGAGAGGAATGGTGGATTTTAAAGGGGAACAGTAGCTGGGCGTCCTTTTGGGATTGTGTTAGACTGTTTGCTCCTACTTTGTGCATTCTCATAAATGCATTTTGTAATGGTGCCTTAGAAACTTAGCGCAAATCCTTCCCATTGTGGAGATATCTCGCCTCTCCTTCCTTTTTCTTTTGGCTCACTTCTTGTAATAATACATTTCTCAATTCCTATCAAAGAAAAGATTAGTTTAATGGGTACTTCAATAACTACTAAAGCAAACCAGATGACTCACAAGGACACACGAAATGAACCATTGTTGTATAAACTGCTTAGAACCCTAACTAAATCCTGACCAAGGAGCATATTTTTGTCCCACATCCTTAAGAAATGTGGAGTCTTATTTTGGTGGTTGGTTCCTTAAACTCAAGTTTCATTATTCCTTCCTGTGGGCATCTAATTGTTTTGTTGGAGGCAGTGGTTTTTAAAGCTCAAGGCGCAATAAAGCGCTATAGTCTTCTAGGGCTTAAGTGCAAGGCCTGACTTTTTCCTTTTGTGAGGCACACGATGTATAAAAGTACTATATATAGAAGAGAAAGCATAGTTGAAGCAGAAATATGTAGGAAAAAAAACCCCAAGCACAAGAAATTTTGCATTTACACTTAGTAAATTTGATTTCTTTTTAGTTTATAAAGAAGAAAAAACCCTAACTATTACTTTTTTTTAAATAATGAAAAAGCCCCAAGTCCGAGGGCTTCTCAAAAGGCGTGTGCCAGATGCGTGCCTTATTTTGTGAACTCACCTTTTCAAGGCAAGGCACCAGACTTGGCACACGCTCGAGTGGGCTTTTTAAAACATTGGTTGGAGGGTAACTCCCAACATAATTAGAAACTCACTCTTACTAGCTTAAGCGCACCCCAACTCATCTTTTCAAAAAAACTTGTAGTGTTTTAACATCTTAAGTAGACAGTTAACATGGGGCTTGAAGTTCACTCACTAACTTTTCGATAGGAGTTCATTTGTGGTCTCGAAAGAAAATAGCATAGAACTGAAGCAGATCAAGGGATCCAAGTGTATGCTTAAGATTTCTATGGTACAGGATCATGGGATCAAAGTAGATAGCTAAGTTTATGTTCTCTTTCGAACCGAGGTGCATTTTGTACCATCCCTTGGCTTGGGATCAATTATCAATGAAATAATTAACATTCCTCATTAAATAAATAAATTGGGGCAATTGCATCTTGAGAACTTTCTTGGTTGAAAAAGTAGCATAGAAAGTTCTTTGATTAGAAAGAATGAGGTGAGGCATGCAAAGATGAATTCTTGAGCATAGGCTATACCACAATTTGATGGAATCAAGCCAAGTAAGGCCTCAACGGAAAGGCAAATGGAAGCACATCTGACAAGACAAGATGTGATCAAGGTTGTGGGATCAATTTTTACCCCTGATTAGATTAGATGCAAATGGAATCAACTCATCTATCCTTAGGATACCAAAATTCGTTGTACTAGAGATTGGACTAATTTCCTTCATAAGTGGGCAAAAAATGTTCACTTTCTAATGGTATATACACAGAAATCTCTAACTCATAAATTATCGAACCTCTTTATTCCCCTCATCATATTCAACTCCAAAAATTTCTCCCATGACAATCTTTTTTTTATATAAGAAACATTTCGTTGATGAATGAAATAATTCAATGAGTACAATACGGAGATTCATCAAAATTACAGATGAAGCCCAAACAAAAGAGAACGATAACACCAAAATAAAAGAAGATGTACAGCCGAAAAAGAAAGATAAAAACATAAAGTAAAGGGCCTCCATATAAAAGCGGCAAGGAAACACAAAATATAATCAGTTTAAACAGATCCAAACAGCCCCTTCATAAACAAACAATGTGAAGATAATTTTCAAAATCAAGTTGATGACGGCCCTTCACCGATCAATTCTTTTGCTTTCCTGTCATATGATATAGAGCTTTCAAGATTTTGAAGTTCCCCATGACAATCTTGGGGTTTAGAAGTCTCCCTTACACACCAACGCCTTTAGATTTTGGGAATAAAAAGATGCAGGCAGTTCTTTCTCAGGTTTACTTGACCCAACTTACTAAGTCCAAAACTAAATTGAAAGCGCCTCTAGTGAACTACATTTGGAATTTTAAGGTTACTAAAGAAAGGGGCATTACTTGTTTCTCAAATTATTTTGGTGACTCCATGTTAAAAGGCAAAGCCAAGGTTTTGTGGAATTGGGCAGTTCGTGCCTCTTTTGGACGATATGGAAGGAAAGAAACCAAAGGGGCTTTTTTTTGGGGAGATAGGAGGGTCTTGGAGGATTCTTTTTGTAATAGTGTTCATTACATTACTACTTGGTAATGCTCAAACCACAAAAAATTCTTTTGTGATTATAGCACTTCTGTGATATCAAGGATCAGGAAGGCTCTCCTTTTGTAGTTCTGAGCTGGGGTTTTCTCCACCCGCACCCATAAGCTGATTTCCCTCCCCCCCCCCCCCCCCCCCCCCT
>QLSR01001476.1:1775155-1790561 GCA_031780015.1 Citrullus colocynthis
TTTTTTTTTTTTTTTTTTTTTTTTTTTTTTTTTTTTTTTGGAGAAAACCCTTAAAAATAGGCTGACAAACAGCAAAACATAATAATTTCATGTATGATGAGAATCCAGTAGCCACTGAATATTGAATTTCCCACAAGCATCAGAAGATGGAATTCATCTCTTAAGAAAAGCCCACAACTCCCTCACCAGCATTTCTGCAACAGAATAGATAAAAAATTAAATCTTGGACTTCAATGTGGTGATGGTGAAAAAATGTCATGTCACCGCCACTAATTATGACCTCCATTACTGAAACACAGAAAGCTCCAAAGCAAACTTCATAGTTGATTTGCAGGGACACTAGAAATGGATTGAATCCTCTGCCACTAAAATTGCTACCAGCAAGAAGTCTTGCCATCTAAGGTTTCCTAATTACTAAGCTTGTATGAGAAATTTGAGAAAATCAGAAAACTCTAGACACTCAAAAACTATGAAGATGAATTTCCAATGATCAATTTTATTTAACCCAAGGATGTCATCATGGGGGCAGTTCCATTTATCAACATTATAAAACTTAATTGGGAAAGAAATAGGCAAAAGATTGTAAACGACATGCTTTTGGATGTCAAATCGTACCCAAATGAGGGTGACTTTAATAGATAATGATTAATAATAAAATAAGCAAGTACATTGTTAGAACACCTATATCACGACGGGCTGCAACTGAAAATACATAAGTTCGCTCAGACCACAACAAAGACTCCCAGTGACGTAGTTCTCTCATTGGCTATAACTTAACCTACCATTCACCTTTCAAAACAAGGTCATCATTTATATGGTTTTATGGTTTTGGATCTCACGAAAATCTATATTCACGATGGATGATGTATGGAGAACAAGAAGGAGAGATCCAATCATTGGACAGAAACTTACAGCTGCCCAATGAGTCAAATCTGTAAGTTTATTCCTCGAAGCAATTAAGCTGTAAAATGGCTCATACATACTGATCATTTCATGATCATACAACACCGTACTGATCATTTTAATGGTGAAGGAGCATTATCTACCATCATTTAGAATGCCCATGCATCATATCTAATGAATAATCCAAATCATATAGTGTACCAAAGCAGCAGAACAATGTCAATAAATCCATCAACGTAACATGAAATTAAAATTACTCAGTGAAAGAGTTTGGTCATTAGAGTGTGCAAGTAATTATAAAAACAATGCAAATAATATTTTGGTTCTCTTTCCTTCTAATACCAAAAAACATGGTACAAGAATATAAATGCACAAAATACCTGCCATCTCTGCCTCGCTCTCTAGACTCTCTCTCCTTTTCTCTTTCTCTGAGTTCATTGTCTCGGCTCCTCTCTCTTATGCCTTCATCCCGATCACTGCGATGTCTTTCTGACCGACTTCTACTTCGACGTGACCGTTCTCTTTCCCTATTCCTTTCGCCATCTCCAACCCGTCTATCACGATCATGAGAACGTTCTTTATCTCTGTCATCCCTATCCTTACTGCTTCTCTCTTCCTGATTCCCTTCTCTGTCCTCCTTTCCCCTGTTTTCCTTACTGCTTCTATGCCTATCACGGTCTCTCTCTCTGGACCTAGAACGATGCCGGGAAGAAGTCCTATCTCTATGTCGAACTTGATCACGTGACTCATCTTCTGATTTTGAACGCTTTGACCTATGTTCCCCATCATCTTTACTGTCACTCTTATACTTTGAACTTCGACTACGATGTTTATCTCCAGACTTCATATCTGCATCACCGCCATTGGCAGTTTCCTTCACTTTCTGTCCCTCGGGATTTTCAACTGTTTTCTCTAAATAATCATACTCGTCAAAATCCATAACTACTGTCTCTAAAGCGAACAATGCAACATACAGCAGCTAAACTGTGTCTTCTAAACTGTGAAAGGCTGCAAGCAAGCAAAAAATAAATTAAATAAAAAAAAAAGATAATCCTAGTCCTCTACAACTTCACAACCATAGACCGACTCCATAACATAATTAATCTTTCAGCTAAACAAGAACTCCACTCAACTTGCTAATCCTAATCACAAACTCACTCAAGTTCCGAACCGACGCCCAACGACAAAATACAACTTTAAGGTGTATGAAGTTTCATATTTTATTCTTTAAGCAGAAGCAGGACGATAGAGATTCTATTTAACTTAAGATACAGTAATTCAAAAACTAAAGCTGCGACAACATTGAAGCCCTAATTATGAATGAAGAAAATGACTCCTTCAGCTCTCAATGCCAAACAATTCATTCCACTTCGCCACCATTCTCGAACGCTAACTGGAAGCAATAATTTCATAGAAATGGTGAATTTACCTCCACAGCGCGAAAAAAAAAAACTTGAGCTCCGCTCACCAGCTGCAGCCTCCAGGGGATTGGTACAAGCGCCAAAAACCCGCAGCACGAGGATAAACTGGATTGTTGCTGATGCTTCCGCCCGCTGGATCGCAGTTCCTTTGGAGGATTTGGGTTCCGAGTTACTGTGGGAAGTCTGATTGTGGAAAGCCCATTAAGCCCATGGACTGCCTTTTTGCCGATGGTAATCGATGTTTTTGCCAAGAATCTCATATTGCTAAAGATTGGGAGTTAAATTTGTTTATTTATAGGGTTTTTCTTTTTTTCTTTTTGGTTTTTTTAAGTACAAATTGGGGTGAATGATTTGATCCACTGCACTGATGCTAGCTGAACTAAGCTGTTATTAGTTTTTTCTTTTTGGTTCAACATATAAACTAGCTACAAATTCTAACCCATTGACATACTCTTTTTAAGAATAATAAATGTATGTTATAGAGATTTAATTTTTTTAAAAAAATAATAAAAAATTAAAAAATTATTATTAAAATATGGTGATAGTTGCAATTATACCTTCAAACTTTTATCTTAAAAATAAAACCCTCAAACTTATACAAGTTTTAAAAGTGGACACTCAAACTTACATAACCATAGAAATTGTAAGAATGGAAAATTTTCAAGGCTAATTTTTATCATTGGAAAGTCTAATGTCTACTACAACTTCAAAGTTTTGGGTTGCTGCCGTGAAATGGCCATGATGGTCCTTAATGACGACAATGTAATGAACATCCAATGCGAGTGTTCACACGAGATTTTAACAAAAGAAGTTTAATACGTGTAATGAACTTTAATTTGTATTCATTTGTATGCTTGTGTAGTGCAATATGACTAATATTTATCATGTAATTCTTTCTCTTCCAAGGTGATTTTGTATTGAGGGTTTTGTTGCTTGTTCTCGATGTTGATTTGTCTTGAGGGCCTTGCAACTTTTGTTTTCAAGCGTGGATTTGTATGTAGGGACTTGTAATTTATTCTCGACGTTGATTTGCCTCAATGACTTTGTGGCTTGTTTTCGTAGTTAGAATTCTTCGGTTTTGAAATCATTTGATCCTTAAAGTACTTTTTGATCTTCAAAGGGGGCTATCCTCTGGATGACAGTAGGGATATGGTTGGTTGTTGTAAGCATGAATGGATCAAAAGTAACTTTATAGTCCTTAAGAAAATTTAACGTCCTAGTTATTTTTTTAGCACAACTATCATAATGGGAGATTGAATCTCCAATCTCAAAGGAAGAGGGTGCCGTTAAATTAATGTTTATTTCTCGTTTTGAGTTGTTAAATCTCTCACACTGTCCATTGTCGTATTTGTATGTAATATTTGGAAAATGTTCAAATCAGTCGATGATGTCGAGGTAAAACTAAAATGTTGGGGGTAGATGATTAGCTTTTATTATTTTGATGAAGTTTCTTCCAATATCCCACATTGCGTGGGTTATGTTTGTTAAAATGTATAGCGTAAAAGTACTAGATAGTCTTCTATTATTTTCTTATGGGTTACGCGGGTTATAAGATTCTTGTTCTCATTTCATAAACTTGCATGTTACTTGTAAGGTGGATCCATTGGATTAATTTGAATAGTTTATTGGAGTGGACTTAATTGATTGGTTGAAATGTTGGTTCAAAATATAGTGGGGATAAAATAGATTTAAAGTTGATTACTTTAAGATACTATACTTTAATAATACTTTAATAAAGTTTAAAGATATTTAGGGTACCTTTGTAATACATTTTTAAGTGTTTAATTTTAAAAACAAGTCATTTTGAACAAATTTGGAGTGTTTGGCAACCATTCTAAACAGATTTTTAAGTGTATTTTAAACCATTGTTATCAAAAGAGTTCAAATAAAAATGAGTTCGGAGAATTTAATAACTTTGGGAAAAAAAAAAAAGAATAACTGGTTTTAAGTTAGAGTTTTAAATAAGGTTGTTTTCAAATATAGAAAAACAAACAAAAATATTTACAAACATAACAATTTTAACTATTTGCCATGGTCTAATCTATGTCCATTTGTTTTATGACAAACACAGATAGTAGTTTATTGTAAATTATAACATTTTACTATTATTTATAAATATTTTCAATCATTTTGTCACTTAAAATAAATTTATTTTTAAATATTTAAGTTAGAGTTTTGCAAAATATATATATATATATATATGTATGTATGTAGGTATATTTTTTAAATTTTTGGGTAAAGTATATTCTTTGGTTTTAAGTTAGAGTTTTAAAGTTAGGAGAAATAGAAAGGAAATTGTTGAGAAGAATGCCCTATTTATTTATGAGGTCATAAAAGAAAAAAAAGACAAAAAAATAAAAAAATAAAAGAGAAAAAGAAGGGGGAAAAAAACGAAAAAAGAAAAAAAACCCCTTAGCCTCCATCTTCTCCCTGTCCGTCTCCCTAGCAGCTGCCAACCCACCCCCGGTTGTAGACATCTTCGCCGGCAACACAGACCACGAACGACGGCCGGCGAGCCTCCTCCGACAGCGGCGCTTGCTTCTTCTTGGTGCCGACAACCTCAGACCCCGCGAGCCCTTGTGTTGACGGCAGTACCCAAGAAACCCAACCAAGGTGACTGCGTTAGCTTCGTCAGTGTACTCATCTTTCGACGGTGAGCGTCATCTTCTCTTGCGTTTTTTAGTTGAGCTTGCGAACGGTGCACCAGCAGTGGGTTTTGACTAGTTTCGAAGTATTCAATTAAGCCATTAAGGTTCTATAAGTATTAACATATTTCGAACCCTTTCGGACTCAATTTAAAGTGTGTTAGATCAGTCTCTAACACGCTGAAGTTATCTGTTTGTAGTCTTGGACGGTTTTGAAGTGGTCGATTAAAGTTTATGGTAGATTTTGGGTCAGAATATACCTCAACAATCTCTCGTTTGAGAATTGATTGAATTTTTTTTTTTTTTTTTTTGTATGTATTTAGTGGTTTTTGCTAAATGGAAGTATGTGAACATTTTGAATGATCTTTTGGAAGCGTTTTGATTGATTAAGAATATAAAATATGTTTTACTTTTAGATTGGTTACTTATGAATTCTTTTGTAAAGTTTGAATGATTTGGTTTGATGAATTCTTCTATTGAAATTGTTAATTGAAACTACATGCTTTGTTTCATATGCTTGTGTAAGATTTTTTGTTTATTTGAAAGGGCTATTCGAAAATGCCAAGTTTTTGTTTTGAAAATTGTATCCTCATTTTTGTAGTTGCCAAAATTGGAATTGACGACAAATTGATCAATTGAAACTTATTTGTGAGAAGACACGTTTTGCGGTTTGGCATTCCTTTGGATGAAGATATCCACATGTGTGTTGCACTCATGTGACCTCACATATAATTAATTGAATGTTCTGGTCAGTTGCTGATCGACATCTCCAATTGAATGAATGAATGATTAGTGTTTCCGACAAGTAACCACATATGTCTCAGTTATGCATCTTTTCCATTTTGTAACGCGAGTTGATTGGAAGTTCTCCGATTGAAAGTATTGAAAGTGTTGAAAGATTTATTTTTAGTAGAAGTATAAATTTTTTGTTTATTTAAAGGTATCGAAAGTTTATTCAAACATTTTGGTTTCTTTGGAACTACTATATGAAAGTTTTAGTTTGAAACATTTAGTTTTAAAAGCTTATATGATTGAAAGATTTTGTTTTGAAAGCACCGTTTGTAAAAAAGTTTTTTACTGAAAGTTTAGCAAGGATGTGTATTTTTGCTTACAAAATTTTTAAAAGAAAATGATTTTCAAAGCTTGATATAGGAATTACTTGTTCAGTACTGTTATACTATTTTTGCTTTTCCAAAATGTTTTCAGATGAGGATTAAGTGATAGTTTTGAAAAAAGTAAAGTTTGGCTTTCTGGCACAAGACATCAAAAGGTGTTTTTGTTTTAAGGATTTGTTAGTTTATCTTAAAAATTGTTTATATTAAATCGTTTTCGATGAATTGAATAAATTTGTATATATTGCGATGGTTATGTTTTTGCATTATTGTTTATTATAGCTTTGTTGGAAAATACGGCTGTTACACCACTGAAGCTTAAGTATCATATTCTATCTTATTCAGAGTAACAATTAAGCTGTTTGATTGAGTTTCGGGCAACCGGGAAATCTTGTAATAACTTGTATGTTAGTTTGTTTGTTTCACATTGATTTTGTAATGGATCGGTAGCAATTTTTTTTCTCTTGTTGCAGTGGTGTTATTAAACTCTTGCTCTAAGATGGTGATCGCTTCTGCACTTGGGGCTAATCATATTGGTTAATCCACTTTTTCTCTAATTTTTTTTTTTTTTGTTGAAGTATCGTTGTGGTCCTCATTGAAACTCGTTTCATTTTAGGTACGATTTGTGTTCCTCGGTCCAAGGATCCATTCCATGTTCTACATTACAACACAGCAAGATTCTACAAGTGCACAATCTTTCAGAGATTGCACACAAAGGTACTTTCTACTCATTTGAGACTTTGAATTTGATTGCTCTTACAATCTGATCATTTCAAATTTGCGTTTGTTACTTCAGATCTCCAAAAGGACTGGAAATCATGTCTATGCTGGGAGAATGGGTTTTAACCATGCATCGGGACGAGATAATCAGCAACTGAGCTTTAATGATGAATGGCCTCCAGAACCTTTCTTCTTGAGTCTAATTAAAGAAACCGTATGGTAATCTTTCACAGCTCTTTCTCCTGCTTTAATCATGAATGTTGGAAATTGGTATTTCTGGAGGTATATTTGCCCTATCTGCTTATGCATAGTGCTCCATATCTATGCTTTATCTGGACATTGGAGCAGTGTTTGTTAAATTGTATTCTTAAAGATGATTAATATGTCTCGTTCATTAAAAAAAAATCTTGAATGTTGGATCATCATGTTTAGGATGGTTATGTTTCGAACTTCAGGGGATTGAGATCGTTGTTAATATTTCTAGCCGAGCAGCCCAGTCAACTGAAATACATTGAATGGCCTAGCTTCCAAAGCACGGTATGGAAGCAAGATTAGTGTGTTAAATATTGCATGTGCATTGTCTTCTTGTTGTTGTAAGATTCATATTTGATCAAATACTTTAATTTATGATGGGACTTCACTAAATATTCTCTCTGAACTTTGGCTTTTATTTTGAATCCAATCCAATTTTGGTGCAGCTGAAGACTGCCACATTAGCTCTCGCTCTCGTTGCGCTCTTGATTGTAGCACTCTCATCGGTGGACTCGGCGCTCAGCTACATTTTAACTTTACTTCTCAGAAGAACCTCATAATGAATGCTGCTACTCTTCTCCTATTGGTACATCAGTTTCTCAGAAATTCAAGTTCTCTTTGCCATTTTAGAAATGATAACTAAGAGTGAGAGTTCTTGGCATGTTAATGTAGTTGGAGATGTTCTGAAAAAGGTAATGCATAAGCATCTCTTTGAAATCGTGCAACTAGGAAAGTAGAGAGTGTTGTCCTCCATGTTTCTCACATACACACTTACAACCCTCCCCATACGTTCAATTAGGACAGTACGGTCGCAAGAGTTACTTAATGCATATAAGCGGTTCGGTTCAAATTGTTCAATTATATATAGAATGATTGAAATTGCTCTGAACCAAGAACCATTGGTTCAGTCGGTTCAGTTTGTCGTTTATTACTCAATCGCTGGGGGAATGCGGGTGTTGGGGTGAAATGGTCAGCTGACACCAAAGCCAACTTGACCAACACATCCACACGATCACTAATTCAAAATTTCGATGACTGGTTGTTTTTTTTTTTTGGTCTTTAAAAAAACTTGAAGAATATTCAATTTCTTTATTTCGAAACTGAAGCCGCCAAACTGAACTATCCTCAATCCAAACCGACATTGGTTTCGGTCGGTTTGAATAGTTTTTTTGGGTTTTCACTTGCACCCCCTAGTTAGAGGATATTTTGTCATCCCCTGCCTTTTTCCCTCCCTTGTTGAGTTTCTGGAAGAGGCCTGAACTAGAAGGATGTACATTGAAACTAGGTGCAATATACACCCTGCATCTCTTCCTGATCATCTTCAACCTTTAGGAAAGCACACCTTCCAAAGGCCTATCACATGCTCCAATCTATCTAACCAAACTGCATGTATTACATTCTAGTACTCAATCTCAAGAACCACATAATACTTGAACACATTAAAACATCCTAAAACTGCTAGGCCTGCTGGTAAGATTTGTTAAAGTAGATTTAGAATGACCATGCCTTGTGTTACGACCCCAAGTCTCGAGGCACATGGTTGGGCAGGATGGCACACTCGGGTGTGCTGCTCGAACTTTTATTTTTCGCCTTCCCCGTGCTATGCCAAGGGGTTCTCTAGGCTGCCCTGTGACACCTTGCTTAGAAGTAAGCTTTTCCTTTACAGTAATGGATCTCCAAGTTACTGGTTTTCAACTTGTCATTTTCACCATTATAAGCGTTATTATTCTTCAATATATATTCTCCGGAATCAAAATTTTAGGAAACAAAACTTTCATTCCACCAAATGACTGAGTACAAGGGATGATTGAGTATTCCTCCCATTGGCTATTTTTTGGCCATATTTCAAAATGGAAATGTGGGTTATGGATTCACTTCAATATCCTTTTTGGTCCAATTGTTGTTTGGGCACAATCACCTATTATAAGCATATATCCGCCTAGGTAATAATACAATTCAGTGTGAAATACGTGAATTTGAATACGATACATCCCTAAATCACCAATCAACCCATCAACTTAAGTTAATGGATAGTAAATTTGATTATATTAATATTTTAAAACTCATTCTGACTTATAGGTTTGTAATTTTGTGAAAAAGAAAATTAGTATTAATTGGGAAGAAAATGACATTACAAAGGTTCGCACATAAAATCTCATGCTCTAATACTATGTTGAGTCACCTACATAAGTTACAATAAATTTAATTATATATAACCTTTCAACACCAAGTAAATCAAGATAATCTTTTGATCCGTATGGTTGGACTAAGATATCTCTTGGCTAATGTTCAACTCGTTCACAATCAAACAGTAAGTCAACCTACATAAGTTTGTGATCAAGGCCTGTTCTAGGGGAGGCTTTGAATAATCACCTCATATTCTCTATTACATTTGACCACTCTCAAAATTCCAACTCAATCATTAAATATTATTTAACTAACATCATATATGTGTTAAAAACTCGAGTCGAACTTTTTTTTTTTTTAAAATTATAGTGTAGTTCTTGATGGACATGTAGTTTAATCAATGAATAAAACGTACGAAGTCTTTGGAATGACAATTAGTATCTTTATTACATTAGCGAAAACTATTGTTTCTTATATATATTAAAAAAATACAAATCTGACATGTATAAAAATGTAATCGAGTTTTCAATTAGAAGTAAGGTAAAAAAAAAATTAAATAAAATTAAAAAAAAAAGCACTAAAATCAACTAATCATACAACAAAATTGAAAGTCAAAACAAAAAGTAACTCTGTAATACATTGGTCTAATTACCCTGCTTTGTTACGGGCAATTGAAGAAGAGACTAGATCCATCTCTCCTTTTCTTTCATTCTTATTATTGTTGAATCAAATAGTCGTGGAGCAATTTAAATCCCCCAAAGGGATGTGATGAATCTTACCGTGGTCAAGATGGTCTCAAACGAGGTGCTCAAATTAATATCGTCACTTGAAGTGATGTTTTTTCTGTCATATCAGGCGTTTTCAAAATAAGGTTACTGATGGCCTCACTAGGAAGGTGGTGGACACTAGAGTCGGTCGGGTTTGGACGAGGTGCACTCTTCCGTGGCTACTCTTGTAGACAAGGATGCTTTAACCTCCTCTTAATTGTTTTTGTTTTCTGTTTTGTATCCTAAACACACACGCTAGTCAACCTTTGGAAAATGAATTGGTAATAAAAAACCAATGTGACATAAAAAGGGCAGCAAAATTCCTCCACAATTTAAATTGCAAGAGAGAAAGAGAGAGAATCAAAACGCAAGTTTCAACTTTGAATATTTCCTCCCAATTTATAATGACACCGTAACTTCTTCTCTTCCAAGTAATGAGACCAATTAAGCAAAGGCGACCACATTTGACTTTGCCTCCAAATAATTCTCTTAAAATATATGTGTATAGATGCAACCTCCCCATTTGATTTTCTTTTTCTAGGTATAAAAAAAAAAAGAAAAAAACGCAGTTTAAGTAATTAAATATTTGTTTTTCTTTCTTGGTCAGGTGTTGAGCTGGAGATCGAAGTCCAAAGATTTTAATATTTTAACTAGTTGAGTTATGTTTAGATTGACTAAGTGTCTGTATAGAGTACTCTTTAAATTGTTAAAACCACTTTTGTCATGTTTAATGTTTGAAATTATTCTGAAACATGCATTTTAACCCCTTAAAATTAATTTAATATTTAATTTTACATTTTTTAACGTAATTTTTATATTATCTAAATGTTTTCAATGATTAAAAATATGTTTTATAATAATTTTGAAAACGACAAAATAATCCTAATCACTTTAAAATCACTCTCAAATATGCCATAATTATCGAAAGAAACTAGAATATAAAAAATGTATAGATTATCTCAAAGAAACATATATATCTTGAATCTCCACCTCAAGTAGATATTTGGTTTTAATTTAATGATAGGAAGGAAATGAAAATTTAAAAAATACACCAATTAGAGAATAATAGTCAAATATATATACTAAAAATATATTTTTATTTTTTTTTAAATGATGGTGAATGTGACACTCAAAAATGAATCTTGCACCAAATACTTGGAACCTATAATTAAGATATATATATAGATAATAGGGAACCTCTAATATTTAGCTACTTATAATTTTAGGTATAGATGGCTACCATAACTTGAAAAATTCATGATTTCAAATATATCTTATTTGCAACTCGCTCATTTAACTACAAGGGAAACTTAGATGCCTTAGTCAATTGTGATGATTAAATTTGGCATTTGGATAAGTTATTTAAATCTGGTATGGAGTGTATTTTCTTGGCTTGAATGATATGGAGTGGAATTGGTGTATTTTTCGTGTATGTATGTGATCTAGACAATAGATATGAAATAAGGGAGATTTTGTTTTTTTTTTTTAACGGACAGTCACGTTTTTCGCTTCGATGTAAACTAATTTTGATCGAAGTGATATATAATTTCGTGAATGGGTGTAATCCTACACCATAGGGGTATTAAACATCACCACTTAAAGATGAAAATATGTCTGTACGAATCGTCACGTCGTTTGCTCCGAAATAACTATTCGAGTCAAAGTAATTTACATGACGAAGTGATATATCCTTTCATTATATGTGTGTGATCTAGTTAGACCATAGAAATGAAACATCATGCCCTATATATGTTTATACGAACAATTAAGTTTTTTACCTTTTAAAATTTCGTAAATTCTTATTTTATTAATTAGAATAACATAATTTTTTTCTATATATTAAAATAAAATTATAAATTTTACGTGCATTACCGTATTATGAATTAGTATATCTAAATCGATGTGTGCAGAATTTAATATGTTTAATCATTTAACGCGTATTATTATATTTTTTAAAGAAATTGTATTATTATTGTCTTTCAGTCTTATTCAATAATTACTAAAACATTTTATGCAGGACAATTAAAAATTCTACTGAAAATAATAATTTTTTTAAAAAAAAAAAAAGTAAAGAGAGTTATCTTATAAGAAAATTTCAATAATTTGTCCTTTTTTTTCTTAATAAAAAAGATTTTAATCCTTGAAAAAAATAGGCAGACGTGTTCTTATTTCTGCCTCACACATTGGATTTCTAATTTAATTAAGTCTTATTCATAATTGACTTTATTCGTTTTGATATGATCGAAAACACGAAAATGAATTATTAATAATTCTAGAAACCATAGATATTATTAGTTGAAAATTATGGTCTATGATTTTTGGTCAAGTAAAAATCATGAATTATGTTTTTCGGTTATTGTATTTTAAAATGTTTCCAATATGTTATTAAACCATGTACCTTTTATGACCAACAAGTTAAGTTTTTTTTTTTTTTTTTAATTAAGTATGTCCGGTGAATTTTATCGTTGATAGAGAGGAGACTACCTAGGCCGTTACAAATAGTTATCATTTTAAAGACATCTAACTGGATTTCATAGATGACTTTAAATCTCACTCATAATATCTTGGTTGAATGAAATTACTTGGAAGTGGTTAGTCTCATCGATGATGCTTTAGAGGGCCTCACCAAAGTCTCTCTTTTTATTAAAGAATCAAAGGCCATACTTAGATTTGGGATTTATTTCCTTCTACCACGTGAGTTAGTGTCACAATTCTCTAGCGCACTAATTTACTAAAAGGGAGGTGGAAGAGCTTGCTTCTTCTTTGTTTCTTTCTCCCTATAATTACCATGGATGGTTTGTTGGATTTGTGTCTTTTGATATTTTTCTGTAATGTGATCATGATTTAGTCTTTCCTTAAAAAGAGTTGGTCATAACATGTTAACTATATTAATTAGTGATTATATAGAGCATAGAAGAGTTAATTTTATGTAATTTCATACCATTGCAGTGTAAATATGACTATGTTAACCGTATTATTTATTCAATTATTGTCTACCTAGAAAAATTCCTGAGTGTTGATGACAAAATAAAAAAATAGGATCTAAAATCAAATTGTGTGTGTGAGATCCAAAGTTTTGATTATTACATTGTGTGGGAGATTAATTTAATAGAATCAAAATTTTGATCCACTCCATAGTTTTCATCATGGCATCATTCCCAAGCTAGGACAAAGAGAGAGAGGGTATCTATGGTGTGACATTTTACCAAACATATAGATTCATAGAGTTCTATTTGGTTGGGTGGCTTCATCAAAATCCACCCATTTGAATATCACTCGTTACTATTTTAAAGGTTCCGTGGTTCGATGTTTTATCCCACAGTTTTTGAACTAAGATAAAAATACGTAAACATAATTTAATTGGTTATAATACATAAAAGAATATGTTTAATAATGTTTTTGTTTGGAGTAGAAGCATCTAGTAACAGTTTCTATTTCTTGTTTCTCATTTTTTTTAGAAATGGTCTTAAAATTGTGTAAAAATTATACTTGTTGTCTCATGATCTTTTACTCGTGGTTTTCATATTCATTTTGTTGAACATTTGAATTTTTAGCCAATTTCCAAAAATAAAAATAAGTTTTTTAAAACTATTTTTTAGTGCTCATTTGGTAATATTTCGTTTTTTGTTTTTTTTTTGAAAATTAATTTGCATCTTTCTTACATATAATAATTGAATTCTTTGCCAAATTTCAAAAACAAAAACAAGTTTTTAAAAGCTATTTTTTTAGTTTTCAAATTTTGGTTTGGTTTTTTAAATAATTAGTAAAAAGTAACAAATGAATAAATTTGAAGGTGAAAGTAGTGTCTATAGATTTAGTTTTAAAAGACAAAAACAAAAAACAAAATTGTTACAAAACGGGGCCTTAGTTTTCAAATTTTGGTTTTGATTTTGAAAACACTCCTAAAATATAGACAACAAAACATAAAAACCAATAGATGAAAATGGTATTTATAGATTTTTTTATAAAAAAAACGAATTGTTACCAAACAATCATTAGAATGTTTTTTTTTTTTCTATTCTTTTTAAACATAGATATGAATTCTTTGTAACGACCCGACTAGTACATCCTAATCAGACCATTACTCAATGCATGCAAATTTCAAGAAAAGACCCGACGCTGAGTAATAAGAAAGAAACAATGCTACTTACGGAAATTTCTGTTTTATTTAATCCCATATAGAAAGAATTTTTGGTTTGGGGTACCCCTAATAAAATCAACAAAATTCCATGAACAGAAAACAAAAACAAAATCCATATACAAAATAAAAGACAAGCCTAAAAAAAAATGCAGTGCTAGGCGGAAGCTACTATGGGTCCCGTGAAGCCATCAAGGTTTCCTCTTGTCATTCGCCAGCACGTTCTTTCCCTTACCTGAAAAAAAAAATAAGATAAAAGTGAGCAATTATATTGCTCAGTAAGTGACCCCACTACCAGAGCCAGGCTAGGCACCCAAGTCCTTTAAGTGCATTAGTCATACAACAGGCATATCAACATACTTCAATAGGAAACTGATTATACTGGCACCCAAGTCCTTTAAGTGCATTAGCCTTAAGACTGGCATATCTAACATACTTTCATAGGGGACTGGTTATACTCGCACCCAAGTCCTTTAAGTGCATTAGCCTTAAGACAGGCATATCTAACATACTTTCATAGGGGACTGGTCATACTCGCACCCAAGTCCTTTAAGTGCATTAGCCTTAAGACAGGCATATCTAACATACTTTCATAGGGAACTGGTTATACTCTCCCTAAGTTGGATTTGGATGTCCACAAACCTCTGGAGCCCCAAAGGAACTCTTACCTCTGGTGATCCCGAAGGATCACAAAACCCTCTGGTGATCCCGAGGGAACACAACCTCTAGTGAACCCGAAGGAACACATCCTCTGGTGACCCCGAAGGACCACAACCTCTAGTGAACCCGAAGGAACACAACCTCTGGTGACCCCGAAGGACCACAACCTCTGGTGAACCCGAAGGAACACAACCTCTGGTGAACCCGAAGGAACACAACCTCTGGTGAACCCGAAGGAACACAACCTCTGGTGACCCCGAAGGACCACAACCTCTGGTGAACCCGAAGGAACACAACCTCTGGTGACCCCGAAGGACCACAACCTCTGGTGAACCCGAAGGAACACAACCTCTGGTGAACATCCAGCCGACGTAGGGGAGTTACCACTACCCAGTACTCATGACCAATTTAAATTCTCACTCCTTTACTTCCATGAATTTATTCACTAACAGCGCTGTTTACAATCATCTCATATACAAGCATAAGCATTTCACATACATCCTTTGAAACATAGGAAAAATCATACAAGCATGCTATCTCAATGGGCGTAGAAGTATTACTCATCATGGCAACTAAACATAAGGCGGGAAGGTGGTTCAGGTAGTAAAGTCACTTACCTGAGCAATTATATTCACTTATTCGCACGGCAGTCTGTTGGAAA
>QLSR01001476.1:1793354-1812367 GCA_031780015.1 Citrullus colocynthis
CGGTTTGGTGACGAGAAATCAGGCGTGGTTTGATTGAAATGGCAGCGGAGGAGCACCGGGGTGGAAGAGAGAGAAAGTAGGCGGCACTGCAAGGAGAGAGAGAGAGATTGATTGAAACCGCGGCGGCACGCGAGGGAGAAGAGAAAAATCCCTTTTTACTTTTTCTTTTTTTTTTTATTTTGGCACGCAAATCGATGCCTATTTATAAAAACCCAAATTCCCTATTCCTTCCTCCTTTCCCCTTTTCTTTTCCAACCAAACAAAATAAAATCAAATAAAATCTTCTACAACCAAGATTTACTTCAATTATCCAAATAAAATCAAATAAAATCTTCTACAACCAAGATTTACTTCAATTATCCAATCCCACCAAAATTAATCACCTTATTTTACTTGCCCTAAGATAAAATTATCTTTTTTTTTTTTTTTTTCTAAATTCCAAATTTTTCCTTAGCTCAAATTTCTAAATTCCAACTTAGCTTAAATAAAGGCATGAATATATAAGGATAACTATATTTTTATTATTATTATCTTTTTTTTTCACACATAATAACTTAAACTTATTTACTAAGAGGATTTACCCCAACGATTTGGGGTTGTTACATTCTTAGTCAAATTCCAAAGTAAAAAATAAGTTTTTGAAAACTATCATTGTTAATTTTCAAAACTTGATTTAATTTTTTAAAGCACTTACAAAAGTAGATTACGAGCATGTTTGAATTGACTAGGAAAAAATGTTTTTCAAAAAGCCATTTTCCTTTAAATACTTTTGCTAAAAACTACTTCAAATAAAAACACTCATGTGTTTGGTTAAACTTTCTCAAAAATATTTTTATATATAAGTTTATTTGGTTTACTATGTACTAAAAATTTTCTATTGATGTCAAATTACAATAAAGAATGACTATTAAACACTATGAACTAAAAATTTAAAAATATTTTCATTGGCCGGGTTTTTTTTTTAATTTTTTCTTAGATATGATTGATCTAATTGGCCATTAGAGTTAGTAATTAGGAGTTGGTTATTGGAATTGACCATCGGGGTTGGTTGTTGGAGGTGGTCGCTCGAGTTGGTTATCGAAGTTGTTTATCGGAGGTTAAAGGAGGTGGCTATCGGAAGGTGGTGGTAGCAGACAAAAACTATATATGGTGCAAATGAGGTAGATGATTAGTGAGAGTATTTTGGTAATTTTATGTATTATACAAAGTAGGGAGAGAATAATCATTACACACTCAAAAATTATTTTTCTAACTTTTGATTTCAAGTGTTCTTCTCAAACCAATTTAATTTCAAAAGCTATTTTGGTTGCCAACCACTTCAACTTTTTTCAAAATGATTTCTTTTTAACTATTTTGTTTTTTTAGTTTTGTTTTTTAAAGTTAAGTTTGTAAACACTATTTACACCTCCAAATTTCTTCATTGGTTTGAAAAAGCAAGCCAAATTTAGAAAACTAAAAAAATAGCTTTTCAATTTCTTTTTTGCTTTTAGAATTTGGTTAAGAATTAAACCAGTGTATTTGAGAAATATGCCAATCATAATAAGAAATGTAGAGAAAATAGGTTAAGTTTAAAAAAAAAAAACAAAATGATTCAATTTTCAGATGAACTTTTATTTATTTTAAATTAATGACCAATAAACAACGTAATTTTTGAGGCATTAATATTATTCAAGTATTGAAGCATTAGCTCTTCTTTTTTTCTTTTCTTTTCCTTCAAAATTTTCTTGCCCTTTCAGCCCTTGAAAAAGCCGTTTATTTTTAAATAAGAACAGAAAATGTGTTTCTCCTTTAAATCAAAATTACGTTTTTCATATGAGAGGGGAGATTTGACCGTTAGTTTCAAAGAAAAATAAATAAATATCTCAACGAACAATTGAATTATGCTAATAACTAATAATCGTTTGAGGATACGATTTCAATTTTAAAAAGTGGGTTTATTTATATAACATTTGTACTTGTTAGAAGTTTTTAAAAATCTCTTAATTCTAATTGTTGAGATCGATAATATAAATTTTATATCAGTTGAACTTTGCTTATGTTTATATTTATTTATTTTTATTTCTTTTAGTATCGATTTGTTCCATTATTTAGTTTTTAATAGTATTTTTTCATTCAAATTTTGGAGATGAAAAAAGAAAATAGTTTCCACATATAACTTTACTTTTGAAAATCGGCTAATGATTCAAAATAAAATATTTATCTAAAAAAAGATTCAAAACAAAATTACAAAGCGTTTTTTAAGGGAATTGTGTGTATTAACTCTTTAATACTTATCATCGTATTATTTTTTGAAAGAATTTTAATCGTATTATGGTGACTTTCGTCTTTTTTTTAGAACGATTATGATGACTTATAAATCATATCTCAATTACCATATTTTATAATAGTCATATATTTTTTTGGCGATTTTCAAATATAGTAAATGAGCTAAATTATTTACAAGTATAGAAAATTTTTACTGTCTATCAGTGATAGACTGCGATAGACTTTTATCACTCAAGCGATAGAAGTCTATCGTGATCTATCACTGATAGACAGTGAGATTTTTCTATATTTGTAAATAGATTGATATTTTTTCAATTTATAATAATTTTCTCATTTTTTTTTTCTAAAAAAAGTCATTATTTCATTTTTTTCAAAAAAAAACATAGTTCTTTTATTTCAAATATTGAGAACAATCTCTCACAAAAGGAATTTTTTAAAAATAAAGTATCCATTTAACAAACATATGTTGAGGTTTGCTCCGAGACAACATAGAGAAACATACGTGCCAAAAGGAAAAAGTTACAGTTGCCTCGGTTTCAGACCAACCAATAGTGCTCAAGGAATAACTGAGTCGAGCGCAATGTTTCAAGTTGATCAAACAAGCTCAATGCTAGCCCCCTACAACCTCGAGAGCCACAATCTCCTTGATATTGCCAACATTACATGTAGCCCTAGGTGGGTGTCAAAAGAAGGGCAGAGCCATTGTTGGACTGGTGTCCTAAATTTCTTAGGTTCTCGTAGTTTGTAAGGCTGTAAATACAAATTATTTATTCAATAAAATAATGAGTTATTTTATTTGTTTTTGCATTAACTCAATCCAAAATTAAGATCCTGGTTAATTTATGTAAACCTAGACATGTATGTGGTTGACATACAAGATTGGATCATGTTTAAGCAATAACCAAGAAGGTGTGCAGTATATGGATAAGGTTGGGTGCCTTATCCTGGTGACACTACAAATATGACCCACTTTGTAATTGTTACAAAAGTTGTAAAGTGTTACAAACGACTTGATCCTAATAGTTTATGTGGAGACATATGAATGGGGGTATCCTATGCAAAGAGTTTGTATAAGACTGGATTGGGAAAAGTTTAATTTCTCTTTATAACATCGTGAATTGAAGAAATTTACATTTCATAGGATGACCATAGGTGACCCGACCTTAATCTTGAATGAGTTAAGAACTCATGTCTATAAGGACAATCATTTGATCGTATGCAGTGGCTAGTTCGTCAACTCAATAAGCCTACCATTTTGGAGATTTGTATGAATAGGGAGCTGGGAACATATCTTCACAAGATGGAATTCGCTCCTTCCCGGTTTTAGGGTAAGTAGATAAATTGCTCCCTTAATGGTTGATTCTGAGTCTTGAACAATGAGAACTAACCCTCTCACTAGCCCGGGAGGGGTTAGTTTATAATTGGACTATTAACTATTTGTTCATTAGAGGGATCAGTGGTACTTAAGAAGTTAGATGTAACTACATGGGTAAAACGGTAATTTGACCTAGCTGTAGTTACGGACAATTGTGAAGGGTCGACTTACTGTTGATTAGTTATATCCATGGACACAGAAATATATCTACAATGCGAAAAGTGCAGTTATAGGTCTTTAGTGGAGTGACTTGCAGTTATTTAATATTGATTAATTTAATGAAATAGTTTAATTAATTAATCTCATATCATTAGAGCTTCTAATTTGTAGGTCTATAAGGTTCCCTTGCTAGCTCATTAAGGTTGAAATAAGAATTAGTTAATGTTGGATTAATTTGAATTGTATATGATATAATTAATAATGTATATAGATACAGTATAATATAAAGTTAATTTTGAATAAGATTCAAATATTAATTATATGAATAAGATTCATATAAAAACTATATGTTAAAATTACTATGAATATGATTCATATTGAAACTATGGGTTATGTGAGAGAATATTATTGGAATATGATTAAAATTAAATTAAATATGTGATATTTAATTAATTGTTAATTAATTAATTTTATTTAATTATATATATTAAATATGATTTAATATATTATGAATTTAATTAATATTATTAATTTAATATTATTAAATTTGATTTAATATTATTAAATATATAATATTAGGAATAACTCCCTTCATCACGTATGTGGGAGTTATTTTTAATTACTCTCCTACCACTCTCTCCCACATGAAACAAAAAGAAGGAGATTTCATACGTGTGAAGGCAACGTGTTTTTGAAACTCAGAAAGAAACTCTATACTAAAATCTTCTCCAATAATTCTCTCTCAAAACTTCTTTTCCTTTACCGAAATTGAAAGAGCCCACAACTTACATCAATTCTTATCCTGAGACACAGTGAGGAAGATTAACATTGGTGGTATCCATTGTTCTTCTCTCTTTGTTGAGTTCGAGGAAGATTTTCAAAGTTCGTAAAGTCAAGGTGAAAAGGAAAAACTACCTAGAAGATAGTCTTTAAAGGTAGAGTTATTTGCTCTTATCTTTTCTAAAAAGCATGCTATTGTATATTGAGATGTTTATCTCTGTTATTGGTTCTTCTATATTTTAAGTTTTCCAAAATGAAAATTGTTGCCACAAGGCAATTAAACACTTCCGTGAAGAATTCAATTCATCAGCCATGGCCTCCCTGATATTATTGTCACTGTTACACATAACCACTAGCGAGTGTCAAAAGAAGACATTATAAATAGCCTCATTTGACGATCCCAAAGGGAAAGAGCGAGTAATTTCACTAGGGTCTAGGATAGCCCTAACCTTACTTTTGTGTGATTAGTTGAACTATACACTCCCTATATAATTAACTTAGGCATCGAAGTGTCATAGGCTCGACATCGCACCGATGCAAGGATATTTTTAATACAAGTCATTTCGGAAAGCAAGACCAGACCAAGAGAACTGGACCAGAAGTTAAGTTCATAAGAGGCCCATAACGACGACCACAACAATGACGAACTTGTGCAAACTCCACATGTATCTAAATTGTCAAAATTCTTCTCAAAATTGTCAACATGAAGCTTTTGTATCTCATCAAATATAACGTAAATTTTGAAAGTGATTTTTAATTAGATAAACCACTTTTCACTGTTTCAAAAGATATATAAACTAATAAACATCATTATTTCTAACACTTAACTAATTTGTTCAGTCTATCCACTCTGTAGATTCAATAGAAATATCATTCATCATTTAGTTAATAGTGTTAGTGGCAAAATCGTCTATATAGTAATCGCACTTCAATATTCAGAAAATACAGTTAACAATCAAGCAAATATAAAAATAAATTAATTTGTTACACCATTAATTAGTAACTTCTCAACCTGAAATTTGAGACCATTTTAAATTTGAGAATGTTAAGCTTATATTTTAGGGATAATTTGCAGTATAACAGTTAGACCCAAAGTATTAATAAATATAGTATAATGCAAAAGAAGTTGTAAATAAATATAGCAAAATTTTGATTCAACTATCATATAAGTCCATCACTGATAGACCATATTGCCAAGAGGAGTCTATCACTGATAGATTTGGCTATATTTGTAATTCTTTTAAAAATGTAAGTATGCACTTAATTATTAATCCTAAAAATGTTATCCATTGCAATTATTTTATATTTTAAGTGTAGAGTTGAGGAAAGGGAGCTAAAATGAGTATAGTTGATCAATTGACATAGTACATGTACTATCAACTTTGAAATCAAGAGAGACTTTAATTAATTTTTTTTTCTTTTTTAAAAAAAACTTGTAAAAGAGTAGTCCTACAAATTCCAAACTTTACAAACAAATCCAAAAGTTGACAAAACCTATTCCATGCATGTCAAAGCAACATTTCTTTAATTCTGGGTGAACAAAAAAAAATATATATTTCAACTTTATTTTTATATATATATATATATATATAGTGGACTTGAGGTAAATCAAAATATATATAGTTCAATAAATAAAATGACAATTACTATTCCAAAATTCGATGATTCAATCTTTCATAATGTCTTTTAATTCAAAATGACAACTTGAGAGGCACAACTGTGAATTTTTTATGCTTTTTATGATACCTTACGTCAAACCCACCCAAACCCAATACGAACAGAAATGTCCATATCTCAATTTAACTGAAATATCAACGAATATATTAATAAAATATCGATACTGATACATATTTCTAAAAAAACTATATAAAACATAAAGAAATTTAGATTAGCACATAAAAATTTTATATAAAATTATTATTATCTATATTATATTTATATCAGTGAAATTATTTACTAATTTTTATGTGGAAATAATAAAAATATTGATTCGTCAAAATTTAATATCATAGTCAAAGATATTCAAACCCAACAAACGTTGGTGGTGACGTAAGATTTGGATATTGAAAATTTTGTTATCGTGGAAACTTTTTGTCGTCTCATTCCCACCCATCAACGATATTCTTTGCCTCAACGTTTAGTTGGCGATGCCCAAATCATTACAAGAAAGAGCCAAATTCTGTGGCTGTCCCGAAAATGGGAAAATGAATCCAATCCTTCGAGAACTCCCGCCGCCCGCCGCCGCCCTTAGTGCTCATCTGGCGGCCGCAACTGCGACTCCGGTTTTTTATATCTTGCTTTTTCGGTAAACATCTCGCGGCGGCGCATGATTTGTAAACTTTTTTTTCTTAATCCCATTGCCTTTGTCTGTGGGATCATGGGATGGTGGTTCCTTCTTCATTTAACTTTGATTGATTGAAAATCAAATTGATGTTAGTTTATATTTAGTAAAAAATAATAATAACCATATATAATATGAGATGTTTTTGAAAAATAACCGATTAGAAAATAACTATAAATATAGTAAAATTTTATTTTTTATCTATGATAAACTACGATAGATCTAGATAGACATGTATCTGTGTCTATCAAATAGATGATAGATCTATCACAAATAGAAAATGAAATTTTGCTATATTTGAAAATTGTTTGATTTTTTTTTTTCATCTTTAGAATAATTTTTCTAATAATGTTGTGGTGAATATGGCATAATGAGCAAACTCCGAGTCTTCCGCCTTCTAGGACACGTTGAGTAGAGAATTTGAAACAAGAGATTGAATAAAAATAGCGTTGCGTTTCATATTTTAGTAACGGATTTATAAATTAGATTCTAATTTAAATATTTCTCTTAAAATGTGTTTCATGCTATATATTTATAAATTATAAAATTAGTTGTACTTATCATATAATATTTAGTTGACAACAAACTATTACTAATTTATTTATGAATATCATTTATGTTTTAAAAAATTATATAATTATTATCTTAAAATGTTATATAATTTATAATATATTACATAATACATATTATTTTTTTATAAAAAAAATGAATTGAGCTTATAAATATAAATAGATATATTGTATTTCTAAATATTATAATCTTTATTTAACATAATTCTGTATTTTAAAATTTAAAATTCAAAATCGGAATACAATGAAAATATAAAAATGTTGTTATGAAGTGTTTGGATCACAAAATTCGAAACAGTTTTAAAAAATAGAATCTAGGTTGTTTGTCAAACACAATGTTTGTTAACTTAGTCTTCGTAATTTAAAGTTGACTTACCTTATTTGGTATCGTACCTCAGAAGTTTGAAAGATAATACTTTTAGTTCGTTAAAAGTTAAAGAAATATATTTCTAAAATGGTTAACGGATCATTTGTGACCATAGTTTGGCTTGACTATTTATGTCATAGTGTGTTAATTGAGTAACATGACCTAACGAAATTAAATTACAATAATCTGACTTATATATATCTTCAATTAAAGTTCGAGGACAATATTTAAAATCATTTTTTAAACTTTAGGACTAAAAATGCCCTTTTTAAAACTTCAGAAAATTAAATAAATATAACTTCAAACTTCAAAAACTAAAAGTTGTATTTTGTCCAATTTTTTAAGCTATGGCATAAATCATTATTACCTAGAATTAACTATAGGGAATGTTTATTTGTTGACTAATTGAACAGAACCTAAACTAAAATAGATAATTAAACAAGATAAACTAGGACTGGTCTAACAAAATAGGTAGGAAAAAAAACTTGTTTATAAAAATAATTTCGTACGTAACTTAAAAGGAAAAACAAAACGATGAATTATAAATTAAGTATCTACAACTTTGATATTTAAATCTTAACCTTCTCTCCTTGTTTGAACTAAGACAAAGTAGATATTATTTGTACGTAGTAAATTTCTTGTCATCATTTAGTTATACTTTTTTTTTTTTTTCCAAAACATTGCCATCATACAATTAAATGTAGATATTCTAAGCATAGGTAACATATGATAAAGAAAGAAGGAGGGGCATTGCTCCCTTAAAATTGTCTTAAATTTAAGAATGATATATAAAAGAATTTACTTTAAATTTTCTCTTAATTTCGCCTCTTCTAAATTCATATGATTGAAAGATTGCATATATAATGGAATATAAATAAGTTAGTCATTTGTGGAAGTTCCATTAGTTAGGTACGACCAAATGAATAGGTCTGTTAACTAGTACGACTTGACCAAAGAATTGTATGGAACTAGGGTATGACAAGTTTTTTAACTTATCTCCTCATAAATTCACAATTAAAAGATTAGATAAGTTATGAGTCCCTAAGTCAACTATAGAAGTCTGTTAGGTATGACCACGTACATCAGTTAACTAGAACTACTGGTCTAAAAATTAGAAATTAGAACCTGACATGAAGGTCCTACCGAACCATTGAATAGAGAAGGCCCCAGCTAGTGGAGGCACAACCCAATGTGAGGGCCACTTTGGCACAATCCCTAGCAATAGGTCATCAACTTGCTAAGCTTGTGGCCACAACAAAGCTAATCATAACAACTTCTAAAAATAGGAAAAGCCCCTCGTACAAGAGGTATGCAATTCTTACATGGCTCAAAGGGACAGCCACCAACCAAGAATTATATAAAAAGTTATTATTATTATTTTTTAAGTTAGATATGTAACGTTTTACTTCCTTTTTGTGCCATTTTTTTAAAGCAAAAAGTGAAATGGTAAAGTTTAAGAAGTTATATTTAATAGCAAGATTCGTACAGTAAGAATTAATAAGACATGAAAGTGATTTTTTAATCGTAAAGCTCACAAACTCTTTGGCCAAACACACCTAAGTATTCTAAATAATAACAAGATAGCAATTGCGAGTTTAAAGTCTTATTTAATAAGCAATTTAAAATTTATTTTTATATTTTTGTACTAAGTTTAGTGAATATGCATTAGACAAATATATTAACTTTTTACATTTTCAGTTATTTATATTCGGAATTTGAAATTTTGAGATGTAAAGGTATATTAAAAGATATAAACACGTTAACAGAAATAATATTTTATATTCTAAACTCAATTCATTTAATTTTTGTTAAATTAAATATAAAAATAGGAAAAGAAATACATTTTTAGTCTCTAAGTTTTGGATTTAACTTCTATTTGGTCCATAGATTTCAAAATGTTACACTTTTAACCTTGAGTTTTGAGCTTAATTTCCATTAGCTAGGTTTCAAAATGTTACATTTTTGCCTTTAACTTTTGAGTTTTTTTTCCATTCGGTCTTGAGGTTTCAAGATTGCTTTAACCTTGATTTTTTGCTACTTACTTTTGGTCTTTAGGATTAATGTCTATTAATTAATTTAAAAATACAATTAATTAATTTTCACTAATTTTTCATCACTATTAAAACTAATTTAGAATTTTCACTTCATACTTATTTTAAATTAATTAACTAAAAGTTAATGCTAAAAACCAAGGTGAGCATTAGCGAAAATCCAGTGGTAAAAGTGTAAAATATTGAAACCTATAGACTAAATGAAAACTAAACTCAAAATTCAAATGACAAAAATGTTACCGTTTGAAACCTAAAGACAAAAATGTATTTTTTCCCTAAATTATATGATATCATAAAATACTAATTTTACAAAATCTTTAAAAGAAAAACATATTCATCAATTAATGAACAATAGTCTTATGTTATCAAACTAAGTAACTATAACTCGTTTTACCGTTTATAGATATAGTATCAAACACATTGATTTTGAATATTTATTTAATTCGAAATCCAATTCGTAAATCTACTCTCCAACACATACCTAAAAAACACAGGAAATACAACTTTCATTGAAATCTCTCGTTTTCAAGTTACTTATCAAACAAACCCTAAAGTTTTCGATATTCACTTTTCTTCCCCAACTCCTTCTCCTCCTCATCCTCTTCCATTGAAAAGATACGGGTCCATAGATGAGCTGTTTCATCAGAGTGGTTCCCAGTTTTCTTTCTGAACCAAAATCAAATCCTTTGTAAATTTCGAATCTGCAATTTCACTGAGAAAACTTCATGAAATCAATGACTTGTAGACCCAAATTCGACTGTGGCTTTAAAAGACATCGTATCCTTATGGATCGTACGTACCATTCTTTACCACCTATTGTCTTTCCTTTGGTTCGTGTTCCTTCCTTCGCACCCACATTTTGCATATGTCGTTTAGGATTAAAATAATAATGTCAGTATCGGGTTTGAAATTTTGATTTTATGAGTATATATCAACAAATATATTGATAAAATATCGATATCGATGAATATTTCTTTATAAGACAACACATTTATAAAATTTATTTAGATTAATCTTGTTTTTACTTCCGAACTAAGTTGTGGATATTGTTATTAGTACTTCTATTCATATTGGACTAAATAAATGATATTTTCATTTATGTTTTACAAGCATTTATAAAAGATTAGACCATAACATGTGTGATGCATGTGAAATTAATACAGTTTTGTTTTAGTACTTAGTACCAAAAAAATAATACAATAAAAAAAGGTTTAAAAAATTCTAATTAATAAAATAGTTTTTTACCTATTGTTTTACATAAAAAGTTATCATTATTTGAATAGAAAGATAAAATATAAATTCATGAAACTTTTGCTATGAAAAAATTTTCAGTACTATGGGAGGAATAAACAAAAAAAAAAAAAAAAAAAAGAAAAACTGGGACACACAAAAGTTAACATGGAACAAATCTAAACTTAGAGAAAAAACCACGGACTAAAATTATTTTAGTATGTGAAAAATTGTTATAACCACACATAAATCTCTTCTCAACTTCAATTACAAGAGTATTTTCTCAAACCATTATACCACTCACAATCTATATGTGTAAAATTATTACAATCACACAAACTTTTTAGAAGTGGGACAACTACCTTTCTAATATTTTGCCAAAATCTAACAATTTTAAAGAGCGATGATGTGATTGTCCATTTAAACATATGTCCACACGTGAGATTGTGATGTCTAATATTGATTATGGTCTAAATCACACTCATACACGAAAATTAAAAGGATACATCACATCATTGTGTAACCACTTTAACCAAAATAGTTACTTTAATGAAACAGTGGACGTGATTGTTTGTTCAAACATATTTCCACTATTAGATAGTGATGTTTCATATCAATGATCTAGATTAATCATACTTATACACGAAAAAAAAATACACCACTTCATGTGTGTAATCACCTCGACCCGAATAATTGTAGCAAAATGGAGATCATGTAAAGATCTACTTTCATAGGCATTATTTTTAATGTAGAGTATATATACCACATAGTTCAATAGATATTTAATATCGATGTTGAACCCTTCAATTTATAGATACATCGATATGTTAATATTTATTTTAATGATCGCATAATTTAACTCATTAAAATATGGGTTATCAACTAAGAAATCGAGTGTTGAAATTATCACGCTAAATTAATAATAATAAATAATAAAACTTGATTTAACGTAACGTCTTCGTCCTTGATATAAGATAGCAACATGTAGTCGAGTTGATATCTCGCTCCTCTCTTAAGTTTAGTTTCTGTCTCCCCAGTTGTTATACTAAATAAAGTTAAAACAATAATTTTAATCTTTATTTTAAATTTGATTTCAGTTTTAATCATTATATATTTATAAATTTCATTAGTATCATTCTTATGTTTTGATTGAGACTTCCAAGTTGTGATTTGGATGGAGGATATATAATAAAAGGGTGATGACAAATTAATTCCATGACATGACATTTTAAATTTAAAGACATAGAAGTTTGACAAATTTTTTCTTTAATTCAATATATAAATGAGTGGTCACTCCAACCTATTTGATAAATCATTACATTTTTTGAAAATGTGAATTTAAAGTATTATTTTAATTAGTTGAAATATTAAATAGAAGTTAGGAGTTGGGATCTAATATATAGATACAACTAATAATAATACGTTAATTGGATTAGGAGACTCTTTTTCTAGATGACTACATATAACTTAATGGTGTTTTTAATTTTTATTATTTATCATTACTAATACGAAGATGTTTGAATTTTAGTGACAAAGAGGATAACGTAGATTTTAAAGTAAAAAGCTAAAACTAAAATTAATAGTTGAATAATACATATTAATAGTTGAATAGAAAGGCTAAAAATATATAAGTAATCTTCTGCCAAACCCTTTGGAATCTATAGCATTAAGAAATTCATATGATATTTATTATTTTAGATGGGATGGCCTTCCAAGTTTGAAGATGTCATGATTTCCAACACATCCTATTTGTAATTTATAATAAGAAAGACAACTTATCAACTTGAACATATAACTTAATTGATTAAAAAAATAAAAGAAATAAAAAACTTAATTGATTAATGTGTATATATCTTGGTTAAGAAGTTTTCAAATACTATATGTTGTTAAATTTTAAATAATAATAATAATACTTGAAAAACTTAGGGTGATTTAATTAATTTTGATATTTAAAGTTGGTATTGAGTAAGTAATTATTAGGTACTTATTTTCTTTAGCTCTCACAACCTAGTTTGAATTTTGGAAATATGGATAATAAAACAGAAAAAATCTGTTAAAGGAGTATTGTTTATAATTTTAATTTTTAAAAACTAAATTCTTATTAAACTAATTTTTTTTCTCTTGGATAAATGTTGGACCAATAAATAAATAAATAAATAAATATATATATATATATATATATATATATATATATATATATATATATATATATATATATATATATATATTATATTTAAAAAATGTGGAGATTTGGAATTTTGTAGTGATGTATCATATTTAAATAGTGTTTAATTGGAGTTATGTCATCCCTTCATTTTTCAAAAAATGTTAAACAAAAAAGTGAAAACTAGAAATTCACTTACTATTTCTTTTGCAATTTCATTAAAAATTGATGTTTGAAGTTATATTCTTTCCTCTAGGAAGCAATATTTTAATTACTTTTCCTTCTCATGACTTTCTTAAATGCTAAAAAAAGAAAAATATTTTATTTTATTTTTATATATTACAATATTGCACTCATTTATTGTGCAGTCAAACAACACTCAATAGATGTTGTCACGTGTCAATTCTTTAAAAAAATATATATTTTATTTTATTTTTACATATAAAAGTAAAGGAGGAGCATGAAAATAAGTACAACCCCTTACAAAATAGTTGTTAAGCGCTTAGAAAATCATTCAATCTCTTAATTACTATATAAAATTCATCAGTAAAAAAAATTAAAAGCAAGAGGGAGACATATAAAAATAAAAAATTCAACAATTACAAATGATTCTAGGAAAATTATTATAAAAAAAAAAATCAAACTATTTACAAATTTAAAAAAATTTTACTGTCTATTGTGGTCTATCTCTGCAGACAGTAAAATTTTTCTATATTTATAAATAGTTTAGCTCATTTTGCTATATTTAAAAACAATTCTTAATTTTATTTGAAAGCAATAAATTTTTCGAGTTTTATTTAATGTACATTAATTTTATCCGTTGATTTTTTTCTAACTTAAATAATTTGGATTATGTTTACGTTCTTATTAGTTTGTTAAATCTTTTATTTTATCAACCCTAGATTCTAAAATTCAAAATAAGATTTAAAAACAGTACTTTTTATTCGAGTTGACTTTAAAAAAAAAAAAAAAAAAATCTACGAACAAACTAATATACGTAAAATCAATTACTAAATTTAGCAAAATTTAATCCTAAAAATGTCTAGCTTAAATAAGACCACAAAGTTACGGCAACATGAAAAATACAACCTAATATAGACTAGAGTGTGTTGGTATGTGGTCATGTAGTTGAGTGATTTAAAAGGAAGTTCGCAAACAAACCTAAGTAAATGCATAAAATGATATACTAAAAGATGAATCCTGCGCAATCAGAGATTTACCAAATCGTAATCAAAATTGGTGTAATTGGAATGTGATTTCATTGATGGATGAATCGTAATGGGTCTAGATCGTAAATATAATTGAATTGTTTTTTATCACGTTTATCTAGAATTATGAATCTGTTATATTTTATTATTACCATCATCGTTTTGTTACTACTTGATCCTAACGGTAACGATAACTATAATTGTAAAGGTAATAATAAAGGTGTCAGATTCATAATTTTCATACTGTTATGGTAGCAATATCTGTAACGGTAAAAGTAGTGGGTTTCATGTAATTTTCAACCACAATTAGATTGAGCACCCTTCATTGCTCAATTAGATTGTAGAATTTGATTACAAATTTTAAGTGAGCTCCATAACTCATCAGAATTACAAAATACAAGTAAACAATAACAAAGGTAATTAATTGGGGCCCACTTTTTATATTATCATTGATGAATTATCTTTCAACTAATGTAAACGTGACCTAAACCCTAACCTTCTTTTATAAAGAACATTTTTTTTTAAAGGGTTAAGAAACAAAATCTTAACAAAGAGCTTTCTTCCTTTGATTATCATTTGAGAAATAACTTTCTTCATAATCGCACGGATTTGGGTTTTTTTTTTTTTTCTCTTTCTCGAAATATGTTGTAGTAGTTTTTAGCTGTTTTATTAAGTACAGCATCTATTATGTTTGTTATTAAATATTAAAATGCAGAAGTGATTGATACGGTACATTACTTGTTTTAAAATAACTCAAGGTTCAAAAATCTTATTACTATTAGAAAAATTATTATAAATGGAAAAACTATCAAACTATATATAAATATAGAAAAATTTTACTATCTAGCAATAGACTACAAGTGATAAAAGTTTGGCTATCGCTGTTTATATAGAAGTCTATCGTGGTCTATCGTTAATATACAATAAATTTTTTTTTTGTATTTATAAATAGTTTGACTCATTTTGTTATATTTGAAAACAACTCTACAAGCTTAATTTGATATTTTTAAAAACATTTTCTTATTTATTTGTGGATTATTTTATAACGATTTATTAAATTTTGTAATAAATATTACTTAATTGAAATATTACTTATCAATGCATTTAAATTACATATATAAGAATGCAAAATTACAAGTTTAGTCTTCCGATTTTTAAATTTGTGTCTATTACTAGATTTCTAATCTTTCAATTTTGTTTCCAATAATTGATTTAAATCTTGATTAATTGTTTTTATAATAATCATTTTGTTAAATTAGATTGGCAAACTAGTCAATAAGAATCAGTTACTAAATTATATATTTACTATTTCTATATAATATTTTGTTCTAACATATTACAATAACTAACTTATCTAACATGTTTGATTATCAAAGTTTGAATTTGATTTTTAATTCACCCTAAAACTTGAAAATAGTTTCTGAAAAGTCTTCAAATTGTAATAGGCCTATTTTTGATATCGCTCCAGTGATAAAAATCTATCGCGGTTTATCGCTAATAGACAGTAAAATTTTTATAAATTTATAAATATTTTAGTTCATTTTGCTATATTCGACAAGATAGATACGTGATCATTAAAGTAAAATAAATTATATTAACAGCAATACCTGAGTAAGTGGATATATTTTTTACCATGTTCACTCCGACCACATTGCAAGACAAAATTTAAAAATATTAAAAAGAAAAAAAAAACTATATCATCCATTCGTTTTTCAAAAGATAGTAAAACATGTATATATAAATAGAAACTGAAATTCAGTTACTGTTTCTTTTACAATTTCATTAAAAATTGATGGTCGAAGTTAATACTTTTTCTCTTGGGAAGCAATATTTTAATTTCTTCAGATATGATTTGTTTAGAACGACTTTTAGGGTTTAGGGTAAGTGGTGGAACAATGAAAAGTGAGTAGTTATGAAGTCGAGGCCAAAGTATAAGAAGTTGATAAGATATAAATTTGTAGTAGTCACAATTTAAAATAATGGTGGTTAAAGTTGGTGGAGTGACCACCATCGGAGGTTGCCAGAGTTGGCTGTCAATAGTAGTGGTTGAATGTTGTTGGAGTTGGCCGCAGACGGTGATTGCTATAGTTGATCGTCCGAGGTGGTTGTCGGAGTTGGATGTCAGAGGTGGTTATCGGATTTGGGCGTTGGAGGTGGATGTCGGAAGTTGGTAGTCGAAGATGGTCGTCGAAGTCGGTCGTCAGAAGTGGTTCCCAGATTTGGCCGTCGAAGGTAGTCACGCAGAGTTGGGCGTCGAAGGTGGTCACCGAAGTTGGTCATTGGAGGTGGTCGCCGGAGTTGAGCAACGAGGCATCTGTGGTTATGAGGGCTGAATGCACTGTTGGTGGACATGATATAAATTTTGGTGACATATAAAGTTGGCAACCCAAATAATCAGTTGAATTCATATCTCAACTCATCTCACATCACATGTCATTGACCCAAACACTCCATTAGTTATTTTCATTCCCAACAAGAAAATCACCTTTTAATTACAAGTAGATAATAATTCTACTCCTTATGAGTATGTGAGCTTGAATAAAAGAATAATAGAAGAATGTAATGCCAAAATAATAAATAAATTGTGATTAAAGTCTCATTTACATTTTTTTTTTTAAAAAAAAGAATTTTGCAAGCAATTGACTGAAATAAATTTAATACATCAATCAATAAATGTTTTCTAATATTCTAAACACTTTTGATAGAAAGAGCCTGTACTAGCTAGTATGTATTATTTGTTAAAAAAGGATTAGAAATTTAATGTTCTTACTTTCTTACTTTGTCAAACCCTTTATTTTATCAACCTAAATTCTAAAACTCAAGATAAGTGTTAACATCAACAACTCCTTCAAGTTGAATTAGAAATTTTCTATAAACTAATTAATGTAAGGCAAACTCGATTACTAAATTTAAAAAATGTTTCAGCTAGTTAAACTAGATCATAAAGGTAAGCCAACATATGAAGCACAAACCAAAAAAAAAAAAAAAAAAAAAAAAAAACAAAAAACAAAAAAAAAAAAAAAAAAAAAAAAAAACAAAAAACAAAAAAAAAAAAAAAAAAAAAAAAAAACAAAAAACAAAAAAAAAAAAAAAAAAAAAAAAAAACAAAAAACAAAAAAAAAAAAAAAAAAAAAAAAAAACAAAAAACAAAAAAAAAAAAAAAAAAAAAAAAAAAGACTCACATCTTTATGATAATTAAGCTTAATTAATACTCCAAGGCTAAATCCTCACACATGTATTTATTTAGTTTATAGAACCAAATATAGACTACAAGGTGTTGATATGTAATATATAGTTGAGCAAGTTAAAAGAAATACACCAACAAACGTAAGTAAACACATGAAATAATATAATTAAAAGCCTAGCATTAATGTCGAAATATCCAAACTTTAATAGCTTAAAATTAATAATCTCTTTAAAAAACAAAATATTAACATAGTTAAAACGTAGAAGGATTATCATATGAGAAATAACTTCCGAATTTAGGGTTTTGTTTCTTTTGAAACATGTTGTGGTTGTGGTTTCAAGTTATTTTATAATATTCAATCGTTATATTTCATATTAAATGTCAAAATCAGAAGTGATTCTATAGATTGCATTGCTTGTTTTAAAATAGGTCATAGAGTTTAAAAAAAAAAAATTAAGATCATAGGGGATATTTGAGGGCGTTGAGTTGGTTATATAGTACGTAGTTATAATAGTTTTAGAGAGTATAATACTATGTGTTTGGTGCAAACTATTTTAATATATATTTGAGATACAAACTATGTTAATAGTTATATTTAGGGTGTAGAATATTTTCGTTTTTGTTTAGGTTTTTATATGAGTTGTTTTTAAATATAACAAAATGAGTCAAAATATTTTCAAATATAGCAAAATGTCACTATCTATTACTGAACTGATATACAATGACATTTTGCTATATTTGAAAATATTTTTCAACAATTTTGTTATTTAAAACAATTATTCTTCTTTTAGGGATGTTTTCAAGTATAATAGAAATTATTTACAAATATAGAAAAATTTTATTGTCTATTAACGATAGACAATGATAGACTTCTATCACGATCTATCGTTGATGGACAATAAAATTTTTCTATATTTATAAATAGTTTGATATTTTTTTCTATTTATAATAACTTTTCCTTCTTTTATACTATTTTTCAATTTTTTTAATTACATTTCTTATACTTTAATTTAATTTGATTACATTATTTTTATGTTTCATTTTTCTTTTATAATTATACTCAAGCAAAAAAAATGTCGAAGTTTAAACTTTTTCAATTTTTTTTAATTACATTTTAACTTTAATTCAAGAAAGGAATTTTTTTTTTTATCATTTTCTTTTTGCATCATTCTTTTTATTACATTTTTTTATATTTTAATTGAAGAAAGAAATTTGAATACATCTTCTTTTATACATAATTTTTTTTATAACTATACTAGAGCAAGGAAAAAAAAGAAAATCCTCACATCATTTTCTAAAAAGAAAAAAAAAGTTGAA
>QLSR01001476.1:1812724-1843627 GCA_031780015.1 Citrullus colocynthis
AAAAAAACATTCAAAACTATATGAACATATTTCTATATACTTAGGCATACAAAAACCAAACAAAGATTATACAAGTGTACTATATAGAACAAAAGTACACTATGGGTTTGTGTAGTTAAAGAGAGTCTTCAATTTCAACTGTGGGTTAAAACGATAGTCGTTACATACACATAGAAATGTTTTTTCATTCTACCAAGACTCATTTGGAATGAGGTGGAAATTTTATAATTAGGCGAAAAATAGGGGAGAGGAGCAGGGAGAATCCCGTCCCCGTCCAACCCTAGCATTGCTCTGCCCAATATATATAAATATATATATGTATAATTAGGTAGATTGAAAAAGATTAGTGTAGTCGGATGTCCAAAATATTTTTGCTTTTATTTATTTATTTATTTTTTTTGTAAAGAAAAGAAAAGTTAATCTTTATCCCTTCCCCTGTGGCTTTTGTCGCAATCCGATGCATTCACACGTGAGTTCAAGTCCATGAAAGTTCCACCGTGTCACCATACCCCACGTCTCACTGTCACTCTCCAACGCAACCCACCTATTTGACAAAAAAGAGAAAAATATGTTTTTGTCCTTAAATTTCTTTTGGATTTACAAATATTCGAAATTTTATTTTTAAATTTTAAGTTCGATTTTTATTTAATTTTTAGGCTTCTAAACGTTACGTTTTTATCCTTAAATTTTGAGTTTAAGATTCATTTAGTTCTTAAATTTTAATATTTTACACTTTTCTCTTGGTGAACACTTTGACTTTTAACCTGAACTTTTATTTTGATTTTTGACGTTAAATTTTAATTAATTAATTAATTTAAAATAATCATGAAGTTAAATTTTATAATTATATAGTGATGGAACATTAGTGAAAACTAATTGATTCTAATTCCTTTAAATTAATTAATAGATTAACATTAGAGGTTGGTAGTGTGTATTTAATGAAAAATTAAGTTTAAAAGTATTGGGTTTTAAAACTTAGGGACAAAATAGAAATAAAACTCAAAACTTAAGGGTAAAAGTGTAACATTTTGAAACCTAAAAACTAAAATGAAAATTAAACTCAAAACTTAGAGGCAAGAATGTAATATTTTAAGGCCTAAGAACCTAATAAAAATTTGACTCAAAATTTAGGGACCAAAGAGATATATTTCACTTTTTTTAAGCATATGAATATTTAATAGGTTTTTGAACTTTTAATTTTGTCTTCATTCCTAAACATTTAAAACTATTTAATAAGACCTTTAAATTTTTAACATTCTTTTTTTAAAAGATTATAGAGGTAGATATAACATAGGAAGTTTAGGGTCACATTAGACATAAAATCCAATTTTATATTATACTTAAAATTGAAATCGGAGGGGCTAATAGACATTGTCAAAGTTCAAGAATTTATTAGACACATAATTGTTAGTTCATGGACTTAATAGACTACTCAAGTTCTAAGATTAAACTTGTAGTTTAACCTATAAATTATTCAATATGATATGGTCAACGGTTTTATATGTTAGATATAGAAAAAAAAAATAAACAAAAAATCATTGTTTCACTCCCTGTCCAAGCATTGGAGAGAAGCAACTACATTGTAACGACCACATTGAATAATATTTCTTTTCTAACCTTTCTTGCTCAAGTTAGAACAATGTAGCTAACATTCTTAAAACACTTGGACGTATAAAATTTTTTAAAAATAAGTTCAAACCTCGTTATAATCCTCCAATCTTCCTAGTTCTATTTTAACCACCAAAATTAAGAAATGATCAATTATAATTTTTGGTATATTCATTTTTCTTCTAGTGTCCATATACTCAATACATATCTCCAACGTGTGTGGTTCAAATATAGGTTCCCATCACAACATAAACATAGAAATTCAAAGCCGCGTAATTTATTTGGTGGAAGGAAAACAAAGATAAGAATCAAAATGATCAATTTTCTAAAATTGTACAACTAAAATAAACATTTTAAAATCTCTATGATATAAATAGGACAAATATATTGAGATCGAAATTCACACCTTAAAAGTAGAACCGAGAATTAGAACAATCTACACAATTTTAAACTTTAAACTTGCATCTAATAGTGTGACACTTTCTCAAAGGTCATAGGGCAATGAATTTTCTTTCTATTTCTCTCAAACGCGTCTGTGTGCTGACTGTTTGCTAGGGACCCTCGCTTTGTTGGCCTCAAAAGTTAACCCTTGTCACTCTTCGCCCACTCTCCTCCGTTCCCCAGCCACAGCCTTTGCCCAGGGTTACCTCCAACTCCATTTCTGTCAAACCCATCTTCTTTTTCTTCATCTTCTTCATTGAATCTCAATGAGGAGCAGCAAAAAACCAGAACCCACCTAGATCTTCCTCTATATAAGCTCTGCAATTCATCCCCCTTAGCAGATCTCTCTACTTTTCTTCTTATTCTTGGTCCCTTTCTTTGTTTTTACCCTTTTGGTTAAGCTTTTGATGGGTTCTCTTGCTTGGGGTTAATTGGGGTTTTGGGTTGGGTTTTTTTTTTAAAAAAAAAAAAAGAAAAGAAAAATTGAATCGTTTGTGGGTTTAATGTGTTGAATGTGAATTTGTAGACTCGGTTCTAGATTGATTAGGTGTTTCCTCTGACTAATCCATATAGAAATCTGGTGGAGGAAGCGGGTTTAGCTTTGACTACTATTCTGTTTCAAAAACCTCTTAAATCTTCGACTTCGATCTTCATTTCTTTATTTCTCTTTGTTCATTGTTGTGACCAGTAATTTTTCCTGGGGTTTCTGCTTGGGATAAGAAGCAGAGAGAGGGGTTTTGGAAAATATCTCCTTGACCCCGATTGTTATGATAAGCAGAGGAATAAAGAATGAGAAGTCAGTCCAGTTGTACGGTAATCTTTTATTAATACATTATCTACGTTGTGTTTGACTGAGAAAGAAGAAGGATATAAAATAAGGTAGGGGGAAAAGCAAAACCTTCTTTGATTGGAAATTTTTGGTTTGAATAGAATCACTTAGGGGGGAGTACCTTTTCTTTTAAAATGTGGAGGATTCTTTGGATGATATGAGGGATGTTATCGGAGTTGATGAACTTTTTGAGGGCCTGTTTCCAGCCGAGCTCCGATCGGTATGTGGCCGGGGAAATCAGGGGGCGGCAGGATGGGCTGTTATGGTACAAAGATAGTGGACAACACTTGAATGGAGAGTTTTCAATGTCTGTGATTCAGGCCAACAATTTACTTGAAGATCAGAGCCAGATTGAGTCTGGCAGTTTGAGCTTACACGAGTCTGGCCCCAAAGGAACATTTGTTGGTGTGTATGATGGCCATGGAGGCCCTGAGACTTCTCGGTATATCTGTGATCATCTATTCCAGCATCTCAAGAGTGAGACATCTACTTTCTGCACCAATTCAAAACTCAGAACTTTCTTATAGCAGCTTTATATTTTCTGTTCATTCCTATTTGATCATGGAGAGAAGGGAAAGAAACTAGTTTGGGGATCATTTAGGTATATTCCCTGATTTTTTAATGAAAAATTTCACTGATTTCCTTCTCTCTTTCTTTCTCCTGTTTTCTTTTTTCATGAAGTATTTGCTTGAAGATATGCTTTTGTCAATGAGTTTCTAAGGAATCGTGCACATCATAACTAGTATTGATTCATATAAAAGTTGACAGGCAATTGGACGATTCAGGAGTTCACATGGGATTATGTTAACTAGGATAGAAGGTTCTAGCTTTCACATATAGTTTTCTGAATTAAAATACTCACTTCATATATGATAATAGGAATGGATCTCTGTGATTGATTTTTGGGTGGATATGGATACATCATTGATATTTAAAAGTTTTGTTGATCTGTTTTGTGTAGGATTTACTTCTGAGCAAGATCTAATGTCTGCTGATGTAATACGCAAGGCGTTCCAAGCGACAGAAGAGGGGTTTTTTTCAATAGTTCGAAGTCAATGGTCAACAAATCCTCAAATTGCAGCTGTTGGTTCATGCTGTCTAGTTGGTGTAATCTGTGATGGGACTCTCTATGTTGCAAATCTAGGTGATTCACGTGCTGTTTTGGGTAGAGTAGTGAAGGCAACTGGCGAGGTTCTAGCCATTCAGTTGTCAACAGAACACAATGTTTCTAACGAGTCAGTGAGGCAAGAGCTGCAGTCTTTGCACCCTGATGACTCACAAGTTGTGGTTTTAAGGCATAATGTTTGGCGAGTAAAGGGCATAATACAGGTTAGTTAGTACAGATCTTTGCACTTCTCTAGTCTGTTGTAAGCAATCGATTGATTGGATTTGTGTCTGCTTTTTATATTCTGTATTGCTCCTATTTTCTGTGTGCCGAAGAATTGTACGAGCAGAGGTTGAGTTTTTCTTGTGCGTATTGCTTCAAGTAACTTTATCCCGCTCCACAAAGGGCATGCAAAGAATGAGTTCACATGGATTCTTTGGCATTGAAAGTTTCCTCCTTCCTCATATTTTCAATAGCAGTTTAGTTACAATAGACAGCCATTAGTTATTCTGTTAGGTTCTTACAGATTTAGTATCCTTCTGACCCCAGCAGCTTGCCTTCAACTCCAAACATTCTGATTGCTCCTGGAAATGTAACCAAAACTCTTTTTGATTAATTTTGAAGGGAGAATGGAAGTAACTCAGGATGTGGACTGCATATTTCTGGTTTTGGTGTATTGTAGTTTAGAAAGAACATGGAGCATCCTTTTGATGAACAAAAAATTAATAACTTAAGGGTTGATGCTTAGGATCAAACTGCTTTTTGATAGCTCAATCATTCAAACTAACCGTTAACTGGTAGGCCTTAGAGTTGCTAGTCATTTGCATTGAATGGTATCAGGCATCAGCTTCTCCATTGTTAGCCAGTTATGGGAGAAAATAGCATAACACCTCCTCCTTTCATTTTGGAGAAATTAGAATGTCAAAGGATAGGTCTTTTCTTATTTTTCTGTTTCGGTTGCATTTTGGAAATATAAATTAGCTCTGGAGACAAATGGATTGGCTATTTTTATCATTGAACACTATACACTAGTTGGAGAGCTCGCCTAACTATTAATGCTTCTCCAAATTCTTAGGCACATCTGGAGAACGCTTTCTTGTTTGGGCTATGGTTTAAATTCAATATGAGATTTTAATCTCCTCAGGCTTTACTATTACAGATTTCGAGATCCATAGGCGATGTGTACTTGAAAAAAGCTGAGTTCAATAAAGAACCGTTGTATGCTAAGTTTCGAGTTCAAAAACCCTTCAAAAAGCCATTTTTGAGCTCTGAACCAGCCATTTCTGAGATCCAGTTGAAGCCAGATGATCAATTTGTTATATTTGCATCAGATGGGTTGTGGGAGCACCTTAGCAATCAGGAAGCAGTCGATATAGTTCATAGCCACTCTCAAAATGTGAGATCTCAATCTAATTTTTCTCGGTTTCATCACCTTTTCCATTTAACAATATATATATATATTATTTTATTTTTCCTTATACTCATGCGCAGAACTAGAAGTTCAAACTTGCATAAATTTCACTATTACTCTTCTTTTTGACATAAGTAGTCTTGTTCATTGTGGCTTGAAGGAATGTTTGTTGAAGGATCTTGGATGTTATGAATTTTATTTTCAATCATGATGGCTAGAATTTGCATTTCATCTTTATTGTCTAAAAATTTGCACGAACTGATTCTGAGATTTAATATGTATTGTCCATAGATTTTCACCTCCTATTTCCATTCTCTTTTGCCCAGGACTGATTTTAAAATGAATTCACTGTGGTGGACGAACTTTGCTGGTTTCTCAGTCATAAAAATCTCTATAACTTTTAAACTTGTAATTTCGTCCAGAAAATCTTTTTACCAATATCAGATGTTTGTCGAATGAAATCTTCCATTTAGAGGTAAAATGGAGATATAGAAAATGTTGTGGTAAAATTTCCATTGATTCTTATTTACCCAACTTTCCAGTCTTCCCTTCTCAGTTTTACCCAATTGTTTTTAAAATTTCAAGACTCTTTATGCTTTCCTATTTAGGCACATGCTTTTTGCTGAACAACTATAGCCAATGCACCATTCTATTCTTTTTAACATGTGCTATTACTTTTGCAGGGAAGTGCAAGAACACTGGTCAGAGCTGCTCTTCAAGTAGCTGCAAAGAAAAGAGAAATGAGGTACTCAGATTTGAAGAAGATTGGCCGTGGCGTTCGTCGCCATTTCCACGATGACATCACTGTGGTGGTTGTGTTTCTTGATACCAATATGCTCTTCAGAGCCAGCTCCACGAAGAGCTTGAGTGTCTCACTACGAGGTGGTGGAGTCAACTGGCTTCCTAACTCTTTATCCCCCGTCACTACGCCCGTGTAGAACCCAGACATCCCTGATTGAAGGCATTGGTATGGATCTTTTACTGTATTTTTCCCCCTTATGTGAATACTTAGTAGCTTCCAGTAGAAAGAAAGAGTTGTTAGGCCCATCCAACTCATTATTCTAGATTCAAAGGTCTCAACTGAGTAGTCTCATGTAAAAGAAGAGTGAACTTAAAAGAAAGGTGGTTCAATCAGACATTTATTAGTGGATTAAACCTTGTAATCTAAAACTCTATGTAACTCTGCCTGTTCCACCCCTTTTGGTATATCTTCAGGTCTGTAATTTCTATACTCAGTGTCTTAAACTTTTTCCTTTTTCCACTTAGGAAGTGCAACCAACTTTTGTAACTAGCTTCAATTTGAAAGACTCAAATAACTCTTTGCCTTGTAAATGCTTCATGTCTTAACAGGGTTGAATGGCTAGAAAGAATTCTAGAATTCTAAGGGGTGTTTTGGGGCCGTAATATGATGAGATTGTAATATAATGTAATCCAAAATCAATGTTTGGATTGAGTGTTTTGGGCTTGATTTGTAATACAAAATTCATTTCGTTTTGACAGTTTTCAACCCAACCCTATTTTCTATTGTTTTCATGCTTCATGATCTCATTTTCATTTCTTCCTTAAGTTATCATGTATTTCAATACTTTTTTTATTTCTAGTAATCCTATTACATTCCAACTCTCCAAACAGCCTCTAGTTCCTCTGTAAGTTGTTTTCATTGGCTCTATTATTTCAGCCATAGGAACTGTCTCTAATTCTCTACCTAGGCGTTCTAAACCGATATTAGTACAAACAGAAAATATTCAAACATGGTAAAAATATTGCAATATTAATAAAATATATTGGTTTTCAAGTGGGCTATCTTTCTTCCAAGTGTCACAATAGACACCCCTACCAAAATGATTCACGACCATCTAGACGCCCCAACTCTCTTTCTTTATAACCAAGATCCTCTATCTAATTACCACTATACTCCTTATTAATACCCTTCTAATAATTTTAAGTTATACCCTTATACTCTCGCAATCTAGCTTTAGATGTGTGTAATGTTGGCGTATGTTAGTTTCGTAGCTCAACTGAGCTATGTTTGGTGTGTTGGTTAATCTCTCCAGGCTATGAGCTTGTTAATCTCATAGATTATATATTTATTAAGTAAAGTATGAAGGTTCTATTTTCTTTTACTTCACTGTTGTTTGTGTAAAATTGAAAAATAAAATAAAATATTGGTACAAAATTTAGATTTCTATAAATCTGTCCTTTGCTTTAATTCAAGTACATATCGTATTTAAAAAGAAAAAAGAAAAAAAAGTACATATCACACAAATTAGAGTTGAAATTTCTGCTGCGATTTCCATAATTTGAATATAAATTATCTGTTTCATAATCATTTTGTTTGCTTTAATACCACTTCTAAAAACACCACATTTTGATAACTAAAAAAGGTTTATAAAACTTGATTTTCTAATTGAAATTTGACCAAAACGTAGAGAGGAAACAAATATAATGTTTAGGGGGAAAAAACAAAAACAAGTCCGTTTGACGGCTTTTTAATTTTTTTATTTCTCTCTAAAATTGTACTTATTTTCTTTTGTTTTCATGTTTGTGATGAAAACATTGGAATTTTTAGTCAAATTTCTATAATGAAAACAAGTTTTTAAAAATTACTTTTTTTTCTCTCTCTAAAAACTTGTTATGCTTGAAATTTAAGGAAGGTTTCGTTTTGTAACAATTTCGTTTTTTGTTTTTGATTTTGAAAATTAAGCCTATACACTACTTTCACCTTCAGCTTTATTCCTTTGCTATCTACTTTTTACTAACGGTTTAAAAAAACCAAACCAAAATTTGAAAACTAAAAGAAATAGCTTTTAAAAGCATGTTTTTATTTTTGAATTTAGCAAAGAATTCAATTATTATACTTCGGAGAGATGCAAATCAATGTAAAAAATGAGGAGAAAATAAACTTAATTTTAAATATAAAAAGAATGAAATAGTTACCAAATGAGGTCTAAGAATTCAAATGTTGATTTATAAAAAGTGAACAATATCAAAAAAATAGTAAATATACAAGCATATAACTTTCAAGAATAGAAAACTAAAAACGAACTGAATGGTTATCAACTATGGGACAAATGAAATTCATCTCATTGACATAGCAAAGTGCTAACTTAGAGGTTAGCATAGACTACAATGTTTTAAACACTAACATATAATTACTTTGGAGGTGTTTGGGACAGAGTTGAATTGTGAAGAGTTGTAAAGTCAAGACACCCACAATATAAGGAGTTTATAAAGCATAAAATTGATAGTTTTAGTAGTATAACCACGAACTCCTTTGACAAAACAAAAAGTAGAGTCACAACTCTTCTCCTCTAGCTCCAACTCGTGAGGGCAAACACCAAATGTTGACATGAAACTATCTCTATTGAACTCAAATGGAAAATAAAACCAGTAAAATTGGAAGCTGCAAAACAACATAAGTCTAGACCTGATTTCATATCCATCTAGATGCTTTGTTCCATAAAAATCTTGTGAACATTAAGCAGAATCAAATTCTTTACATATGACACTTGGGACTATTTTTTTTTTTTTTTCACATCCACAATATACAGCTCAAACTGGAATCTTGCGTTGCAGACACAGCTAATGAGCACTGAACAGAGTCAATGGCTGTTTATTCATGTTTCAGAATTTCCAAATAAAACAAGCTGTAGAGATAATAAGTTTCAAAGAGTTAACATAGACATATACCAGAACATTTTCTAAACAGTAAATTGTTCATAACTATGTCAAGAATTTGTATAAGTGGTAAATTACAAGAGTTGTTCGGTTTCCCCTTTGTACAATATGCAATGATACACATCCTCAAAAATGCTAATGTATGAACATGCGAATGAATTTACATTGTTGTGCAGTTTTAACTTTAAATCCACTGCCTATCTCATCCCTAAACCAAATAAAGAGAGACCAAAAATTGCGAGAAGAGGATAAATTCACTTATCACAGCGGCCGGAGACCGTAAGCCAAGGAAAGGAACGATGTCTACTTGCAACCAATTCTCAACTGCTGAACCAACTACTGCACCTGCCACAAGCCCACCTATGACTATGATGGATGCTTTTCCTGCAAAGAAGAACAGCAGAGCTAATTGAAAATATTATCATATGAAAATTGCATGATCTATATATGGCTCCAAGATGTGAGATATGTATTTCTCAGCATTATTTTTGTGCACAAGAATCAAGATCATTTCATTTAGGTTAAAATTCTTGAATATATGTAACAAAAATAGTTTAAATATCATTTGTAGCATAAAAGAATATAGGAAAATTGCAAAAACCACCCTTGAAGTATTGTGATTGTTGCAACTACACCTTCAAACTTTCCATTGTAAAAATTGAGTTCTCAAACTTATACGAGTCTTAAAATTGGACCCTCAAACTAACAACAATAGTAGAAATTGGACTCCCAAGTGATAGAAATTGAACTCTCAAATAAGTTTTTATCATTTCGAGGTCCAATTTCTACGACTATTGTAAGTTTGAGGGTCCAATTTTAAGACTCATATAAGTTTGAGGACCCAATTTTTACAATGAAAAGTTTGAAGGTGTAGTTGCAACAATCACAATACTTCAAAGGTGGTTTTTGCAATTTTTCTAATAATATATTTTGACTCAATAGTAAAAATGCTCAGCTAATAAAGGGAAAAGCCTGTTCCTCCTCAACCTTCAAAGTCCCCCTTTCTAAAATCAAGTAAAGAACAATAAATGAAGGTTTATTTCGCAAAACCTCGACAGCATACACAAGCAGAAAACCGCACAATTCCTTCAATTTTTCTACAACTTCATGAGGATATTTTCAATCTCGTAAGAACTAAAAGCATAAAGAATTAGCATTAGCAGAACTCCTTACCAAGCTTCATGTTCCTTTTGGTCATGAAATACAAGGAAGCTCCAAAGCTACTTGCTAAGATTAGTCCAGGAACATCAGCCCCATCGGATGTCATCGTAGAAGATGTGGTTGATCCATTTACATAAGTTAAAATCATCAAAGCTCCATATACACCTGCTTGTATTCCAAAATCCCTAATGGTTGGCATTTCAATAGACAATTGTGTGTTCTTCCTTGTAGACTGCAGCCACTGAGGCATTAAGCGAGTCTTTGACTCATTCACGGGTTTGACATCAGCATAAAGGATCCCGCTACTCACAACTTTTCCTGCTTGTCGCTGAGTCAAGCTCCGCATTAGCAACATGTCATATGCAGCCTCAACCTAAAACACATAACAGAAGCAATGACCAACAATCCAGAGAGATGGTTCCACATACATGAGTGAACTTAACACAAATGATTGAGATTATAGTGAAAAACAGATATTGAATTTCATTAATGGAATAAATCTAAATCAAAGATGCTCAAGAACAAAATTATCAATAAATGTAAGATTGTGTAACAGAGGTAATTTACAGTACCAAAACCGTACTCAATCTGCTGCAGCATTATAATTGAAACAACTTTGATGAGTTTATCTCCACTGCTGTGACAAATAAATACTGAACTGCAAATAAATCTAATAATCCATGTACAGTATTTAGTCCAAAACCATAACTGCCTCCTCATATGGTAACAAGGATCTGAATTCGATGTTCCAATCTAATTTTAGAGTCATGCATGTTTTCTTAACTCTTCATCTTAGCCTCGCCAATTCCTTCTACTTCCCTTTTGCCTGGTTCAATTTACAGTTTATGAATGAAACAGTTCTCACAGATATAAACTTTAAGCGCATAAAAATGAAGGCAAAAGAAACAAAAATGGGATTAGAAGAAAAGGTACAGGGCTTCATAAATTGGACCATGACGCTGGAGTCAGAGATTTATTGACAATATACAGGTAAAGTGGTAATAACCAAATAGTGTAGGCAAAACAAAAGGAAAGTTCTACTCACTCAAGAAACTCAAAGGCTCCATGGTGATCACATTATATGTACCCAAAAGAAAAGGAAACACAGAGATCATTGGAATAATTACCAAATCAATCGGACTTCGAAATTCAGAATGGCAATACTCAAATCAAAGGGGATGCAATAGTTAGATCCCTAATTTACCAAAAATCCCCAAACGAAGTAGAAAAATTATTCTCCTTCTACCTGCGCCACTGTTTCTTGGTCGTCCTTGCAAGCAGCCAGAATCGAATTCCTAGCACGAAGAATGTCATCGAACGAGGCCGCATCGGAGACTCCGAGAACCTTGAGAGCGTTTTCCACGGACATCTCGAACGGCGCAGAGTCATCGGCTCTCGAGCCGGCTTGTACCGGCGTGGCCGTCATCGCAGCCGTTCGAGAGATTAGTGAAATGCTAACGCCTTTCCATGGACTCAATTTTGCGATGAAGTTGGAACCGAGACGGTGAGCTGGCGGCGTAGCAAAGGCTGCGCCGGCGGAAAGACGGTTGGGGCGAACGGAAAGAGTGGCTGCCATTGCTTTGAAGCGAATTGTAAGGCTTTTCTTTTGAGAAGTGTATCTGTGAGTGGTTTAGAGTGTGAGCTGGACGAAGCAAAGCTGGTTGTACTAGAATGCGCCAATCTTACACTACGCTATTATTGTGAGCTCTCTTTATTTTTATTTTTATTTTATTTTTATTTTTATTTTGAAAATTATTGGTTTTATTTTATCAATTTTGATAAAAATTAATTTTGAGAGACAAAATTTAAGATTTATTTGAAGTATGGGAACTAAGATTGAACATTTTGAGGTAAAGGGACTGAAATTAAATAAACCTCAAAGTACAAGGACAAAAATGACATTAATATTATTTTAATTTTTGTATTTCGAAGTTTGTTCGTTTTTAGTTCTTGTACTTTGTATATCTAATTTTAGTTTATATACTTTCAATTAATCTTAAATTTAGTCTCTATTATTAGTTTATTGTTTTCTAACATTATATGTTTGTCCATAAGAGATTTTTGGGAAGTGATTCATTTTCAAAAGTTGAAAAGTCTTTTAATTGTTGGGAGAATTCTCTGTGAGTGTAAAGTATTTTAACCTCGAGAATTTTTCTATTTATAGAGTTATCATGTGAGTTTTGTGGGCTTGGCTTGGGGCATGGATCTAACTCTCTATCTCAACTAATTTGGTCTGGGTCGGCCTGTGACCAAATCAAGCGCTCAATTGAACTTAAGCCTAAATACTAATAGCAAATTCGGTCAAATTATTGTCAACTTAGGACTTCAATTCATGGGACACATGACAACTTTTAATTATTGCCAATTTTGATCACTTGTAATTTCGTTTTTAATTTGAGAAATGACGTAACAATTTATGATTAATCTGAAATTTTTCATTCAACACTATTAAGTATTAACATATTCAGTGTCAGTTTTGAAAACATATTCACACATTATAATTTCTTGCTTTATTTTTTTAGCCAATTTTGATAAAAGTTAACTTCGAGAGGTTAAATTTAAGATTAATTGGAAGCTTCAGAATATGGAGACCAAAATAATAAGCAAAATAAGATTGGCTTTTACTCTACTCGAGAAAATGAACAATATTTAGGTGCATCGTGGGCTATCTCTAACTTTGTTAAGTCCACTTCAATCACATAACAAAGATTATTAAAAAATAATTATTGGAAAAGAAAAAAAAACACATGTTCGACAAATTTTTATTAAATAATTGAATAGATTACACCAAAATAGATGCAACCATGGATACATCTATTTTTTTTTTAAGAAGATGTACAGAATATTTTAGTTTTCTTTTTTTTCTTATTACTTATTTTTATAACAGTATTTTAGTTGTTTATATCATATTATATGTTTTAAGACTTACTAATTTCAACAAAAACTAAGTCTTATATTGAAGTTATGCTCGATTAATGTACAAGATTAATTGTCAAAATAAACTATAATTGATGTACATTTCTTTCTTTAACGTTCGAAAGTTTGATCTCTATTCTACAAAATTCATCTTGTTTTTTTTTAAAAAAATCATTAATAAAAAGTAGATAAAAAAATAAGAAATTTAGAGACAAAATGAGTATTATAGACTTAATTTTCAGAAACTAAGGCCAAAAACTAAATTGTTATCAAACAGGCCTATAGCTTTAGTTTTTATTTAGTAGTTCCTTAAAGTTTTTGGCTCAAGGAGTTGCGAGATTGGAGTTTACATGAGCTAAGAAGTTTGTAGGCTCTACGACTAAAAAACATCAATTTTATGTCAATGTAAAATTTAATTATATATGTATTTGCATATATACGATTTTTTTATATAAAAAAAACCATTTTTTTAACAAATGAACGAATTTGGATATTTATAAAGGCAACATTATTCAAAGTTGAAGAAATTGGTTTTATATTGTTAATTAATTTTATGAAGTATTCTATAATGTTGACTTTCATGTATGTATATATAGAAATAGAGATGAGATATTTGAGTGGATTCTTGCCTTCATTTTTATGTCTTTCATCCCAGTCACATACACATACAGATTTCAAAAATTTTTTAAGAATGAAGTAATAAGAGTTTGACACGTGACAAATAAGTTGTGATTAGACAATGTAGTTGAGTAAAATGCATATAAATAAGATGCAGATACGTGGAAAAAATTTCTAATACTCCCATACTACCATATTTCATGTGTTATCACTATAAATTTGTCTTTATAAATATCTGTGGACCCCACACTATTTTAAAAAATACGTAAACATGACATACAATAAGTGAAATAATATATATACATATTTGTTGGTTATATGTTTTTTTTTTTTTTTCTCTTTTAAAATACTCTAAAGTGACTGAAATGTTGTAAGAGCCACTAAATAGGTTAGCAAAATGCAGAATCTTTTAGTATAATGTGGAGTTTGGCTCAAGTAACATGTAGTATGTATTAGCAATTAAGTTATGTTTTAATCCCTACTCTAAAAATATTATTGTTCTATTTCATTGAAATGTTTTTTTTTCTTCCCAACTTAGAAAATAATTACAAATAAAATGCTTCCCAAAAAAAGAAAAAAGGGATAAAGTAGTATTTCTATGAGTTTTCAGGTCCAAATTTGCAAGTTGAATCAATAATAATACAAGATTGAGAGAATTTTTTCCAACCTATAAATTTATTGGGTTGTATTAATTTAGTTTTAAACTTCTAATTTTGTCAAATCAACTTAAATAAGTGTTTGTATTCTTACATTCAGTTTAATTTTTGTTAATTATACTACTGATTAAAAAAAGAAGTGTATAATCTTCCAAAACTCATTAATTTCAATAAAATAAAATATTGTACGAAAGTTCGTATAAACAATACACAAATATATTGTTGAATAATGTTGTCAAAGTGTGCTTAGCTAAATAGTAATTGACATATATTCCCTCTCTTAAGGTTGAATGTTTGATCTTTAGTCCTGCAATAGTGGTGTTAAAAGAAAAAAAAAAAAAAAAAACCATTAGATTACTTTATTAAAATTGTTACTAAAAAAACTTTACTTAAATTTATAAACTTCCAAAAAAAAAAAAAAGCTTAAATGTCATTTTTTTCCTAAAATTTAGTCAATTTCTCCATTAAATGGCTAAGAGGATCCTTTTTAATAACATTTAAAATGGGAGTAATTAAAGAGTGGAAATTTTAAGATTCCAAACACTTATCTAAGTTTGAAGTACAATGTGATAAAATAAAAGTCATTTAACAAGTTTAGAGGTTAAATAATTTACTTTAAAAGTCAATATATACTCACAAACTTTGAGAGTTGTAACATGTGACAAATGAAGGATAGGATTTTTATAAATATATCATAAAATATGAATTAATATAGTTTTTGAACTATAATTTATATAAATCTCAAATTATCATTAAAATAGGTCATAACTTTCGAATTATACATAATCAACACAGTTTTTTTTTCTTTTTTTTTAAAGAAATAAAAATAAAAAAGCACAAGTTAAAGCTTCTAAAAGACAACATTTTACCATTCAAATATAAATTATACAAATGAAACCTTTTGCAATTTCAAATTTCTTAAATATAATATATTAATGATCTTTTCAACAACTCTGAATGATGAGTTGACTATCAAAACCCAATTTATTTGGGAGAGAAGTTTCTAGATTCATGATTAAATGTGCTTGAGGCTTTCTAAATTGTGGATTTCTGAAGGCCTACTTGGTGTGACAAAACTCTATTTTATGTTTTCAAATTCATGTTTATTAAAATGCATAATTTTACAAAATAATAATTATAAAAAAAATTAACATAAAACATGTTTATAAATTAATTAATAATAGTTTACAGTTAACCTAATATTTAGTAGGTAGCTACAACTAGTTTTATAATATATAAATATGGACTTAGACACATTTAAAATAATTGTTTAAATTACAATCCAACTTCTGAATATGTTACCAAATACATATATGAAAACCTGAAATATAACTATGATTTTATTGAATCACTTGTTTTCAAATTTATGCTTTCAAATTTCCTACCAAATAAGTTCTAAAATTTGCACTTTAAACACAATTTTGAAAACTTGTCGGGAGAATTTGAAAACAAAATTGTATTAACTGTTTTTAGATATGTGTTTGGTAGTAGATTTATAAATTAGATTCTAATTTAAACAGCTGTTTAAAATATATTCAGTATTATATTTACAAATTATAAAACTAGTTGTAGTTACCTACTAAATATTAGTTGACAATAAACTATTATTAATTTACTTAAAAATGTTTTCATGTTTTTTTTAGTTATTATTTTGTAATACTATATAATTTTTCATACATTACATAATACATATTTTTAATTTAAAAAAAAATAAATTGAGTTTCTAACTTGATGTATTGTATTTCTAAATGCTTATATCTTTATTTAATATAATTATGTACTTTAAAATTTAAAATTCAAAATATGGATACAATAAATAATATAAAATTGTTGGTTTCAAAATTTGTTTTTGTAAATTCAATAACAATTTTTTCGTATTATTCGTCAAATGCATATTTGTTGAATTTGGTGAATCTGTAACCTAAATTTTCAACCTCAATAAATTTAGGTTTACAATATTGAAATTATAAACAACGAATCTACGAGGAAAAAGTAAAATGAAAGCTTTGAATCTACAAACCAAATACCAACAAAAGGTAATAGGGACATATGGAGCCAAAAAAGAAAAAAAAGGAAAAAAAAAAAAAAAAGAGAGAAAGGAAAGATTCACGAATTGCCCCTGGCCAACGTGCACCCATGCAGATCACGATTGTTGAGATAAAAGATTTAACTTTCAATACAGATAAAATGAAGCGGGTCCCTCTTGAGGGCAGTTTTGTCAATTTACTCTCTCTAAAAGTTAAATGAAAAATTCCTCACCATCTTTAAATCGTGGACCAATTATTCTCCGCCACGTAACAAGGACAAATTTTACCCCAAAATAACACTACGCAAGAATCTCTTTCAATGTTACCAATATTTTCCTTCATTCCATAACTAAACCACACTTTGCATATTTATATATTTTGAAGAGACACTTTGCATTTAATAATTAATGATATTCTTTTAAAATTTATAGTAATATCCTTTAAATTTATTCTGAAAAAAATTTGTTAAAATATTAGATAAAAATTAGAATTAAAATATTATAGCATTGACCTCGAACCATGTGATTGTGTCTAAATTTTAAGTTCTTTTTAATCTTAAATCATTGTTATGCTCATTATATTCTAGATATTCGTCTAATATTATAATGAATTTCTACGTCGATAGTTGATATGAAAATGTTTATTAGAGGCAAAGTTAAGATTATAAATTTTGAGATAAGTTGGGTATTTGTGAAAAGAATTATAAAATATGTTTCTAGGATAAAATAGCATTTTTGTTCCTATATTTTAAGTTCTATTTTTATTTGGTCCATGCATTTTAATTGTTCAATTTTAATCCTTATATTTAGTCTTTATAGTTTGTTTTGTTGTCAATTTTTCCCAAACAATTTAGTCTATGTGAGCATCCTCTTTATAAATTGTGAAAATATATTTGCATAGTGTATTGTTATGATTATTTATTCAACTTGAATAAAAGTTAACTTTGAATAAATAAATTTAAGGCTTAAAAATATAAATATTGAATTTATAATTTATTTGAAGTACATAGTCTAAAATCAAACAATAGACGAAACCAAAAAAATTTTAACAATGATTTTGGAGATAAAATATCAATTTAGTAGTTATATTTTGTAATTTTAATAAATCTTAGATCACTACTCATTTATTGTTGATGTTAAAAATTTTTCTATTCTCTATTTACAATTTTTATTATAAAATTTGAAAATATGTATATATATTAAAAAAATAATTTTAAGTAACTAAATTTAAGAATAACGGAAAGTAACGAAGCAAAGACCAAAATTCAAAATTATGGACAAAATGGTATTTTAACTTTTTTTTTTTTTTTTGTATTTTTGTATTTTAGCCCGAATGTTATTTTACTCTGTCTACGACGAACTGTTAAAAGAAAAAATAAAATCGATATTCCGAGTGAAATTTAGTTTTCTTCAATTATTATTTATAATATTTCCAGTCCGTCAGATCCCAGTTTACATGTTCTCTCGCTGCTGTCCACATCTCTCCTCGCCTTCGGTTCCTCTATCATCAGATCAGGAGAAGCCAAACACTACAGGTTCGAATCTTCCTGTTATCTTTCAGATCCATGATCAATTCGGAATGTTTCTTAATCGATTTTTAGTTGCCTCGGATTCTCGTTTTCGTTAGGAATATGCACTTATCTGTCTCTTCAGGGCTTTAGGAGTTGATTACGCTTGTTTGATCTGAACGTGGTTTTTTCTGTGGTCTCGAATTGTAGCCATATGATTTCGAGGATAGTTTCGTGTTTTTGTTGGTCTGTGGTGATTGGTGTGTGTTTAGGAAGTTGGAGGTGATTTGAGTAAATTGTGTAGTGATGCATTCAATTAAGTTTTGTTGTTAATTTGTCGCAATTGACTTTTGGGGTTTTGTTATTTTTGTTCTTGGTTGTGTTAGGGGTTGAAGTATGGGTGCGGAACAAAACAATCACGATGCAGAGGAGGGAACGCTGGAGATTGGAATGGGTAGGTTTTTCAATGGCTTATCCTTGCTATCATTTGTCAATTTTTCAAGCTTTATTTTGATCGAATTAATATAAGCTCGAGTTGCAAAAATCTTGGAATCTTTGTTATGGGTAAATGATTTTCGGTTGGGTTTCTTGCTGCAGAATATAGAACAGTCTCTGGAGTTGCTGGTCCCTTGGTTATTCTGGACAAAGTCAAGGTATGGATCCTCTCTCTCTAGTTTGTCAAGTATACGTATAAAGGATCTAGTGGCTGACTTTTTTTTTTCCCCTTAAATTGCCAGGGACCTAAATTTCAGGAGATTGTTAATATTCGTCTAGGAGATGGAACAACCAGGCGTGGTCAAGTCCTGGAAGTTGATGGGGAGAAAGCTGTTGTCCAGGTTATCTTCTTCAGCGCTTGATTGTCTTATTTCCAGTTTCACTATCATGCTGACTTCCTACCTAAGATTGAGGTTCAGGGAATGATGTGCCCTCCTTTGGTTGGGTGCTTATTTCCATATTATACACTGGTTTTGATTACTTGATAGTATCATTTTTTTCTTATTTTCTACAGAGATTGTACTGCCTCACTTTCTCTTGTGTTGTTTATTCATGGAAAGCAGTTCATCTACTTATAATATTTTTGTTTGGCTTTGGTTGTTTTGAATTGCCAGGTTTTTGAAGGGACATCTGGAATTGATAACAAATATACAACTGTGCAATTTACCGGAGAGGTACAAACCCTATTCGAATTGGAATAATTGACTGAACTTATCTTTTCAAATGAATTTGTTCAAACCTCTCTCTCTCTCTCTCTCTCTATTTTCTCTGTGAACCGTCAGTCTTGTGTAAAGGGATTGAATAGGAAACAATTTTGCAAGAGACTAGTGTAAAGGATAAACAGTACTAGGTCAATTACTGAAGCCCATAAATGGACTATAGATTGGTACAACTGCCTAGCTTTTTAATGTCCAAGGTTTTATCTTAAAAAATATGTCTATTTCTTTTTAACCATATGTTCCAGAGGGTATTTCAAATTAGCTTCTAGCTCCACGATTACCTTGTTTTTTTGCTTGGACATCTATTTTTGTGGAAATTCTGTTCCCAGCCATCAGGGCGTTGAAAATTGAAATTGATAATGAGATTCTAGAGTGTACGGCTTTTTCATTCATTGAAGTTCTTTATAGTTTAACCTTGTTTTACACTTAATTTTATTGCTCATTACTTCTTTTTAATATCCTATTTGTAGGTTTTGAAAACTCCAGTCTCCTTGGACATGCTTGGGCGAATTTTTAATGGTTCTGGAAAACCCATTGATAATGGCCCTCCTATCTTGCCTGAGGCTTACTTGGATATTTCTGGTGTGTTGCTGGAAATCTAGAGAATCATTTTCCTTCTTTTTTCATTTTAGTAAATCCACAGTTTATTTTATTTTATTTTCCTCATGTTCTGTTCTTCTTCCTTAGGGAGTTCTATAAACCCTAGTGAAAGAACTTATCCTGAAGAGATGATACAGACTGGAATTTCTACCATTGATGTCATGAATTCCATTGCTAGAGGGCAAAAGATCCCACTTTTCTCAGCTGCAGGTCTTCCTCACAATGAAATTGCTGCCCAGATATGTCGTCAGGCTGGCTTGGTTAAGAGGTTGGAGAAATCCAATGATCTTCTTGAGGTATAGGCTACAGTTGTATAATTTTGCAGGCATGTTTTTTTTGTTTTCTGATCGAGCTGGTTTGGAAAATGGGATTGCATGGTAGATATGTGTCCACCCTAAAATTTTTATTTATGTAAACTTCACAGAGAAAATACTATCCTTCCTTTAATAAATCTGTAAAGTAATTTTGTAATAATTAAAAAATATAATGAATATGACCTTTAAGTTCAAAGAAGTTTTCCATCGAATTAAAAATGGATATAATCTTCTAGCTTTTCAAGTCAAATTTGCAATTTCATGCAAGTTACTACAATGCTGAATATATGTGAACTGGGTAATTGATTACTGGTTCTCAAGACAGTTCCTTGGTGTGTTTGATTTGATAATCTTGATGATCCTTGTTTTAGTGGATAGAGAACTTTGTTTCTCAACTTAAGTTTTTGACTTACAGGGTGGTGAGGAGGACAACTTTGCCATTGTTTTTGCTGCTATGGGTGTTAACATGGAGACTGCTCAATTTTTTAAACGTGATTTTGAAGAAAATGGTTCAATGGAGAGAGTGACCCTATTTCTGAACCTGGTACTCTTTTTTATACATCAACTGATGAAACTTTGTTGTGATTATTTATTCTTAAATATTGGAGCTGTATTTTTTTGAAGGCTAATGATCCTACAATTGAGCGTATCATCACTCCTCGCATTGCTCTTACTACTGCTGAATATTTGGCTTATGAATGTGGGAAGCATGTTCTCGTCATACTGACAGATATGAGTTCTTATGCTGATGCCCTACGTGAGGTAATGCAATGATGTATTTACTTTTTAGTTTGCAGTTTCTAAACATGTTACTGAACTCCCTGTGAGGCTGTAACTAAATGCAGATTAGATGATAGCATATCTTTTAGGATTTTATTTCAATTGGATTTTGGCTGACCTAGGACCAATCTTATAGTTCTATTGTTCTTGCCCTTTAAAAATTGCTTGTAGTTGATGGCAACTTTCTTGAATTAACTGAGTGAAGAAACTGTAATACCTTAATTAACTAAGTTATTGTTTGCTTCTCAAACTAATTTGCAGAGCATTTAAATATGCTAAAATTATTAAAATGATCACTTCTCAGAGTTTCAAAATAATTTCAAAGTTGATACAAAATCCTAATAATTTTGGTTGGTAACATTCAAGTTAGGAAGATGTTTCCTGCCAAAAGGGGGAAATAGAAGAAAAGAATTAAAAAAAAAAACCACATAATTGACTTCTTTTGCAGGTGTCTGCTGCACGAGAGGAAGTACCTGGAAGGCGTGGATACCCTGGTTATATGTATACGGATCTTGCTACAATCTACGAACGAGCTGGACGTATTGAAGGACGTAAAGGATCCATCACTCAAATCCCAATCCTCACCATGCCAAACGATGGTATTGCCTCCTCAAGCTATGTTTATTATCTTGTTAAATGAACGTTTTTGTTCTTTAGCATGTTAGTTGATTCTTTTGGGGTTTTGGGGGGTGACCAGATATTACACATCCTACTCCCGATCTTACTGGCTATATTACCGAGGGACAAATCTACATCGACAGGCAACTCTACAACAGACAGGTGAGCTTACGGAGCTTACGATTTGTATTATATAACTCGTTCACTAATTGCAGAACAAAATATCAACCATGAGATGAACTTACTGATGCTTCCTAGGTAAAATGTATCATGCTTATGTATCTAGGCATATAGCAATCAAGCAATTCGTCATTATTACAATCAGAAAGTTGTTAGTTTTCTAGAAGAAGTTGAGCAATTCTAATGGAGGAAAGTTGAAATGGGAATGTTAAACTTTTGTATTGTAGTACATTCAAGTTAAGATCATAACAAGAAGAATATTGATGCAAGCCATACTAAGTCAAGTTGTATATATAAGGTAACCATGAGCATAGCTCAATTGGCAAGCATGTACCCTGATGGAGGAGGAAGTTTGCAATCATAATGGAGGAGGAACTTTACTATCATAATTTATTCATCATTTGGCTTGGCCATGGCTTTTTATGATATGAACAGTGACATACTGCGTCAATTTTGATAAGTTGTCAGTCCATGAATTACTATTACCCAAATGAAATTTGGATTACTAGTTTTCAGGTTGCCAGAGTCATTAAGTTACTTTTTCATGAACTTCGAACTTATAATCAATGATAATTGTTACGAGTATTCTTCCTGACTCTGAATCTGATATTTATCTTCTTGGCTTGGCCAGATATACCCACCAATTAATGTCCTTCCTTCATTGTCTCGTCTCATGAAGGTAATTTTCTTCCACATTGTTTGATGATAGTTTAGGAGCATAGAAAAATTCATAATGTGCTCTAAAAATCTGCCACTGCAGAGTGCCATTGGTGAGGGAATGACCCGCAGGGATCATGCTGATGTATCCAACCAGGTGAGCTTTCTTTGATATCTTTTACAGATCCATCTTTGAGCTAGTGATAAAAGTTATGCGACTTAAATATCTATGCACCCGTGAACCCGCAGCTCTATGCAAATTATGCAATTGGGAAGGATGTTCAGGCCATGAAAGCCGTGGTTGGAGAAGAAGCACTGTCTTCTGAGGATCTGGTATCATATATATATCTTTCTTTCATTTTCCATGAGAATTGTTTAGCAATGAAAATTTCCATTCTCGTAACAACAAACTAACGCAGCTTTCTGAAAACAGCTCTATTTGGAGTTTTTGGACAAATTTGAGAGGAAGTTTGTCAGTCAAGGAGCTTATGATACTCGAAACATTTTCCAATCACTTGACCTGGCATGGACACTGCTTCGTATTTTCCCTCGTGAACTTCTGCACCGTATTCCTGCAAAGACTCTTGATCTGTTTTACAGCCGTGAATCTGCAAATTGAAGAACCAAAGCTCTTATATTACCCGTATGAGGCCACGTAGATAGATCATAATGAGCTTGGAGAAAATGTTATCTTCAGTGTCTCCCCCTTTCCATTTCCCTTCCCTTCTCTCCATGTTGCATAAATTCAGAGTGAAAAATAAAAGATAAAGAAGGCCGTGTTGCATCTCATTCTCACAGTTGAGCCTCTTTTCTTTCCAAGCAAGTCAGAATGGGAACAACATTCTTTTAGCAAAGGACATTGAGCTCTTCCAATGTTTGTATTATGTTTAATTATTTTGTTGGATTGTGGCATCTGTTCTTTCAAGGCATGCTCAACAACTTTTAGGGCATTTACGTTCTTATAAAGGCCCTTTCCAATTCCTCTTTCTTGTCTATTTATTATATAAGTTGATATCATATCTTGTATTCTGAACAGTTTTGAGAATTTCTGAAGAGTTCAGTTTGATGTTATTATGAATAGCCCTGCTTGTTGTGTTCTACTTTCCTTTTCTTGTAGTATAATAAGGCATGGTCAATAGTATACTATGGAATGATTTCCTTGCAAATTGAATTTTTAAAATTTGAAAATAGACCTCAAAAGTCCAAATTAGTAAAAGTAAGATAAGGTTAGAGAGAAGATATAATATATTTGAACTTTGAGGTTTGCACTTAATTTACAAATTAACCTGGCATAGTTTAAATCTATCATTTTTTCAAAAAAGAAAAATCATGCCAAGCTATATTGGTGATAGATTCATTATCTAATCCCTTTCCTTACCATAGTTCAATGGACAAGTTTTTTAAATGATAATTAGAGGTTGAAAGGATGTAATAAGAATTATTGGGAATTAGAAGGATGTTGGAATGCGTGTGAAACGGTAGAAAAGAGGATAGATTATTGAGAATTAGAGGAATGTTGGAATGTGTGTGAAAACGGTAGAAAAGAGGATTGGATTAAAAATTATGGAAAAGAAATGAGTTCGATATTACACATGGGGTTCAAAATGCTCAATTCAAATATAAATTTTGGATCACATCATATTACACAGATGCCATTATGGGCTTCCAAATAGCCCCTAATTACCATTTCAAAAACAGTTGATTCACTCACTCGCCCAAACTATGGTTGAACCGAAAAAAGTCGTAAACTCAAATTTATTACCATAATTTAATAGATAAGATGCTAATTGCCCTTTCAAAAATCGATAGTTCACTCCCTCACACTTGCAATGGTTGAACTAAAAGAAAAGTTGTAAATTCACTTTTCTTACTGTAGTTAAATGGATAAGATACGAATTACCATTTCAAAAACTGATTGTTCGCTTCCTCAACCTTATAATAATTGAACTAAAAAGTCTTAATTTCACTTTCTTTACTACAGCTCAATGAAGATATTAATTACCATACTAAAAATCGATAGTTCGCCCTCACCATTACAATGGTTGAACTAAAAAAAAATCGTACAAAAACTATATAACTAGCATAAACTAAAATTTCAACCTCAATACCTAGGCCGCTAGACCACATATTACGGTTTATTCAGACCATTAACTCAAATCAAAATTACTACTTAGAGGTTTCGTACTTTAATACAATCTAAATACTAACTACAAAAACCTGAATTTCTAAACCCTAAACTACACAAACTTAGGCTATAAAATATCACATTCTTGGTTGTAGTAGATTACACTACTTTCTCACATAAGCAAAGCTCAATAAATATGACATCTATATGACATCAATTTCTTCCCTTTTATGGAGGAACTATTCATAATTTTATATGTTAAAAAACAAAAAGATGATGAGATATGTTGATCAATAATGATGTTCAAAACAAAAATCTAATCTAGAAGTATTTTCCTTCGTCTGAGTAGGTTGTTTCCAATGCAGAAGAAATTGGTCGATAATAGATCTGGTTGCAATCACACAGCTTAATGGGATGTTGATTTTCATCAATTTTTGGGGAAGTTCGTCCACCCCTCATCTCTTCGTTGAGTCCAATTTTGCAGGGGTCAATCAGGTTGTTAATCGAGAATGTATCGATCACTTTGAGACGCAAAGCATTGTGTAAGAGATTAAGTGAGAGTCATCTCCCTCTCTCAATGCCCGAGATCTGAAAATTCCTACGGCTCAAAGTTGGTTGAGCATGGCAATTTTGTCAGGTTTTTTTGTGTGGTTCCTTTCTTCAGAACTAGAAAGAGAAGAGTGGAGATTTTGATATCCTGTGGTCAGTCTCTTAGCATTTAATGAGGTTGTTGTACTTGCTTTCTAGTATACAAACTACAGATCTAACACATCTATGTCAATTGAGTTAGACATTGTGTACTTGTTTGAATAAAAGTACATTATTCAAATGACCTACATTTTGAAGAGAAGTGTGACCTAAAACTCTAACATTCTGAAGTTTGAAACAGTACGACTTAATCTCAACCATCAAATGCTACATTTTGAAGAAAAGGACATTATTCAAACTCAAACCTGATGATTTTTTTCTTCCATTGAAACTGAAACAGCAAATTACATAAAGACTGAAGTAACTTGATACCCCTAATAATCGTAGAACGGCCGGTAACAATACATCAACTATTTCGAAGACTAACAGCTGAAAGCAGCAGCCAAAATCCTATGCCAATAGCAGCAGAATGACCAGTATGAGGTTAAATTTATGTTGCGAGCTTGAAACCAGGTGCAAAAAATCACAATCAAACCCACTCTTCTACCTGGTGGAGGGATCAAAGCCAAAATCTATCATGGTAAGATCTGCCAGTGAGGAGTTGAGGGTATGCTCTCTTTGCTAGCCATAATATATATGAAATTGGACTCAACTACAATGCAACTTATGCCACAACCACTTCATGTTGAGTACCGTACCATAATTTTGAACCTCGACGTACTGTATGCACGAGTATAAGATCGTGCTACAACTATAAGTTACCAGATGGAGAATAACAACTCCTATCAGAACAGGCCTGCACTGCTTCACTGAATGCTAATGTAGTGCTACAACTATAAGTTACCAGATGGAGAATAACAACTCCTATCAGAACAGGCCTGCATTGCTTCACTGAATGCTAATGTAGTGCTTGCTATTTGCCTTGTTCTAACTTTTGGCATTCCCAGAAACAAAAAACAATTGAAAACATTATCGTAGCTATCAACTCAACAATGCCATAAAATAAATAGAACAAACAACCAAGTGAACTATGCCCGATATATAGAAAGTAAAAAAAAGATAAAAAAATACATGAACAGAGAGTTAGAGATGTTTGGTTACACAAGTACAGATGAGAAACTATAGCCTGATGCTAGCATTTCTTTTTAAACAGAAACAAGATTTTTATTGAATTAATATAATGAGACTGCCTGATGCTACTAGCATTACCTCTGAAAGAAATACAATCAGCTAGCTACTCAAACCTTTTGACTTGTATGAATCATGCAGCCTAATAAATGACCTTCAATAGAGTAATGGAATAAGATACAGCACTTACAGACAAATCTTCAGCAGTATAAAAGACACTCGAGTATTTGTTGTTTGTTCTTTCCACCAAGACTCATTGAATTGAATTGCTAAAGTGAACAGGAGTCTGAGTATTAATTAGAAAATTTTACTCGGTATCAAACTCATCTGGACCACGATTTTCATGCATAAACCATAACTGAAGGTACCTCTCAATGGTCTGCAGTTAAAACAGAATACAAATCGGGAAGATAATTCCTTATGTAGAGATATGGAAATTAATTCAAACTGAAAAGTAGCAACAAGAAAATATTCTTTCACCTCAACGTTCATGACAAGGGCGTTCTCAATTCATATGGTACAACTGATCTTTGTAGTGCTAACTTATCGTTTTTGCTTCTCACCAGCCTGTTTAAGTTGACAGAAGAAATTATCAGAAGGGCACAAAATGATAGAGATAATGAACTACAATAAAGGAAGAATATTTTTATGCTCTTTGAAAAGGAAAGAATACTAAATAAAAAAGTCAAAAGATTATGGAAAGACTTGATGGGAGGGTTAATGCTAGTTCTTTTTTCTTTTTCTTTTTCATCTTTTCCCTTTTCTTTCCAAGTAGGTTAATACGAGTTAGGAGATCCTAACAAGAGTAGTCTTTGTGTCAACACATTCAGAATGCTCAGTGACTCTTTTTGGATTGTCCTCCATTCATCCTTAGTGAGAGGTATTCAATGGTGTTATTCATATGATATCTTTAATAGTCAATATGGTCTCCTTCTTGGCTCTTATTTCCAAAGGAAAGCTATTTGTCTTGTGGTTGAATGCTATCAGGACTACGTTTGGTTTGTTCGGTTATTTAAAGGATTCTGCAGTGTTGTTAACATATAATGTCTTTAATAGTCAAAATAGTCTCTTTCGTAGCTCTTATTTCCAAAGGAAAGCTATTTGTCTAGTTGTTGAATACTACTGGGGCTACCTTTGGTTCATTCGGTTGGATAGGAATAAGAGAAGTTTCAAAATGTGAGTAGACAGTTGTGAGAAATTTGGAATATCATTGTATTCAATTCCTCCCTTTAGCGCTCTTGTTCTAAGGCCTTTACAACTATTCTCCCCTCTTTTCTTACTTCCAAGTTCCAACCATACAGTCTCCTTTGTGGCATTCATTTCCAAGGAAAAGCGGTCTTGTCTTATGGTTGAATGCTATTAGTGCTATTTTTTGGTTTGTTTGGTATAGAGGAGCAAGAGAATCTTTCACAGGAATAATAGAGTAGAAAGCTGGGAGAAACTTGTTTTCCTTACTGTTTCTAATACCTCCATTTGGAGAACTTGTTCTAAGATCTGTTACAACTGTTCCCCTCTTAGTTTATCTTCAGTTGGAATAATCATGACCCTTGGTCTCATTACTAGCAAGAAAATAAAAGTAAGAAGAATATATATAGAGGAAGATCTACCTTTTGGAGTTTCTTTAAAATGGAATCTTCAAATGCTTGGTAACCAGCTCCTACCAAATTATTCAATCGATTATGTTCTGGTGATCTCTCAGCACTGGGGATCTCTACTGAAGAAACCGGTTGCAGAGGCAAAACTAGCAAAGGGTTAGATAGATCACCAAGCACAGATCTAGTAGAGGCAACCTGAAAGACAAAATAAAACCCAAGTATAATTACTATTATAGTTCAAGTTATAGTTTTAGAAAAAGTAAGCTAAAAAACAGAGAAAACAGATGGTGAAAAATAAGTTAATAGGAAAACTCACTGCAGCATCTTTACTTGACATTACAATGACTGCTGAACCTTTCTTCTTCTTGTTATGTCTAATGACAACATCTTCAACCTCACCAAACTTTGAAAACATCTCTCTTAATTTCTCTGCTGTGTAATCCTCACCAATCTTCTCCCATGAAACCTTAAGCATCCTCTCCTTGTCCATTGTAGATCCAGCATCACCATCACTATTCTTTCCAACTCCCCCAGTCTCCTTCTTTGGTGGAAATGTTGTAGGTGCTCCTTTCATTGCGTGCATTGCACGAATTCTAGCAATCTCTTCCTTTAGCTTTCTGGCAATTTTTTCTTCCTCTTCTAGTTCTTTTGCAGCAGGGTCAGGAGCAAATGCAGATCGTTCTCTTGCTTCAAGGTCCGTCATCATTTTCTGGCGTTTAGAATCACGCTCAGATTGTCGGCGATGCTGCTCAAGCTTGACTCTTAGAAGATCATCAAATAATTTCCTTGCCTTTTCATCCTTTAGAATCTCGTAGGATGACTTCAGCATTTGGAAATTGGCATGGGCATTTGGATCATCAGGCCTCTTGTCAGGGTGCAATTCCAAAGCCTTTGCTCTGTACGCTTTAGATATCTCTTTCTCTGTGAGCTTGGCACCTTGCTCACCCGAAGGTAGCCCAAGAACAGCATAATGATCGACGTCCATGTCTAAAAGACTTTAAGAACAACCAACAATTATCAGATAAACCATAACCATAAAATACACACACATGAGTGAATAACATAGGATAAATATCATGATTAGCAAGGCTCAGAAAAAACTTCAAAATATAAATACAGGACTTCAAAATTTGTAAACAAACTTGTAACTTCATTTAAATCCTATAAATAAGGATCAGAAGTCGATATAAACTCATTAAAATTTGAATACTGCAGAAAGAGGTTCAACAGAAAGAAAAAGATTCACCCATATGATACCACCATATCAACCATAAACTTAAGAGACTGGATCGACTGATCAAACAAATCAAAAGGTTATATTGGAACACTTGCGGCTATTGCTCGTAGTCAGAGAATTTCATCACTCGGTAAACAGGAAATATCCCGCACATGATTCAGTGGTACAATTCCAAACCAATATTTCCAACAATTTCTTTCTTAATTCCTTCTGGAATTAGGTTAAATTGCAACACTCAATGAATAGAGATACAGAGAGCAATCAAAATAAGCAAAGCCAAGAAAACCAGAGTATTTCATTGCGAAAGTAATTTTACCCGACAATTTCTGATTTCACCGACTATCTTACTCAATTGCTTCTTTCTGGTGATGCTTCAAGCCTTGAAGAAAGTTCGATTTTAATTATCCCTTTGCTCCGGGGCCAACCGAGAATCAGTTCTTGAGGAATCCTGGGAGCTGAGCGGGACCAAAATGAAAGGGAACGGTGAGGAGGTCGAAGCAGTCTGTGCACCACCAGCGGATTTGATACAGCGGTGGTGTTCAGTTCTGTGAGAGAGAGAGAGAGAATCGGTAAAAGAGAAATGGAAAGAGAGAGTGTGTTGCGTCACCCACCCACGACGAAGTACAATCGTAAGGACGAGGGCCGCGTGTAAGGGCGTCAACCCTCTTGTTCTCTCCCCCTTACGGCCACCCGCAGTCTGGACAACGCGCGGATGACTGCTACGGACGTCGACGTAGCCGGTGGCACCTCGGCGGGGCGACGAGCAGAGGATGGCGCGGCTGGGTGAGTAGTGCAGTCGGCGGCGGGGGAAGTGGTCGACGAAGAAAGAAGAAGAAAAAGAACTGCAGGGGAAAGAGAGAGATGGCTGCCGGCGGGTGAGGGAGGAAGAAGAAGAGAAAGTAAATGATTTTTCTTTCTTTTTTCCTGCACGCACCTCAAGAAACCCTAACCAATTAAAATAAATAAATATAAATATTTATTAACTTTACTTTTTGTCTCAAGATACTGTAATTTATAATCTAAAAAGTTTTGCATGAGATGAAACAAACTAACCTCCCTTTTTTTAATTTTTTTTCTAACCATTTTCTCAAGATGTGGATCTCACATGGTGAAATGATGTTAATATTCAAAAATCATTTTTCTCACCTCTCAAAACATTATCTTCTTCCTTAAACCCTAAGACCATCTTCTTTCCTATAGTCTTTTTTTTTTAACGTCCTCTCTAGTTTCTGGAAATTTAGGTTTTCGAATAGTTGGCGGTAAAAAACAGAAAAGAAAATTCAAAATTTTCAGGTAGAGGAGGTTTAATATGCGTAGGAAATGTCTGTAATCAGATAGAAAAATAATTTGATATGTGTTTTTTGCTCACTGTCATTTTTCCCATAAGTTGAACGAGTTTACAGTAAAAGTGACAAAATGCCCAAATTTTCCGAAATTTGGCGTGTATGTTGGCTTTCGGTGACTATCGTCTCACTCTCGTTGGTATCGTTTTGCTCTCTATGGTATTGTCGTTGGTGTCACTCACGATGGTCTCGTTGTTGCTCATGCTGGTCTGACTTTACCTTATCAACACATTTTTCCTTCTTGATAAGCAGTTCAATTTTCAATTTACTTTTTCGAAACCTGGTTCACCATCCAACGGTTCTCTCTGTCACTGGTGTCGCTCACGCTCGCTCTTACTAGTTTTCCGAAAAGTTCAAACTTATACAAAAAAGAAAAACGAATGTCACTTTACTAGCGAGGTGAGAGCAATACTATTGACAACACATAACCAACAAGACTAGGAAGAAGAATAATGCAAAAGAGAAGAAGAAGACAAACGCAAAAAAAAAAAAAAAAAAAAAAAAAAA
>QLSR01001476.1:1843771-1856138 GCA_031780015.1 Citrullus colocynthis
AAAAAAAAAAAAAAAAAAAAAAAAAAAACTTCTTTTTTTTCAAATCGAGCAAAGAAGAAAGAAGAAATACATTTAAAATTAAAGTGGTAATTTTTCATGGTATTAACAAAAACAAAAGGTCAAAATTCATTTATCTTCAAATTTGGAGTCAATTTTTTATTTGAGCTCTAATCAACAGATTCTCTATTCAATTATATCTTTTTTCTTCCTCTGTATATATGTTTAATTATTCTATTTTTACTTTATCCAATATCTCATTTTATTAAGTGAAATATTTGTAGGCATGGTTATAAACTTTTGACTGTAAATTCCACTTTTTTTTTTATTATTATTATTAATCATTTTGCTATTTATATTAATAATAGGACAATTATTTCTTTTTGTTCGACTATAATAAATTATCTTTTATTATTATGTCACATTTTATTCTACATTGATTACTATTACTACATATATAAAGTACTTTTACTTCTACTAAGATTGTTAATGAATCCTTTGCAAGAAATGATTGCTAATAAGAAATAACTCAAAATTTTTTTTACCAAACCCACATTTAATCTTCTCCTATATATTTTTAATTTACAACCAAATACAATTTTTAAATTTTTAAATTTTTAAATTTTAAATTCAAATTTGAAGTTTTAAAACTGGAACCAAACATAAACTTTAAATATAGTGAAAATACAAAATTTGTTTTCATTTTCTATGAATTATCTACTTTTAAAAATAAATTCCAAATTATGAACAAACAGTGCCTAAATTATTTAATTATCCGTACATACGAATTTTTAAAATAGTTCTAATATATCAAATTATGAATACATTATCATAATCAATACGTTTAAAATGTCTGACTAATGGAAGTTTAAGGCATAATTGAAATCTACTCTAATTTTGGAGTCTTCTGTGGAAGTTAATCTTTAATTATAACGAATTTGAACTCACTGAAAAGCATGAAATGATTGTCTATTCATTTACGCAATTTTTTAAAGAACTCTTTTTTATTACTTTGATTATTAATGAGAATATCTGTGGATAATGACATTTCATTAATAGTTTTTTAAATGGACATTTTATTAATATCAAACATATTTATAAAATTGATGTGAATAACTAACACTTATGTGTATAAGCTATAGATATAGGTGTGTTTAGATACATTGTCTAGTGCTTAATTTAGAAAATAAGTCATTTTAATAAAAAAAATTAAAGTGTTTGAAAATCACTAAAAAAATAGATTTTGGAGTGTATTTTAAACAATTTTTGTCAAAAAAGTTTAAATAAAAATGAATTTTTTGAAAAACATTTTTTTTTCTCAAGTCAATCCAAACAAGCCAATAATGTGTATCTAAAATTGTATATAAACATTAGAAAAATACTTAGTCCATTTAAGCATTCTATCTAAATGTTCAATTACAAATTGTCACCCAACAAACTTTTTTCTTAATATATTTTTTTTAAAAAAATATCTTTTTAGTCTCTAGGTTTTGGATCTAACTTCTAAAACCTAATTTCTATTTGGTCCCTGGGTTTTAAAATATTACAATTTTATCCTTGACATTTGAGTTTTGTTTCAATTTGGTCCCTAGATTTCAAGATTTACATTTTTAACCTTAATTTTTCACTAAATACTCATTTTTCATCTTTAATGTTAATGTTTGTTAATAAATTTTAAACCATCAACTTAGTTATAATTAATTAAGTCTACTATTTTTCATTACTTTTAAAGTAAAATTTAAACATTTCGCTACATTGACGTTAATTATTGAAAATGAATTTTTAACGAAAAATTGAGGTTGAAAATGTAAAATCTTGAAATTTAGGACCAATTTAAAACAAAACTCAAATCTCAAATATAAAATTGTAATATTTTGAAACTAAATTGAAACCAAAATAAAAACTTAAAGACTAATGTGTAACGAATCGTAAGAAATAAATAAAAACTATACTCAACATTTAGGGACCAAAACAATATTTTTTTTATATTTTTTCTTTTATATCGAAGAAGATTGAAGATGCATGGATGTGTACAACCCGACACCTATGTATTACTCTAAATATTACATCGTATTTATTCAATTGTTACACTTAAAGAGATTCATTCTTTTTCTGGAGAAAGAAGTTCACATCTAAATTAAAATAAGAGTAAGCTTTAATTACATAAAATAACAAGATCCGTTTCTCCTCAATTTAGCTACACACAATACATTCAAATATTTATTTCGCGAAGAAATAAATAGTAAAAAGATAAAAATAAAAATGAAAAAAGAAAATCAAATCCTTTTCGACATAAGAAAAAGGATCGATAAAAAATAACCATGAGGAGAAAGGGAAAAATAATTTACACAAAATAAATTAAAATAGAGAGAGAGAGAAAAAAAAAAAAGAAAAAAAGAAAAAAAACTGAAATTAGTTTCGCTTATTCAGAATGAATCGATCTCTTCAGGAATGCTCTGCAGCGCCGGACTCCAAGTGGCGGCCGCTAATTTCGCACGGAGAAGTTGCTTCCGCCTCATAAGAGCCAACCGCTGTTCGACGGAGACAGACGCCGGAGCAGCTCCTTCACCGCGGCCGCCGTCGCTGCCCATGGCTTCGAGAACTTGGGCTAAATCTGTCTTCTTCACCACTATCTTTATCCGTACGACGCCGTTTTCTTTGCTCTGAGAAACAAAACCAGTTCCTTCTCTGCTTGCTTTGGCAATGGCTTCCAATAGACTATTGGGTTTGGCATTTTTCCGGCATCGAGCTCTGAAAAGTCGCCGGAAAGCTCCGTTCGGCGACACAGTCTGCTTCCCGTCGACCATATTGTTAGGGTTTTCGGTTGAAATTGGAGGGAATCGGAATCGGAATCAGCAATGTATAAATAGAGAGAGGGTGGACTAAGTGGTTATGAAGATTTAGCGAATATTTAAATTACGCGAACGCGGCTGGAAAAAACTGGATTTTGGTTCAAAACTGAAAATTCCTCATTCTAGAAAACCAGAATGAACAAATAAATAAATATATATATTGAAGAGAACGAGAATAAATAATACCTCCTCCACGAATATGAGGCATGAGAATTTGAATTCGAAAGGAGTACGCACCAATTACCACAACATACACATTCGAGAGGGGGTTCTTAACGCTTCTATCAATTACCTTATTAAAAGATTAAGTCCTAATTAGAGTCTCTTGTTGGTTTCATTATTTTATATACCATGAAAGAGATAGTTACCTAGATTGAAAAATGAAACAAGATGAGAGTAATACGATATCGAAGAAGATATATTGAAAAAAAAAAAGGAAAAAAAGAGGTAAATTTTTGGTCATAGATTTAAAGGAAAGGAAAGGTAGGTGATGAAATGAGGTGTAGATAAAATGATTTCATCTATATACTAAGAGTAGGAACATTTTTTAACACATGGTTAAAAGGGTATTAATGCAATTTTTAAAAGTTCAAAGATATTTCTGAAATAAAGTACTAATGATTTTTCATGCATATACTAACACGCGTACTAAGTGTTTTTTTTTCTTAAAAAAATTTAAGCTTAAGGATATTAATTAAACTTTGTAAAATATTAGAGAAATTTTTGTGTAGAAAAAATACAAAATTCATGGAATTTTTTATAATTTAATCTTTATTTTTTTAAAAAATAACTTGTTTTAAAATAGATAGAGGGTAGAGGATACTGAGGATTCAATAACAAGGTTTTAATTAGTTCACAAATTTTGATGGTTGAGTCCCAAAGAAATGAGTTTGCATCTAGCTAAAATAGATCAATCGGTTTAAATTTTGTTTTGTTTTTTAAATTTAACTTTATTCAATTTTATCAAGAACTTCCAAAATATATATTTTAGTTGTTAAATTTTTGGTTAATCACATTAGTAAATGTTGTTATTTTTCCATATAATTGTTTAAGAGATTGGTTAAACCAACTTTGAATGTGTGTTTTGTTATACTAATATATGGGTTGTGTATTTTGAGGAGTATGTATTAAAAGACAAAGAATAGAATAATGAATCAAATTGACATGGTACTCCATTTTTTAAAATCAAAAGTCTAAATTCTCATCTTTTCCTATGTTCTATTAAAAAAATTATAACAACTCCAAAGGTAGCAAGATTGAAAATGATTGAATAAATGAACAAAGAAAGGTAATTTGTATATTGTAAAAAAATTTTGATATATTGTTTTTTTTAGTTGTACATGTTCTTGGAAGGATTTCTTACCTTTTGGATATACGTCTTAACTAGACAAACTATGTTTAAGTTGGCTCGTAATTATAATAATAACAACAAAAAAGAATAAAAGATTGTTAGTCGTAGAATTAGCATATATTTGCCAACATGAGCACAAATCAACTGGTATGAACTTGTATAAAGACTTCGAGGTCTGAAGTTTAATTTCAATATTCACATTATTAGAACGAAATTAGCATATCTTCAACATCAACTTAAATATAGTTCAATGGATGAAAACATATCTAAGTTCTTGATAAAGGTTAGAACGGTTCAAATGCTTCTCCTCCCGAATTTTATATGAAATAAATGTAATAATAAAAATAAGACAAAATAAAATAAACAAGCCTACCTCCCACATGCAAATCCTACTTATGCGGTCATTCAAATAATAATTTAATGACCAACAAATGACTTAAGGGAGGGGCAAATTTGTATAACATAATTTTAATTTTAATGAGGCCAAAGTAGATAGGTCAAGAAAGGAATTGAAACTATATAGTATATATTGCTATTGTTGTAATGTTGGTAGTGGAAAAGAATTGGGGTGGCATTATTTTGGGGAGATTAAATTTGATTCTAAATAAAATATCAATTTTGACCCAAAATTTATAATGTTGGTATGAAATAATTTAGATTGTCAAATGATTGGCTAGCTGTTCAAGTTTTGTTTATACTTGTTGAAAAAAAGTCTATATACTTAAATCATATCATTTTAATTGACTTATGATTCAATCATTTTTATGATAAACTTGCCAATATGAATCCAGATCGATTGATACTTTTAATATATATATTAGGTTTGGGCCGGGTGAACATAACCATATAGATAAGTTAGAAGTGAAGATTTTAAAATTCTTTTGGTTAGATAATTAATAACAAATTTAAGACGTTTTCGAAGTTTAATCGATTCGATTTATATTTTCAAAATTTTAAAAGGTCATTAGATAAAAAATTAAAAGTTTAGGATTTCTATATGACATGAATTTTAAAATTATAAATTTCGAATTTGTTAAAGATGTATTAGACACATTCGAAAGTTTAGGAATTAAGTAATAGATACGAACTTCAAAGTTTAGGGACTTAAACTTGTAATTTAACTTTTTAATTAATTTCAAAAGTAAAATGATGCAAATTTCTCTTGTATGTGGAAATCATCCCAAATGGATACTTAGCAATATAATGGTAATTTTCATATCTCCGGGATAAAGGAGGCTCTGTTGGTAATTTTCATATCTCCAAGATAAATGAGGTTCTATATCAGCCTGAACAAAGAAGCCTTCCGACTATCAATGGTATTGTTCATGAAAATCATCCATCTCCTAGAAATGCAAGTTCTTTATATGGTCCATCATTCACAAACGGATCACAACACCACAAAAATATTACCAAAGAAGGCTTCTTAATATGTCTATAAAACCAAATTGGTGTCTTTTATGCAAATAAAGTGGAAAAGATATGGAACATTGTAATGTTACCAACATTAGATGGAATTTGGATCAAACTTCAAAATCTGATGGGTACCATACCATGGGTTAAATCCAACATACAAGAACTTTGCAAGAATATTTGTTGCCTAAAGATGGATTCTAGAGAAAACATCATTTTTCAACTCAGCAAATGTTGTATTATGATCTATCTGGAACGAAAGAAATAAGCATAAGTTCAATGACAACTTCAATAGTATCGCAAAGCTACAGGATGGTGGTCATATAGGTTAAAGCTTTTTAAAGATTACAACTCTTTCTCCATAGCTCTCTTAATCTTGTTGCTTTTATGTAATCCACATTTTTTATGATGGAATCCTCTCTAGCCCTTCTTATAATGTCCTTTTGAACTGTTATTATTGAATAATAATAAAGGGGTGTGGGAGATGATGAGAGTGCTAAAAATGTGTAAACCTCTTTGGGATATTTTGGTGCATCTACTCACCCACACTACGAATATTTTTCTAAAAAATCAATGATGTAGATTTCAACTAAAATTGAACTTTGTATCATGTTATATATTGTGAAGATATGTAGGTGTCTGTTATCATAACATGTTATAATGTAAGTTTCATTGACATATATATTATGTTAAGATGTGGTATGAGTTATATGAAAGAGAAATTCATGTTACACCTTACAATAATTTTGACTTTAGATGATAGTTGTAAATTGTTATTATTTGCGATAGGATGAGCTTTGAACCAATCATCCTTTTTATGGATGTCATTGTACACATGATATCAACTTTTCGTTTTGTCAGCATTTCTATCAATATTATCACATTTTCATAGATTCAACATCAATACGAGTGAAGAAATGTCACTAAAGAAAACGTAATATAAAATAATAAATATTTCAACTTGTAACAAAGCATAGGATACATATTTATTAAGTTGAATATTTTTGGTCAAATTGCAAAAACCACCTCTAAAATATAGTGGTAGTTACAATTACATCCTCAAACTTATTAAAGTGTTAAAATTGGACCCTCAAATTTACAATAATTGTAGGCATTCGACCTCCTAATGATAAAAATTGTGACTTCAAATTTATACAATTGTTACAATTTTTAAAACTATATAAGTTTGAGGGTTCAATTTTAACATTCGGATAAGTTTGAGAGTGGCTCAATTTTTACCATGGTAAGTTTGAAGGTATTATAACAACTACAACCATACTTTAGAGGGGTGATTTTTGCAATTTGCCCAATATTTTTTTGTGTAATATTTTCAAAAATACTTATTGACATTGATGTTTCTATCTACATTTTTTTTTTTAAATTGAGAGTTCGACATTTTTATCGATTTTGATATTTTAAATCTAAATTGTACCCATTGATAGTGGGAGGTTCTCGCTTTCTGCCCTTCGATATTAATTATTAGGAATCTCCAACCCCATCATCTAGTTTTTGTTGGAGAATATAATTAGTGGGACAAGTTGGGAATGACATCTTGGAACCTTCTTGCCATATTTTCACGATACAAATTCAATTTTTGCTAGACTTTTAATCATCCCTTCCTAAAATTAAATTTAATTAAATTACGGATTTGGTTTTGGTGGTATGTAGTTTTGATATACCATCCTTCAATAACTATTTAGTTTTAATTTTTAGTTTTTAAAAATTAAGTCTATAAATACTTCTTCCACCACTAAATTTTTTGGTTTATTATATATTTTTTACCAATGCTTCAGGAAATGCAAATCATTGTAAGCAATTGAGAGGAAACAAAAACAAAATGGTTACCAAATAGGCTCTTAATTCTCAAAACTTGGCTTTTGGTTTATGATGACGTTGATAGAAAGTATATAAAAGCAAGAAATTTATAATTAGAAGAGTAGACTTAATTTTCAAGAACTAAAAACAAAAAACAAATAAGTATCAAATGGAGCCTAAGCTACCGATTTAATTTTTGTGGCATGTTTAAAGTTCGTGGACCTATATTAGACACAAAATCAAAGGCTCATGAATCAATTAGCTATTTTAGACACTCTTAAAGTTTATGATCAAATAAACATAAATCTCCAAATTCGGAGATCATAAACTTTGTAATCTAAACTTAACAATTTAAGCATAAACAATCATAAATTTAATATAAAACTAAAAGTTCAATAAAGTGACAAAAGATTAGAAATTCTAGAATTTATTAGACATTTTATGAAGTTCAACTCCAACGACCAACTCTAGGCTCCAACAATAGCATCCAAGGACCACCCCTTCACACAAACAACTCTAGTGACAAACTCCAATGACCAGCTCTAGGCTCCAGCAATTGTCTCCAACAACTTTGGCAACCAACTCTGACGACCACCTTCGCACGCCCAACTCTGATGACCAACTTTAGCCTCTAGCGACTAACTTCGGCAACTACCTTCACACAAGCAACTCTAATGAGTAATATTCGACGATTTAGATCTAACAACCTTGTTGATGAACAAGACCTTTAGATCTTAAACTCAAACACTCAAAATCAAGATGATTGTAGCCCCTAAGAATGACTAGATGACAAATTACTTAGACGACAGACAAAACCACGGATCAGACAAAGTTTGCAGCTCCCATCAACCCTTGATATTCAAATCACCCCACAAGCACGATCGATAAAGTCAAGCTTGAATGATTTTGAACATGCAATCTAAACACCATAAAATTGCAAAAGAAACACAGCACAAGGCTAAAAGAAAGCTCAAAGGCTCTTTTACTACATTTTCCAAGTCTCTTCCAAGCTTCTCTTTTTTTAACAATTACATGGCATTATATAAGCCTCAAAATCAAACCCTAGACATTCTATGAGGCATTTAAAATGTTTTAACACTCATAATTAATAATCATTATCAGCCATGATCTAATTGTAACATAAAAATACATAATGACTCAAAACTGAAAAATACATTTAATAAATATAATAAATCAGAGATTACTTTTTTTTTTTTCATCAATTTTTGTAACCATCCAAGACTAAATGACATTCCATTTGAAGTAGTTTGAAGTCTCTGTTCAATAAATGAAGCTTGATTCTTCATAAATTTCACTTGACTTCATATAATTCGCAAGTTCTTCTCATTGTGAATATGGATAGCATATTTTGTGCATTCTTGGCATCTTTCATGATGTTCAGATGGCATGGTTGAGGTTCCTCTGTTCATATCAAACTTTACGCGACCAACTCATTTGTTGCAAAAAAAAAAAAAGTTTGCACAAAAGAATATATCATTTTGTTATATTAGTGTAAAATGTAAAGAATTAAATGTTTCCACAAAAAATGGAAAAAAAATCATTAACCATAAAAGTTGAATTTCATATTTCACACCTGGGAAAAAAAAACAAGATAAGAATTGAGGTTTATTTTTTATTTTTTAGAATTAATACTTATGGTTGAGTTAAAATTAATTGAGTCTTAAAAAATTAGGGCATGCTTCCGTGGCCCTCACAACAGCGGAAGCAAATTGAATTTAAGAAAAACTACCTTTTTAGTCCTTAATTTTTTTTTTCTTTTGAAAAAAGATGTCTTCGGTTCCTGAATTTTTAATTTGACCATTTTAATACCGGAGCTTGAGACTTAATTTTTTTATTAATCGGTCTCTTAATTCTCACTGTCTAGATACATCTTATACTAAATAATTAGGTTCATATATTTATTTTATTTTTAAAATTTTGATGAGTTATTTGTAGTTGATAATGTTAAAATTGGTTGTCTGATTTCTTCGAATACACCATGTTTATTTTTAGGATAATTGTATTTGTGAGACTTAGTATTAGAGACTAATACTTATTTTGAATATAAGATGTTTTGTGTTTTGGTTCATCATATTGGGTCTTCAATTTTGTTTGAATATATACAACGATCTTTTTTACTATGGTGTATTTGTGGGGATGTCTTCTGTGTTAGGTTAGGTTTTTCTTGAATGGGTAATTTCGATGTTTGAAATTTGAAAATATTCCGATTTTTAATAGGCAATAGAATCTTATTGTCATATTTCGGATTTTAGATATTTTGAATTTACTCTCTATTTTCGTAAGATTTAAAATTATTTTGGATTTTTTTTTTTTATAGTTAATTAAATCTTGAGTTGTTATGGCTTTTTTTGACCAATCCAGGTTAACTATAAAGTTTTTATAGTTAATTAAATCTTGAGTTATAACTTATTTTTTTCTTTTTTAATTAAAAATATGTAAATTTATCTACAACATATGACTAATAATTAAAATTTTATAAAATTCAAATGTTAAATATCAAATATCTATGATATTTATTATAAACTTTAAATAAAAACAAACATATCATACCTATTTTAAAAGAAAAATATTAAAAACTCATAAATTAATTAATACAAAGTAATCAAACTTTAAACAAATAGAAAAATATATATTTTTATTAATATATATAAAATTCAGATTATGTTGGGTCAACCTAAAAGTTTTTTTTAGTCAACCCATGACCCTACCCAACTCAATAAAAATAGAAAAAACATAATCCAACCCGACTCTTTATATTTTGAGTTGGATAGTTCAGATTGTTCGCATTGTCAAGTCGTTTGAACACCCTTAATTGGTGTCAGGCATTTATGTATTTTGATATTTTCTTATTATTAGTTTCTAGTGTCTATTGGGTACTTTTGATAATTAGTAAATAATAATTTTAAATTTTATTTTGCTATTTTTTTCCCTTTATCAAAATAAATCTTTAAAATTTGTCCCAAAACCAAAAATTAAACCATTAAAAAATCGAACTAGCTAAAAATTAAACCATTGATTTTAACTTTTTCTTGGACATTAGTTTGGTTTCCATAATTACTAAACCTCAATTAATTTGGTGTGATTTTTGGTTCGACTCAAACGGAAGGAACTGTACATGTTTTATGTTAGTTAAACTAAGTTTGTGTGTTAAAGAGTTTAGATTAAATTACAAATTTAGTCCATAAACATAACATTGAGTTTTGTGTCTATTTCCTTCCTAAACTTTTGAAATTACAAATGTAGTCCCTGAATTTTTGCATCTTTTAAAATTCACGAACCTATAGAGGGTGAAAAGATTTAAACATTTGACTTTTGTAAGGAGGCATATAATACCCCAAATCTAGGATTTAGATCAAATAAACATAAATCATGAATATGGGGTGTTACAAGACAAGTTATATATATATTTATCATCAGTTGAGTTATGTTCGCTAATTTTTTCTTTTTAAAGTTTGAAGTTATTTATTATTATTATTTTTAAGTATAAAAAGCGGGGTATGAAGATTCATACCTATGAAAATGAATGCTTGTCAATTATGTTGAGTATTGCTCACTTTGGCGAATTTGATATTCAACTTGACGAATTAGTTAAAGCTAAAAACTAAAGTGGAGAAAAAAAATAATTTTAACCTAAAAATATATTTTTGATGGGGAATTTCGTAAGAGCAATACTTGGGTGTATCCTAAGTTGTACTTTATCTTTTTGCAACTTATTCCAACACTAAAGAAGAAACTCAAAAATATTCTTAAAAAAATGATTTGCAATATGGCAAATTATGGTTGGATACATCTGATAGGATACATAAAATAAGTGCAACCTAGAACACAACCAAGTATTTTTCGTTTCTTTGCCCTTCATCAATCTCAAGAATTAGAAGTCTGAGAATTGATCATTGACTGACAAAAAACTGTAATACAAAAACTGCTAACCACAGTTTGATATCTTCAGTATTTTTAATATATATATTTTGTTGCAAGGTTAAGGTATGATGAAAAAAAAAATGGATGTAGCTCAAGATGTACCCAAATATTACTTCAAAATAATTGTTAAAATTATACAACACATAAACCTTAGGGTAAATTTCAATTATACATTTGGAGAGTTTTTTTTCATAGAAATATGATGGAAAATGATGCAATTACAAAAATCAGAATGCATGTGCGACATCATTTACCAATCACAAAATCATTCACTTAATTGACGTGATAATTGATTTATAAAAATTGATCAGGTAAATGATTGAGATTGAATAAAATAGTAATAGCCAAAAGGAGCATAACTCTACTAACATAAAACTTATAATATTAACCTTAAAATCAAAGCTTGGATTGTAAAGAAAAAATCATAACAACATATTAATCTTATGTGCCGTTATAAATAATATCACATACATCAATTTTCTTAAAATTTAGAGATACTTCGGATAAGTTGATTTAAAATAATTTTCTAAATGGCTAATATTAAAGGAAGAAGAAAGAAAAGATTCCAACATTTGGAGCCCCAGTGCTAAATAAAGAATGGGTTGGAATGACATTGTGGGGCCTGTTTTAACCTAAAGGAAACTTCTTTCCGTTGAATTAGGTTTTGTTTTTTAAATCGTAAATTTACTCTCTATAATTTGGAGAAGATTAAAATTTAGTGTTTATAATTTATAATTATAATTTAGTTTTTATAATTTTATAAATTTTTTTTAAAGAATCTTTACTATAAAGATTATTTATGAAAGTTTTATCAAACTATGTAGACTATTTATGATTTTTTAATCAAATTAGATGGGTTAAATTTTAACTTTCTATGAACCATGAAGACCAAATTTGTAATTTAACATTTTTCTTCTAAAAAAAACATTTTAGTTGCCTCAAATTTTTTCAACCTAGATAGATGGTTTAATATATATGTTTTTTTTTTTTTTTTTTTTTT
>QLSR01001476.1:1856224-1901203 GCA_031780015.1 Citrullus colocynthis
TTTTTTTTTTTTTTTTTTTTTTTTGGAAATGGAGATGGTTTAATATAATTTGTCATGTAGTAAGCTAATTTATTAATAATACATCAAAGTGTGAAAATTAAAAAAATATTAATAAAACAAAAAAAAAGTACAAACGCTAATATAAGAACTTTTAAAATTTAAAAATATTTTGTTCTTTCTTATAGCTTATAATTTGACGATTAACTAGTTAAGACATTATAAAAAAATATATTTTTTTTTAGATAGGACAGTGACTATAGATGGAGAAGAGGGAAAAATAATTTTTTTCACACAAAAGAAAAAAAAAAAATATAGCAGATTGAAAAGATATTTTTTAATAACAAAATTAACATGTTAGCTTCTATTAGCGACAATAACGAAAAAATGAGTCAGAGACCTAATTGCTACCAAACTTAAATATAAGGACTTAAAATGTCAAGTTTTAAATATTAAAAAGAATTGCAAAAATGCTTCCAAATCTAAATTTTAAGGACAAAAATTAGGTGTGTTCATAGGTTGAGTTAGGTTGGTTAACACTTTTTAGACCCAACCTATTTATTGAGGGTGTAAAGTTTCTTCTATTAAAACAACTCTTATTAAATAATGAGTCCAATCTAACCCAACCATAAAACATTGGTTCGGGTTATATGGGTCATTATTTGAACTTTTGTTTTAAAAAGAAGTAGGTTGTTAGTATGTACAAAATTTTATTTAATTTTTTTCACATATTGAATTAAAATTAACAATTTCAATTTATATTATAAAAATTTTCTTTCCATAATGTTAAATAATTATTTTTAATAGTTGTTGAAGAATAGATAATCCAAAAATTATGAAATTAAGTAAAATTAATATATATAATTGTATTGGAAGTAAAAAAAATATTTTTAAAAATTAACAATAAGTCCTAGTTCATTTTTGTTATTTTAGGTGAACCTATAAATCAATCTAACTCAAACCGTCTTCATTTATTTGAATTCAACCCAACTCAAACCATACAAATTGGATTGACTTGATCGGATTTTTCAAATTATCAAGTTTTTTGAACACTCCTACCAAAAGCGCATCTTTCTAAAGAAAAAAAAGCTTTATTATTAGATATATTCAATTTTGTTGACAATTTTCCATATCATTGACATTTTTACCCATAATGAAATTATATGGATTAATTTTTATATCTAACAGTATTATCAATTCTTTCAATGTATAAAAGATATCCAACATGTCAACAAAAATTTAATAACAATTTTGACCACTTTATCATACTAATTTCTCTTGTTCACCTGAATTAAGTTAATATTTTTTAGAGTAAAGCAGTTAGTGGAATGAGGGATAAAACCTTCGACTTCTAGGGAGAAAAGTTATGTCAATTACTTGGCAAGTAGTTAAAATGTTTTGTTTTGTTTTTCCTAAAAACTTAGGTTTAAGAATTTTCATCTACATTAGATTAGAAGGGTTACGATGAATCAAATTTCTAGAGCCCACATTTGTTTTACTGAAAAAAATCTCCATGTTTAGCCCAACATTTGTAATGTAACAGTGGTTTTTTTTGTTATTATTTATTTTTTGAAAAGATTGTAATTTAATAGTTTTACGTATATATATATATATATATATATATATAAAAGCCCTAATCCCATTGTAATTGCTTCCACGAATTGTGTTTGCACTTGTACTACACTGCAAATTTAGTCATTGCCAAACTTACAAGCTACGTTTTTATTCCTTCCTCATTTCTACTTTATGTTTTACTTTTCTCCCTCACCTTTTCTCTTTGTCAGTTTGTTCAACCATTCTTAGTTCCTCCTCGAATAAACATTCTCCCTGTTTCTAAAAATTTCTAATTCTATAGAATTTTTTTTTTTTTTTTTATAATAACTTCATTCTTAAAATTTAAAAATTATCTAAGGATCTGAAAAAACAAAAAAATAATAAATTAATAATTATTTAATAACGTGTCAAATAATAAATGAAATAAAATGAATATACTACGATAGTACTAGAACTTTCTCCCTTTTTTTCTTTTTTTTATTTTTTAACTTTCACATTGATTTTTTTTTTTTAATCTCTCCTCCAATTTTTTGTTTTTTCTTTTCAAAAGGAAAATAATGAACTTGTTGCTTTACTATGGAAATTTAGATTTTTCTTTTTTAAGGGTGGAAAATAAGCAATTGGCCTTTAAGAAGAAAAAAATTGATTGATGGAGACCACCACAATTACCGTTACATGCATGAGAGAGATATTGCAATTAAGATGCTTAAATCTGTGTATTCATTGGTTACTAGGGATATGAAAATTTTCAAATTCATAATTCATATGAAATGGTTATCAAGGGAAATCACGTTGTATCCTCTTTTTCTTTAATAAATTTTCTCTTCTAAAAATGATTATATATGTTTTATTTCCGTGATAACGAGAATAGCTTGATTGACATCATATATATTAATGACCAAAAAAAGTTATAGTCGAAATCTTCCATCTTTATTGTCTACTCATATATATAAATAAAAGTTAGTAAAGAAAGAAAGTGATGATGGCATTGCGGAGGTGGGCATATTAGAGAGGTGCTAAAGAGGAAATTTAAGGCCCTTTTTTGAATTCTGCAGAATAAATTTTAATTTACTTGCTTTAATATTTAGATTAATTTTCAACTTATTTATCTATTAATAAAATAAGATTGACATGCTAATAGTTCACATAAACAAAATAACGGTCTTTTCATCATCTCATTAGTTTAAAGTTAAAGTTAGGGGTCAATTAGAATCATTTTGCAAATATAAATGACCAAAGTATCAATTTTAAAATTTCGAGCGACCAAATAGACATTAACCTCTAACTTTATAAATCAAAAGTGCATTTTGTCCCATATATAAGATTGACACAAACATATAATAAAAATACTAATTATTTTCTTAGTAAAAATACTAAGAAAAAGTACAGACACCTACAACATTAAACATTAAATTAAACTATGCTCTCTCATTTAATTTACATGTTGGTGATTATTAAAAGAGTTTGTCATAATGTGACTCTTTCATAATTACAATTTATGCTTACTTGTAACTCTCTCTCTTTATATATACATCATAATAATCACCAATATATAAATTCAAGGTATTTCTATCAAATGTCAGCCACATTGTAGCGGTCCCACCAAAGAATATCTCTAATAGCTCATACATAAAGTTTCTATAAGAGGGCTAAATTTTAGCTATTAACGTTTTACCTACCAATTCTTACAATTCTGAAAAAATGCAGAGAGAGAAATTACTAAAAAAAAATGAAGAAAAAACCTTAAGCAATAATAATTTATGTATATTCTTTTTAATTAAAATTAAGACAAGTGAAGTCTCTCTCTTTTCCGACTTTGCTCCATTTATATTTGAGCTGGGCCTGAAATTTTCCTCTGGGCCCACCGTTTTCTCGATTAAACTGAAAGCAAGTTATGAATTGAACGCAAAGCATTGATATATATATAAAAGACAAGAAGAAAAAAGAAGAAGAAGAAGTTTGTGAGAGAAAATTATGGAGAAGTTATTGAGTAGTGGAGTAAGGCATTTGTTTGTGACGGTATTTCTGTCCACGGCGGCGGCGGTAATGGTGTTGCCGGCGATAACCGATGTCACCATGGCTGCGCTCTGCCCCGGCCGTGATGAGTGCTCTCTCGCCATATATCTCAGCGGCTTCCAACAGGCGGTAAAGTAACAAACAACTTTACTTTTTTTTATCTTTTACTTTTTACTGTTCTTCTTCTTCTTCCTCTCACAACTTTTTCTTTTTTTAATTTTTTTTTTTTTTTGTTTTGTTTTTGTTTGTTCCAAGTTTTTGCAACGTTGATGCCACTGTCAACAAATTTTGTTTGACAAATTTGAATTTGATTTTAGTTTTTCTTTAAATGTCTCAATTTTACTCTTAAGCTATGTTTGATATTGATTTTGGAGTCGTTTCTTAGAGAGAACCGAATTTTAACTGTTTTGTTAAACATAAATTATTAATTAATTCAAACAAAATCACATAAGTTGATTAACGTAGCTTTTGAGATTTTCTTCTCTAAGGAAAAAAAATAATAATATATGAAGGCACTTCTCACTAACTTTTTAAATTTTCTATTTTATTCTGAACTTTTTAATTATTAAATTTAGGAGTTATTAAACAAAAGAACTAGTGGTGAACGTGTGTGATGCATAAACTTAATTTGATTAATAATATATTTAATCTTTTATATATTTCTTAATTTACAAATCACCACATATCATGTATATATACAGTTAGACTAAGGGCATAAACCGAATAGAAAATATGAAAATTTAGGTAATTGAAATCATTTTGTTATTCATTTGAAATCAATTCAAAACATACTTTAATTCAAGGAGTACAATTGCATGGAACAGATCATATTAATTAAAAAGAAAAAAAAAAAACAAACACATTGAGAATAACTTTTTTTAAATGTATAATATATGTATATATTGGCCAATGCTAGAAATCGAACATCACATATATATAAAAGACTAAAATTTAGAGGTTTTAGAAGAAAGAAAACAAAAGAAAACAAGCCAAAATCAACATAATTAAACTATTATATTATTTGTAACATGAATTTCAAAATAAGAAATTCGATTCCCACCTCACACGTAAAAAATAATAATAATAATAAAATTTAAAAAAAAAAAAAAAACTCAGTTGAAGTAACCCGTGATGGGGAGTTGGTTGTGGTGGTGAAGTGGCTCTGCGGCAGTTGGCAAAGTAGGTAGTTTTTACATTTTAGGCTAATTTCTTTTAATGTTTTTTTTGTTCAAATTTAATTGAGGCAAAGGGGGCTTCTCTCTTTTATTGTTGGGCAATTTGCAAAAATCACTTCAAGTATGGTGTTAGTTGCAATTAGACCCTCAAATTTTTTATTGTAAAATTTGGACCCCTAAACTTCTACCAATATTAAAATTGGACCCTCAAACTTACAATAATTATATAAATTTAACTCTCAAACTTATACCAGTGTTACCATTTATATAATACGTAAGTTTAAAGGTCTAATTTGACCAAATTTTAACATTTATATAATTTTGAAGGTTTGTTCTTAAAATTGAAAGTTGAAGGGTATAATAATTACAAATACTATTGTACTTTAAGAGTGATTTTTACAATTTATTTGAACACATATTTTTAGAGTGTGTTCATGAATTCGTGTCTGGTCAAGTATTCACACATTTTTAATTTTATAATTAAGGGTAAAACCAAACATTACAATTTTGAATGATAAGACAGACATCTTAATTTGATAGTGAAATTTTGAACATGATAAAATTTACTTCTCAATGTGTAGAAAAATATTTAGTATTACAATTTTTTTAACACTACTTTCGGGGAAATCAATTTTAAATGATTTTAAATTATTTTAAAAATCAATTTCATTATTTGAAAGGAAACCGATTTTGACAACGAAAAAAAGTGATTTTCGTGATTGTGAAATGGTCTAAATCACTTTTGTCATTTCAAAATCACTCACAAAATGCTTTTAATCATTCAAAATCAATTTTATTAGAATAAATAATGCATTATTTAAAAGTGTAAAACTAAACATCGAATTGATTTTGAGTAACTAAAGGTATATTTTGAAATAATTTTTACCATTTCAAAATCACTTTCATACATGTCAATTAAATCAATACGAAAAGTGAGAGATTCTCGAATTTCAACCTCAACTAGAATTTAAAGTACGGGAATAATGCAAGGAGAAAAAAATGTTCAAAAATAGTACCTATAGGCCCACCCAACTTTTTCTTTTTTTAATTTTTTTATTTTTTTTTTTAGCTTTCACTTTCCACCATATAAGGCCAACCCTAATTGTGTTGCATGAAGTGAAGTTTCATTATCTTCATGAGCATTTTAGAGTGCAAGTTTCCCCACTTTTCCAACTTTCTTCTCAACAAGTGCCCTCCACTTTAATACTTGTGGACATCCCTATCTTTGATTTTCCCTTCAATGAATTGTGATCAATTCTTAAGATAGAAAACCACATGTCTCTAGAAAACTCCATTTCATGTGTAGAAGTTAAACCTACTCCAAGTATTTTATGTGTAGAAGTTAAAACTACTCAAAGTAATTTTAAAATAGTTAAAATCACTTTTTTTTTTAATCATTATAAAACATACTTTTAATGAATCAAAATTATTTTAGATTAAATGGAAATTGTATTTAGAAGTGTAGAATTAAATGTTGAATTAATTTCTTGTAATTGAAGGCATGTTTTTTTAGTCATTTTGACAATTTTAGAATTACTCCCAAACATGCACTAAGGAGTTTTTTTGGTTTTATCTAAGATTTTGTAGGTCTCTGACATTCACAGAAATTATTCATTCAAAATTAACATATATAGTTATTTATAGTGTGTTTGGTTTAACTTTTCGAGTGTTTAATTTTGAAAATAAGTTATTCTGAAAAGGATTGAAGTGTTCAATTAGCAACTACGTACTCAAAATAAGTTTCGAAACATTTTCAAAGTTTATTTTAGAGATGTTTTTAAATATAACAAAATGAGCAAAAATATTTACAAATACAGCAGAATGTCATGATAATAGACCCTAATAGTCTATCATCTATTACTGTCTATTAGTGATAGAAATTGGTGGACTCTATCAATCTATCAATGATAGATAGAAACATTTTGCTATATTTGAAAATATTTCAATAATTTTGTCATTTAAAACAATTATCGTTTGTTTTAAAGAGTTTTTTTTAATCAGAAGAGTTTAAATAAAATTCAAATTCTTAATAATTAGATTTTTAAAAAGAAAAATAAACATAATAAACGTTCTATCTTATTGTTCAACTGATATTAGAAAAGTTATTTATTATCTTTTTAAAGATTAATTTTAAAATATGTTGACATGACCATTTCATGTACTTTTGGCTAATATTTTACTAAGAGTCACTTAACAATATTCAAATATCAAATACATGCAATTTTTTGTATTTTGGCTATACTGTATAGTTCATAATAATAATAATAATAATAATAATAATAATAATAATAATTAATATGCAATATTTTTTTCACAGTCGAGTTTCAAATTATCATACCTTACTTATACGAAAAAAACGTGCCTTTGTTATTAACCATGCTTGTTCTAGAAGCAATTCCATACACACTTTTACCTTGATAAGTTACCTTCATATTTCACATATTTCTAAAGTTTTCTACTTTAGTAGGTCTAGTCATGGTCGGTGCTTTATCTTAATTGGTTTCATTTAACTAAAAGTTTGAATTACTTTTACTTAGGTTTATAGCTTGAATTTAAAATTAAGTTTAGTTGAATTAAGAATAATATAATTTATTAGTTATTTTACAATTTTTAGTTTAATTTCTAAAAAATTATTATAAATAAAAAAAATATCAAACTGTTTACAAATATATAAAATTTTTGCTATTTATTAGCAATAAATTGCAATAGAACTTCTATCGATAGAAGTCTATTGGAGTCTATCATTGATAGACAATAAAATTTTTCTATATTATAAATAATTTGGTTTATTGTGCTATATTTGAAAACAACTTTAATTTTATAGAAGTATTATTTATTAACTATTTAAATTTGAGATAACTGTCTCAATAGAAATATTGAAACTTTAAATTTAAAATTGATTAACAGAAAATTTACCATTAGGAATAAAGTTTTAGATATCCCCATCAATAGAAATGTTGGTGTGGATGAATGTTTAATTTTCATATTTTTTTGACATTTTAATTTTTTTTAAGTTAAATTATAAATTTGGTTATTTAATTTTCAAGTGTGTATTTAATTTGAAAATTTTAAACTATAAAATGAGGCATAAGTAACTATCAACTTAAAAAATACATGTTCTTTTCAAAAGTAAAATCATTTTTTTTTTTTTATAATATAGGAGATGGAAAATCAAACCTTTAACCTCTAAAAGAGAATGTATTTTCATTAACCGTTGAGTTAAGTTCAATGATAGTATTAAATTGCCATCGACATATTGATATATCCATTGATTTTTTCATGGATTCGACATCGACACTAGAGTGAATAAATATTTCCATTGTATCATAGAAAAATCCACAAAAAAAAAATAAACAGCAAAATGTCACTAATGTAAGCATACTATAAATAATAGACTTTTAAAAAACACAAAATGCTTATTTACTAATTTAAACTTTTTTTTTTATTTTTACAAAAATGTCTAACAAATTGATATTTTATCGAAATTTCTATTGAAATTTTCGTAAAATTTAAGATATTGATATTTTCATTGACATTAATATTTTAAACCTTGAATTCAATTGGATAAAATTAAAAGAGTAAAATCACAATTTAGTAAAAATATGAAGATGTATATATGAAAAATAATGAAATTATTATCCGTTAAAATTTGCAGCTATCAGGATTTGGAGCGGTAGTGATAACTCCACTAGTAGGGAATTTGTCGGACAAGTACGGAAGGAAAACGCTGCTGACATTACCAATGACGGTCTCCATTATCCCACTCGGTAATTTCACATCCCACTAATTTTTCTTTTTTCTTTTTTCTTTTTTAATTTGATTTTTGTTGAAGAATATTCAGCTTCTCTTCAAAATAATAATAATAAATCTCCACTAATAGATTTCTCCATTTTTAATTTTGTCTTCAACATGACTCTAAACTTTAAAAATTATTTAATAAATTTTAACTTTTAATTTTGTATCATATCTCTTAGATTTTTTTAAATATTTAATTTTAAGTAAAATATATACACTCAACTTAGTGGCATCTTTATTTGTTTATTTATTTTTAAAACAATTTAGTGACATCTTTAAAATCTTAAGTGAAGGGGCACGAATATATATTAGCCCGTAAACCCTTAAATTTATATTTATATATAGCTTTCCAACTTTAAAAGAATGTCTAGCAAATCTTTGAATTTTTTATTTTTGTGTTTAATAGACTCTTAAAATGTCAATTTTGCATCTAATACATCTCTTACATATTTGAAAATGATAATAATTAAATGTGACATTAGATATTAGATTTAATTATATGCTTAATAGGTACGATTAGCCATCTTTTCTGAAATTAATGTATCAATTAACCACAAATTCTAAAATTTAAGGTTTAGATAGTCACAAAACATTTTTTTTTCTCATAAAATAGTTAATTTTTAAACCTTTTTAGTATTTATGAAATCTATTAGATATAAAAATGAATTACGAATATATTAGACATTTTAAGGACCAAGATCAAAATTGAAAGATTAGAGATTTATAAGTCGCAATTTAATTTTAATATAGATGTAATTTTAAATGTACTAATATATATATATATTAATTATAAAATTATTTTAAAACTTTATATAATTGTTCATCTAGATACATAAGAAAAAAAAATCATTCAATAAATTTTTGTAAAATACTTTTAGAAAGATAAAAAATATTGGTACATATATCAGAAAAAATGAATTCAAAATTAATTGTTTTAAGTGCACTAAAAATTATTCATTATATATTTTTCAAAATAAAAAGAATTATAAATATATAAGGTAAATGGTAAATTATTTAGCACTTACTAACAAAATTAAATTAATATGGGTATATATGTGTGTAAAGGAGAAAAAAATAAATGAAATAATTACAAAATTAAATTAATATGGGAATATATGTGTGTAAAGGAGAAAAAAAGAAATGAAATAATTGAATCTATCCCGCGTGGGTAAGTTATTTAATATAAATATAAGTTTTTTTATTTAATAAAAATAATAAACATAAATTTAGAACGTCATAGTTTGAAGGACACCTATCTTGACTCCTTATTAGATCTGTCTATATCTTGACTCTTTAATAGATCTATCGTTGACTCAACTTGTAATATATTTTTTAAATTTAAAAATTTACATATAAGAGTTTTAATTGTATCAGAAAAAAATTAATTTTATACAATTGCAAAAAGGGAAAAGAAAAAAAAAAAGGAAATATTTATACGATATAATGATTGTTGTTTTGGATTGGGAGTGTTTGGTTACTGTGCTAGGTTTATCCTAACTCCTTGTTAATGCTGGCTTCTATTTCCATCCACGTTGTGTCAACTGGATTGCCGTCATTATTATTATTGTTTTTGTTGGGTTAGAACTTAGGAACCATTTTTTTCCCATCAATTGCGTTTGTTTGGACTGCAACCAAACCCTCGAGTTCAATGGCCCACACGTGTCGTTTGCACGTTATGTACCAAAAAGATTGTGAAATTATAGTTAAAATTTCCCTCTGCCACTTACGATAAATTTAGGACAAATACTCTGCTTTCATTTCAATAGGAAAAATTATGGCAAAATACCTTTTTAGTCCTCGATTTTTTGAGAATATATACATTTAGCTCTCAAATTTTCTAAACATACCTTTTTAGTCTTTCAATTTTTTAGAATAGGTGCATTTGGTACTCAAATTTTTAAAATGCACCTTTTTAGCCCATAAGTTTTCATGGATAGGTTTAAGAGATCTTTAAACTATTTTATATAATTATATGAAATTTTAAATTACAAAAATGTGTTTAAAAATAATTTTAGAGAAAAGAGGTAATTTTTTAAAAAAATAAATTTCTAATTTCACTTTATAATGAATAATTACTATAGGGATTATTTGAACCTATTTTTAAAATCTCGGGGACAAAAAGATACATACTGAAAACTCAGAGACCAAATGAATCTATATTCTAAAAAGCTAAGGACTAAAAGGGTATGTTTTGAAAACTTAAGGACCAAATGCATATTCTTCAAAACTCGAGGACCAAAAAGGTAATTTCCATGAAAAACTATTTAAAAAAAAAATTTATCATTTGACAATTTGTGGTCGGACACTTAGATGGGATGCATAAACATAAGATGCATCTAAGTATTTTCCTAAATTGAAAGTAACACACTGGTGTGGTACTTGGTTGCTGCATAAACTCTGATGTTAACTTATTTTAGAGGACTAGATGTAGCAAGATTTTTAAGGAATAAAATTTTATTGTATGAAGTTATAATGATATATTTATAAGGGGTAAACCTGGAGTTTCTACTTTATCTTTATCCTTTTTCAAAATGGAAATAAGAAGATAGAATTGGGCCAACTGGAGGGAGAATGAATTCAAGGCTAAAAGCGAGAGAGACCTGTGGAGGAAAAGCTCGCGTTGGTCCTAGAGGTCGAGTGGACAATTGACCTAATTGCCTCATTATTAATAGCATCCTTATTTGAGCTTTTAAGGTGGCAGTTAGCACACTTATTTTTTTTTTTTCGAGTTTAGATAGTACTTAATTGTATGTGTCTTGATTTTACCAAATAACCCTAGTTTCTCTTTTTAAGTTTTGTTCTTTAATCTAAAATTAGCCATAACAATATTTATTTATTTATTATTATTATTATTATCATTATTATTTTGGTAGTTTTGGAACTTCCAATTCAGTCCCATAATTTCAGTATCGTTCAATTTCTATAGTTTTTAGTTTCTCTAATGTCTAATGGCTTGACAACGTCCTTTGGGAAAGGTAATTCAAATTGAAACATTTTTTGGAACACTTTTAAAAGAAAACTAACTACACGTTTCCTCTGAGTCGGGTTTCAAGTACACATGATTTTACATTTTTTTTTTATTTCATAAAAAAAAGTACATTTGTTCAATTGAAAACACTATTTATAATTTTAAAGTGAAATCGTAAATTTAATATTCTTTCTAAGTATATCTCTTTTTAATTTATAAATTTAAATAAAATGTTTAATAGGTTTCAAACTTTTAATTATGTTGTAATATATTCTTAAAATTTAAAAATGTTTAATAAGGTATTTGTCATATTAACATTGACTTTTCATAAATATTTCGAAATTATTATTACTAGAGTAGAAATGTTTTTAGATTTGGACAAAAATAAGAACCCAAAATAATACATGATTACGAATAAATGTGTATTTATATTCTTCTGTCTTAGTTTTCATTTGAAATTATTTCAAACTCTTACATAATTTTGAAATGTTTATAAAGACTAAGGGTAGAGAACAGTAATATTTTTTGAAAAAAAAAAAAAACAAAGTTCAAACTAGTTGTTTATAAATTAACCTTTGAAAAACGCATTTGGAAGTACTTAGCTTCTGAAAGGCGCGCTAATGGCGATTTGATCATTGGCTTCGCGCGCAGCGATATTGGCATACAGCAGGGAGAGAAACTTCTTCTATGCATACTACGCTTTGAGGACTCTCACAGCCACGGTCTCCGAGGGCACTGCTGCTTGTCTCGCTCTCGCTTATCTGGTAATTTCTTCACTCATCTCTTCCAATTTCATTCAAGTTTCCGTCAATTTCTCCTCAATCTGATCCTCCGATTTCATTCTCAGGCAGACTACACTTCACTGGCAAACCGAGCGTCCGCATTTGGTTTGCTTACTGGAGTTTGCTCTGCTGCTTTTGTTTGCGGAACCTTAGCATCTCGCTTCCTCGCAACTGAATACATTTTTCCGGTATTTTTCTTCATTCGCAAAATGAAACTGCTCTCTTGTTCTATGTTTCGAGATTCAATGCGTAGTGTTGTGGTTTTTGTGTTGCTGCTTATTTCGATCAAATTATTGCTGATTTCTCTACAATGAGAACGTCTCTATGATTGCAACTGTCTACTGCTCTCTTGTTCGATTGTTATGTGTCGATATTCAATGGTACACTGGCATCGATATTGTTATTGATCTGTTTTGTGTATATTTGATTAGGTTCCTGCGATCTTCTCTATAATCGAGACTATATACACGGCAGTCTTCCTCTGTTATCTCGATTGTTTACTGATCTCTGGTTCCATAGTTTATGTTTCGAGCTTCAATGGTAGTGATAAGGTTATTGTTCTGTCGTATATTTCTAGTAGGCTGCTGCCATTTCATGAGATTGTTCTTCTATGGTCGAACCGATCTCTTGTTCTATAGTTTATGTTTCGAGATTCAATTGTAGACTGATAGTGATATTGTTATTGCTCTATGTTAGGAACCAAGTTAGTATGGGCTACCTTTGTCCCACATTGGTTACAACGAGATGACCAATGTGGTACTTAAAAGCTTGGCTCTCCCACTTCAATAGCTAGCTTTTGGGGTGTGGTTCTCCAATGTACTTAAGTACCTAACACTTTGTTGGATGTATTTTGATGAGTTTCCTACAATCTTTCTTTAACGATACTATATAAATGAGAATGTTCCCTGTGATCTCGATTATTTACAGTCTACTGATCTCTTGTTCTGTTGTATATGTTTCGAGATTCAATGGTGGTGTGATACTGTTATTGTTCTTTGTACTATAGATTCGATACTATCTACATGAGATTGTTCCTCTATGGTCCCAAATGTCCAATGATCTTTGTCTCTTGTTTATGTTTCGAGATTCAATAGTGGTGATGTTATTATTCTGCTGTGATGATCAGATTGCTGCAATTTCCTCTATGGTCGCAACTGTATACATGAGAATCTTTCTTGAGGATCGTTTGCCAGGTGGAAATGATTTAGTACAGCCAATGTTGAAGGAAGAAGTACCAGAATTGACCGACCGTGAGGATGACAATGGTCAATTGCCGAGACCGACGCCGGCTTTTAGAAAGATGCCAACTCTGAGTGATGTTATTACCTTATTCAAGAGCAGGTAAGTTAGAGTTGTCAGCTATCTGCTTGAGCATTTTACTGTGAGAACGGTTCATTCTTCCTATGACTCTGCGGTAGGCCATTCTATTTAATAACTATAGGATACAACCTCATTGTTTACAGTACGCTGCTTTCACAAGCCGCAGCTGTGGTATTTTTCACCGGCCTTGGTGAGGGAGGAATGCAAGGCTCGATATTGGTATATCAGTATTTTTCTTCACTATTGCCTTTATATTTATTGAGATTTAAGGGCAGTAGTAGTTGCTTTGGTATACCAAGGGTGCTAAGTCGGCTAATGAAAATTCTACTCAAGTTTGACTCATGTAATTGTTGACAGATTAATGAAAGTAAAATTTTGAGTTTATTTGAGTTTATTGCAATCTATTATAGATAGAAAGTAAAATTTTGCTATATTTTTTTAATTATTTTCAACAATTTTTCTATTTTTCAAAACATCCCATATTTAAACCCACAATAATCTTTCTTTATTCTTACCACAGAATTTTTATTTATTTATTTATTATTATTATTTATTATATTTTTTTTTGAGAGAACAACGGGAAAATAACTGCTAGCTCTCTCTCATTGTTAAATTGTATCGCATTGCAGTACTATTTGAAAGCTCGATTTCACTTCGATAAGAACCAGTTCGCAGATTTGATGCTAGTTTCTGGGGTTGCAGGAACTGTCTCGCAGGTACAATCTATGTGCTTTAATAAGAGGGTCTGGTTATATACACTCTATCTTCTGCTCTTCCTCCTCTTGTAATACACTGTTTTACACATATATGCAGCTTGTCTTGATGCCCCTGTTGACTCCTGTTCTATCAGAAGAAAAGTTACTTTCATTGGGCCTTTTGGTAGGCAGCATCGGTGTAAGCCCCTCGTACTCGTTACTTACTATTCCACGATCAAACCTTCCTGTCTACTATATAACCAGTGAAGCATTTATTCATTTAACCAACATTGCTCACTATAAGTTGATTTATTGCAGATGGTCATTAACAGCATTGCCTGGGCAATTTGGGTAAATCCCTCTCCAATTATCAAGAGTTTCTTAAAATCCTATGCAGAAACCTTTTTTCTTTTCTTACATTCCAAGATTCCTTATTTGTGCATCGCACTGTAATCACAATAATAATAATAAAAAAATAAAAGTAAGACGAATTTTCGACATAACAAACTATGGTTGACCAATTAAGTAAAAGGTATAAAAATAGATCTGAATTGGGATGTCCTGAAGTATTCTTCTTTCTTTTTTCCTTGGGTTTGTGGCGTAAAATTGAACCTCATTACATAAAGAAACATGAATGTTAGCTACTATGTGATTATATATTTGAGGGGTGATTATCTCCCTTAAAATCCGTTGTTTTTCCAATTCTCATGTTTTTCTCTTTCTTTCTTGCCCAGGTTCCTTATGCTGTAACTATATTTTCTATTTTCTCTGTTTTCGTGAACCCAAGTGTAAGTTTTAAATTTATCCCTTCTATAAGTTTCTCCTCGCTGATGCATGGCCATTGCTTATTGGGTTCTCGGATTTATACAGCTACGTAGCCTTGTATCCAAACAAGTCGGTCAACATGAGCAGGTAAATAAAGATATTTTCATAATTTTTTTACTAAAGAAGTTTTCATATTCATCAACCATCATATCATCCATCTCATTTACATTTGTATAATAGTTTAAAATTTGGAACCATTTTCAATTCCATTTAAAATTTATTATATGTCACGTCATCTTTTCATTAGTCCACAACGGCTTAATTTCAAAATTATTTAATTATTTATCGAACTTCTAGACTTAAATATAACTTTTGAAACTTTACAGACAAAACAGACACCAATTTCAAACTTCGACCCCTAACTTTTAATGATGTTGCAACTTATTTACTCCATTACACGAATAATTACTCATTTCAGGGAAAGATTCAAGGATGCCTTTCAGGTTTAAGCTCTCTCGCCCAAATTGCAGCTCCCTTAATTTTCAGTCCTCTCACAGGTATGAACTCACTGAATTCTTTTCTTTCAAAGACAAGGGATTCGATTTGACAATTTCCTGTAATTCATTGATATCCAGCTTTATTCTTGTCTGACCATCCACCCTTCAAGTTCCCCGGTTTCAGCCTTTTGTGTATCGCCATCACTTCAGTAAGTACCTAAACTTTTACCAGCCTGAAATCTTCTCCCTATGCCTTTACTTGGCAATTATACTAAATAAATAATGTTACGCAGATGATCGCTTTAGTTCTAACCTTCATGATGATGGTGTCCTCAAGTAGTTCAAGTCAACAATCCAGTAGCAGCAACAGCATAGAAAGCCTAGCCGTTGTTATATGAGAACTTGGTATGTCCGCAAATATCAATTTATACCCTTAAACTTTGAAAGTTATATCAATTAAAACCTTGAACTAATAAATGAATCAATTTAAACCCTAACTTTCGTAAGTGCATCAATTAACATCTTCCTCCAAATTTCTTTTTATCAATATCATGTAAAACTTATAGTTTGATTCAATTACATCTTTAAATTTTCATGAGTCATACAATTTAGACTTTTAGTTACGATTTCTTTTGAAAATTATCTATGTATTGATTATCAAATGTGTGTAAACATCTTCAAATGTGGGTTTTACAAAATAAACTATTAGAATAAAAGTATAGACAAGCTTAGAGGTTTAATTGATTCAATTATAAGTTTTCAAAAATTTTTCAAATGAAACGTAATGAAGGGTGTAAATTAATACAACTCCTAAAATTTGGGTGTAGAAATAGATAGTTTCCCAAATATTATTGAAGATGAAGCCTCTCCTATATAATTATACTGACGATTGAAAAAGTGGTATCGATTTTGAAGATTTTTTTTTTCAGCCTCACATATCATGTAGGCAATGGATCTTTGACAACATGGCCAAATCAGAGTTATTGCAGAATCCGCAGGCCGAAAGGATGCAACCTCTTGGAGTTTGCTGGTGTGTCATCTATCTCTTAAAATTTTTCATTATATTAGTGTAATTAAACTAGGATTTTTTACTTTGGCTAGAGGGTGTTAATAAGAATAGCTTCAATATTCCATTATGTTTTTAATTCACTAAAATTATTAATTCTAGAGGTCAATTAGTGATTCTTTTCCAGACGATAGTCCATTTTGAACACCCTTAAAATATATATATATATATTCTTTTTCACCTAATGTCTCGAAACTTTAAATTTTGTATCCACTTTTGTCTTATGGAACTATATGAAACTAACTTTGGCATTCAGATGGCATAAGCTTTTCATATATTATGTATATATAATTTTATCTGGATTAAAATACTTTTTGGTCCTTATATTTTAAGTCTCATTTCATGGCCTATGTAGTTCCAAAATTTCAAATTTATCACATGTACTTTTAATCAAACTTAAAATTCGTTTTATTGTTAGTTTGAAAATAAATCAAATATGATAAAATAATAATTATTGATCTCATTGAAGAGAAGATGTACTGCTGTCTATTAAATTTATGGAAAGAAGACTAATGGAGTTTTTTTTTTTTTTTAAAAAAAAATAAAAAATAACCATAAACTTCCGTAAGCTAATTTTAAGATTTATTGAAAATATAATGACATTCAAATTTTTAATAATTATTGAAGTTAGAGGTCGGGAAAATGTTACTATGTAAACATTTGCATTCTCTTAATTGTCACTTTGTGCACTCCGCAACCCAATGTGTCTCAACTAATCTCATAAAACAATTTGCTTGGCCTTGCAACATTTAAATCTTGAGTAGATGGATACCATAGATTGAACTCATTCCCTCCTAGTCCTTTTATTTGTCGGGAACCTATCAAACACTCTAATCTAAACACAATTGAATGTTTAGGGTTCTATTGTATATAAAATTCAAATTTAAATCTATTAAATTAATTACTTTTTTAAAATCTTGAATTTGTTAGGACCTATCAAACACGCCTAAGGTGACATAAAAAATTGAATCAAATCTCTTAATCAATGACTAATCTGAGTGTCTAACCAACTGAGCTACGTATGATTATTTTGTTAAATACTTTTTATACTTAAAATAAATTATTTTCTATTACTATTCTAATACTATCCTATTTTTAGAGTTCTTTATTATTTTTTTAATAACATTATTAGTGATAAAATTATAAATTTAATCTAAATGATTTGAAAAAATAAAATAAAATTTAATTCCTATAATTTTAAAAACTAAAATTTCATCTATGTGATTTGATAAAACCTCATAAATATTCATCTACCATTAATAACCACTACAAATTCAATACGGGTTCAATACAAGATATTTGTGTCAATGAGGTGGGCTTTTGTATTTAGCTGACCATGTGGGTTGTGTAGATTAAGTAGCTAATTGAACAAGAAATGAATTACCAAGAAAGTTTACGTAGTGATTGAGATTAAGGATTTGAAAGTAGATCTCGATTAATAAAGAAATGAGGAACACTCGGGCACACTGAAGATGAAGAAAAGTCAAGCTAGTAGTGTACACGGATTGGATTGAGGGAGCTTTTTAGACCAACCTGACGAGTTGGTACTCGAAAGACCTAGACAGGGTTATCGAGTTATGGTTTTGTTTTCCTTATTAATTTAAAATACTAATAACTAAAATCTCATGAAACTCAAATGTTAAATACTAAATATCCATGATATTTATTACCAACTTTAGATAAGAAAAATCATAACATGCCTAAAAAAGAGACATAAAATTCAACCTAAAACTAAACTCTAAAAATTATATATACATAATTCGGGTTGTTGGTCATTTGAATACCTCTAGTCAATGGTTAATTATAAAAAAAATGTACTTCTAAAAAAAAATTAGGTAAAAGGGGTGATTTTCTTGTCTTTATTTAAATGTCAGACTCTGCCGCACGATCAAATTGTTCAAATCAAACGAAAAAGTTAAATTTCATTTGATTTTTATTGGTTACGCATTCTGATATTGTTTATTTTTTTTTAATGTCAGTTTGAATTATTAATTAAAAAATAAACCGTTCTGTCCATTTTCTTAGTATCATTTTTTTAGTATCGAGAAAATGGACAGAAACTTTTTTTTCATATATAAAAATTATTATTTTTTAAGGAAAATGTTTCTGTCTACCGGATCGAATAAACTTTTTTTTTTTTTTAATTTTAATTTAGTTTTAGATTTTTATAATAATTAAGAATTAATTTCAACCAATTCAATTGCAATTAAATTTAGTAAGAATTTCCATAGAGGGATTTTACGTAAAAGAAAATAAAAGGAAAAAAAATGGTTCTATGACTTTTTCCACTTTACGAGAAATTCTTGTTAGGCTCTCCATTGTTACAGATGGTCCAACATACGACTGTCCAGTGAATATTTGAGGGTTTGTTTTGCTTAAAATCCCTCCGTTTTCACTCTTTCTTCAACTCCATTCCAGCCAAATTTACACTTCTTCCCATTAACTCCCCCTCAGTTTTCATAATTTCTACAATTTCTCACTTTCTCAACATATTTAGTCCAATATTTTTCTATTAAATATCAGATTTGATTGACCAGACTAGAATGGATGTTGTAGGGTTTCTATGTTATATGAATGAAAACATTGTTAACGGGTCAAATAGTATAGAATACGATGTGCCACCATGTCTTCATATAGCTTGAGTTCAACGCATTTATCGAAAGATCTACTTTCTACATTCTCATCTTCATACGGAGTGAACCTTATTTAAGATTTATGATGAGCAATCTTCATCCCTCCAAATATAGTCGATCTCTATATTTCTCAACCAAACATCTCAAACGATCTCTATTTTTCTCAACCAAACATCTCAAACCGAACATCGAGGAGAGAAATTGAAAATAATATTTAGGTCGAAAGTGATAATGACGAAGAGGTTGATTCGAATCCAACTGTCGCCACATATTTGGAAGACATTGAAATCAACGATGATGAAAGCGATCTAGAGCAACCCACCCATGAATTTTATAGGAAAAGTGACAGAGAGCTCTATACTTAGTAAGTTCAAACTTATTAGGAAGGAATTGAACTCTCTATCCCTTTTTCCGTAAAGAACTTTATGAAAAAAGTGAAGAGGGCTCCCTTCCTGATAAGTTCAAACTAATCGGGAAGAAATTTAGTTTTTTGTCATTTTTCCCGTAAAGTTCATCAGAACTTTATGAGAAAGGTAAGAGTGAAAGAGAATAAGAAATATGGGAAACACAATTAAAAAAATTAAAAAATAATCAAAACTTTACATAAAGGAATTAGTTGTGAAATTGGCCGTGACGAATCTAACGTGGCTTTAACGCCAAGTTGACACATTAAAAAAATTTTAAAATTAATCAGAATGCATCTCTTAAGAGACGCATTCCAATAAAGACAAAAAACTATCCTATTCCCCAAATTTTTTTTAAAGTACCTTTTTACTTAAATTATTTTCTAAATGTACTCCAATCTAATGGATCCTCTAGTCAAGGTTCTACACTCACCCGAGTTGCTATCCATGCCCATGGACGATAAGACCCCCCAATCCATTTTATACCTAACATGTTTTTTATCCTCGTCTTAACCCACACAACCAAGGCTAATTAAGTGACACATGGATAGTTAAATATCACGTACTCAATCCATTTGTAGCTTCTATATTTATGAGATTTTATCAAACTATAGGAACGGAATTTTAACTCACAAAATTGTAGAGACTAAATTATAACTTTCTCCAAACTACGTTAACCAAATTTATAATTTAACCTATTTCCATCAAATCTTTCTATTTCTAATCATTCCTGGAGTACAACTGCTCCAAATCATCCATTAAAGCAAATGATTCATCTCTCCTTAAATCTTAGCAAACATTACTTTTCCAGCCCCAGCAGGACAATCATGCCCATTTATTTCCTTGAGTTATTTGGTCCAATTTAAAAATAACCTGCCACAACCCTCACCAAGCATTCAATTAAACTAAAGAGTCAAATTATAAGTTTAGTTTTTGAACTTTGAGATTTACATTAATTTAGTCTCTAAACTTTAAAATTGACCACTAGATATTTATTCTTTCAATTGTGTATTCTTTCAATTGTGTATGATAGATCTCTAACAAATTTTTAAAAAAGTAATTGATCTATGAGATGTAGATTTGAATTTTATATCCAATAGAATCCTAAACTTTCAATTTTGTCTAAATTTGTAATTTAACCCAGTAAAATCTAATGAATTGGCTTCCCTGTAAACCAATCATCATTCTTCTCTTTTCTTCCACTATATCACATTTATGGCCATAGAAGCAAAAATAGGACAGAAAGAAACAACTTTCTCCACTACTAATTACGATTCTTAAACTAATCCAACTTCTACATCATCTTTCTAAGTTTAACTGCAACTAATCTCCAATCAAGGAAGCTAACAGAAGATCGAGATGCTTTTAAAATTTGTTTTACTGATTGACCTGCAGAATCTATGTATTCAATTTCTATGTCCAAATTGGGTTCCTATTCGATATATAGCATATATATAACAAATAATTATTCTTGTACTGATGCGTCCAGAATGTACATACTCAATGAGCACAGTATTTACCTCATTGTATCGGGAATATATCGTCGCTTCCATCTTCTTCCACGTCCAGATATTTGAAGTTCACATCGCCCCATCCGTTACTCCCGTAGTTAAAACTTGGGTTGACATAGCATTTCATTTCATGAAATAGGTTCAAGTTGTCGACGAGCTTGTGGTATGCGTTGCATCCACAACACTATAAGAATGAAACAAAAGAGTAAGCTGGTTAGTTTCATGTCAATTCGTAAATTGTTTACCCGCAAATTTAATTCAGATTATCTACTTTAAGCTTGCTTAGCAACACTTTATAGGACCTAACATGTAACAACTAAAATAGCCAAGAGAATATGTTAGGATACCACCTAACATGAAAACTCAAAGAAACACAAAGAACTCAAAGACAGTGATATATTGCAACATCAAGAGAAGTTACGGTATATGAAAGCCATTCGAGAGTCGCACAATGGAAACTCCTACTAAATTCACTCTTCCCTTAATCCCAATATACTCCCTCTATTTATAATAAAAAACCATAACCAACTCCCCTAGCTAATTATTACTAATATGCTTTCAATAACAAACAAACTAATAAACCTATTATGCATATAACTAGGGTTCTATAAGCCAATTACATGCAGAAGACTCATTTGGTTGCTATTATTACTGTGTGCTGCTCAGATTTTGATTTCTTTGACATCAATTCTTCCCCAAAAGAACAGTGAATGAAACCATTTCAGTAGATACACGAACAAAAAGAAAAGGGAAACGATATGCTTCCATTCCACTGAACTCAAATAGTCAAATACGCACTTCCATCAATTCATTCCACGAATGTTGTGAAATCTTACCTGCACAAACACAGTGCCATCGGTATAAGCATGGGGGTTGATTGCCCGTGTTGTCCGTTGCCCACAAATGTTACAAGTAAAAGCCACGAGCATTCTTCGGCGAGGAGATTTTGTGAAAAGTGACCATGGGAAAGTGGATACATTCTCTGTGCCTGATTTGGCCTCCAGACCAGCCGGAGCTGGGGGGCCTTCCATGCCAGACCCTGTCGTCCACCCTCTTCCCGTGGCTGCACTAAGCACCACTCCCATTGCAACATCCTAATGCAGAAAGGAAAATAAACAGAAACACTTTACTGGATGCTTCAATAAGATTGAATGGCAAACAGAAAGTCCATATATCTTTTTTACTTCTTAATAATATGGACTAGGAATACTATTTTCTATTTTAAACAGAGAACTTCATTATTGTTCAAACGCCACTTAGAATCCGATTTTTTATAATCTTTCATGGCTGGGCTGAAATTGGACAGCATTCAAGCCAACCAATTGCACCTATATAAAGGTTCATGAATTCTCTTATTCCACAATCTTCGTTTTTCTTCTATAGAAATTTGAATAAACAAATCTCTCTAGTTTTTTTTTTTCTTTTTCTTTTTCCTTTTTTGGAGGGAAAAAAGGGAGTAGGAAACCACACAACAAGTAGTTTGATGAATAATACAGTCCTACTTTAACTCGCGGAAAAATTTACATAGCATGAATTCTGATCATCTCAAATTTGCAGAAATCAAAGGAAGAGAGCATTAAATTTAATAATAATAATAATAATAATAATAATAATAATAATATACAGAGAGGATACCTTGGAAAGAGGGGAAAGGGAGAGATGCCGTCTACTGAGGATTGGAAGGTTCCTGATATTCTTCGAATCAGACTGAGAATCAGCTTCGTTCTCGTTCCCTAAACAAACATTCCAACACTTAAGCAGGCAACTCAAAATAAGAAAGACGAAACAAAAAACACAAAAAATTGCTTCGAAGAGGAATCAAAATCAAACGTTAAGCAGGATCGTTCAACTAGCACAAGAAGCACCGTATCGACGACACAACGACTTCATCGATCCTTAAGAAGATGAAAAGAAATAAAAGAAACAGAAACTAGAAAAGAATTCGGAGATGAATACCTTTGGAAGCGTGCGGAACTTGAAAAGATCTCAGAGGAAGGATCCTGTTGGGAGAAGTTATAGGAAAAGAGGAAGAAGAGGAGACGATCGCAGCAGAAGACGCGTTGATTAGAGACTCCATAGCCAGTGAGATCGAAATCTCAACCGGAGAGAAGCGACTGCCGGAGGCAGAGTTGAGAATGAGAAGAAGAAGATTACAATTAGAAGAAGAGGCAGAACAGAGAGGGACGGAAGAAAAATATCGCGGGGACTGGAAAGTTAGGAACATTGTTTTGAGGACACAAACGACCTTTGGGCTAATGTGGGCTCAATTTTCGGTCTATCCGGCCCATTACTATTGTCCATTTTTTTTTTTCTAAATATCCGTCTAATTTCACTCTTGTTTTAAGAAAATTATCTTAAATTATAAAACTGCTGAAAATATTTACAATTAATAGCAAAATATACAGTTTATTTACGATAGATCATAATAGACTATTATCTGTGTCAATCGTGATACATAATCTATTGCTGTCAATCGTGATCTATTGCAGATAGACAGTGAAATTTTGTCATATTTATAAACATTTTGGTTCATTTTGCTATATTTAAAAAGAGCCCCTTTTTCAATTTCAAAGGATTATAATTTGAAACCTAAAAATTAAATTAACAAAATTAAAAGAGGTAAAATTATAACATTTTAAAATTAAATTCAAAATTTGACTAAAATTATAACGTTTTACAACTTAGAGACCGAATAGAAACTAGATCCAACCCTAAAAATCAAAAATGTATTTTCTCAACTAATACATGACCAAAATTGTATTATCATAGTCGATACATGTCAATAATCATTAGAGCTAAGCACAATTTTAGTTTTTTATTTTTGAATTTTGTAGCTTTTCAAGAGTTTTCATTTTCAAAATTTTAATTTTTGAGGTTTGAAAAAATGGTTTATTTGGTCTCTTACCCTTAGTTTTCTATTATATTAGTCAACGGACATTTATTTAGATAATTATTTTCTTAAAACTAAACATTTCAAATATTTTTTTCTTCTCTCTCCTCCATCCTCCTCTCTCATCCTCCAATCGCCAGCCAGCTCTACATCTTCTGTAACAACCCGACTAATACAATCTAAACGGACCATTACTCAATGCATGCAAATTTTCAAGAAAGACACTGTGCGGTAAGAAAGAAACAATGCTTTCCATGGAAATTTCTGTTTATTTAAACTCAAGAAAAAAAAGAGAATTTTGGTTCGGGGTACCCGTAATAAAAATCAATAAAATTTCTTGAACAGGAATCCACATACAAAATAAAAGGCAAGCTTCAAAACAAAATTTGACAATTTAACAAAACTCATTAAAACATGCCGTACTAAGCGGAAGCTACTGTGGGTCCCGTGAAGCCATCAAAGATTCCTCTTGTCATTCGCCAGCACGTTCTTTCTCTTACCTGAAAAAAAATAAAATGAAAGGGTGAGCAATTATATTACTCAGTAAGTGACCCCACTACCGGAGCCGGGCTAGGCACCCAAGTCCTTTAAGTGCATCAACCATAAGACATGCATATCTCACATACTTTTATAGGGAACTGGTTATACTCGCCCTACAGTTAGTTTGGGATGTCCACAACCTCTGGAGCCCCCGAAGGAACTCTTACCTCTGGTGATCCCGAAGAAACACAAACCTCTAGTGTACTCGAAAGAGCACAACCTCTGGTGAACCCGAAGGAACACAACTTCTGGTGAACCCGAAGGAACATATCCTCTAGTGATCCCGAAGGACCACAACCTCTGGTGAACCCGAAGGAACACATCCTCTAGTGACCCCAAAGGACCACAACCTCTGGTGAACCCAAAGGAACACATCCTCTAGTGACCCCGAAGGACCACAACCTCTGGTGAACATCCAATCGACGTAGGGGAGTTACTGCTACCCATCTTACATGCTCAAACAAATTCGTACTCCTTCCATTCCATAAATTCATACATTAACAATACTGTTCATAAACACTTCATAGTACAAACATATGCATTATCATTCACATAAATTCTTTAGACATGGGAATTTCATACAAGCATGCTATATCACATGGGACTTAGATATTCTACTACATCATGGCAACTAACATATGGCGAGAAGGCAGTTAAGACCACTTACATTGAGACTATGTGCAAATAGCTAACCAAACAACCAATTCTCACAAAATGCTTGGGTTAAAACCCCAAAGTGCAACTAAGCGACAATCTTCTTCCATACTTCAAACAATGAGTCCAACCAAAATGGACCCTTGAACCCGCTTGGACAGCTTGTTTCTGATTCCAAAATCCATGGAAGCCTGAATCTAAAATCCAACCTCAATGAGTAACAACAATTAAAACCAATTCACGAAATTATGAGAAAATCAACAATACTTACCCAAACAGTCATGACCTCACGAAAAGGATAATGGCAGAGAGAGCAGCTGGGCAACAACTTGCAAACCCATTCACATCCAAGATTGGTTAAGTATATATATATATATACTTCTTTAAATTTTCTTTCCTTTTCCTTTTCCAGAACCCTAAATATATATATTTAAATTTTCATTTTCCTTTGTCTTTTCCTTTTCCTTTTCCCAAAACAAAACACAACTTATTTAATATTACCTCAACCCATCAAATCAAATCTTTTCCAACCACCACTTAATAATTTATTTAACCAAAATATCTTCTAACAAATCAATTCCCCAACTTAAATTCAATTCTAACTTATCCTCATATTTTCTTAAATTAATCAAGTTCTTAAATCTCACCCAATTTCTAATTTAAATCCAACTTTTAAATCTCTCCCAAATAAATTCAATTTTCCACTAATTGAATCAAATCCAAATCTTTTTATTACGATTACTTTAAATTGAATTATTTTCTCAACATAATCCAATTAAAGCTTCAAAATTCAAACAACTAACCAAATAATTCAAGAAAATAATTTTTTTTAAAAAACAAATTACTTAAAAATTTGGGATGTCACATCTTCACCCTTCTTTCCTCTTTCTTTCGTTTAGGACATGTTTGGATTTACTAAAAAAAATTCTCAGAAAAGTCATTTTATTTAAAAAAAAATTTGATAAAAATTGTTTAAAATATACTTTGAAAGTGTTTCAAAAGTTATTTTAATTGGTTGGAAAATGCTATAACTTTTTCTAAAATGACTTATTTTCAATATTAAACCAAACACCCTCTTACTTAAAATAATTGTTGTCAATTTTGTTTTCTAAAAAATTAACTGTAAAAGAAAGTTAAATAGTTTGGTCAAAATTTAATTTTAAATTGAAAAAATAGTTATAGTATTATATAAATTAATGCTATATTAGTATAATTTAATTATATGAACCAAAGTAGGCATATTATTTTAATTATTTTTACATTCATAATGAATTTATAATTTATTATAATATATTTTTAAAATTTTAAATAATTTGAATTTGAATTAATTTTGTTTAATTTAAATAATTTGATAAAAAAATTAAGAAAAATAATTGTTATAAAAAAATTTGAATCAATTAAAATTTTAAGATATGTATAAAAAATATATTAATATGGAAAAATATTGTTATAATATATTTATTTAAATGGTTAAGAAAATAGTAGATTTTTAAAAAATTGAATCTAAAAACTACTTTTACACATTAGTTAAAATTTTAAAGGTGATTCTGATAAATTAATTAATAATTTGATTGATTAAACAATAAAATCGGTTAAGATTTTTACAAGATTACTTTCTATGATACCTCCGATAAAAAGAAGAAAATCAATCATAAAACATAAAAAGGAGAACCTATTGGATAAGCAGCTGAAATAAGTCCATTTTTTTTCTTAGTTCAGTAATTGCAGAGGTAATAAGACATCCACTGAACCATGAATCTAAGATCCACATTATTTTTTTGTTCGCTATTTATAATGCAATAAAACATTCTAATTAGACCCATGTTTGTAACTTTTTTAAAAAATTAGATTTCCTCATGTTGCAAGTAAATCTCTAAATTTTAATTTTTCCCTCCAGGAGAAATTATATACCCTACTGATGATTCCATGAGAACTTGAAAAATGAAACAAACAAAACGAACAGAAGAATGCACAAATTGCATTTACAGCCAACATGGGAGGAATCATAATAATAGCTAAGAGAGCTTTTTTAGGCTTTTAGCTATTTATAATTCAGATGAAAATTTGTAAAATAAAATTCATAATGGCATGCCTGGATTCCTATTTTATGCACAATTAGCTATCATGTTATTCAAATTTAAAGCTAAGAGTCAACATAAACGTTCTCGATTATATCAATCATCTTCAGCAGTATCACCACCATTGTAATCTGAAGAGTCATCGCTGTTGCCATTGCTGAATGTCATTATCAACTCTAAGATTTCCCTACTTACAGTAGGAGGTTCTCTTCCACGTTCGGGGCTTGAATTCTGTCTTCGCAGTGAAAACAGTTGCATCATCAGTTCCTCCGGTAACGCTAAGCGGTGCATCCATCCTCTAGGCTTTGGTTTCTGTGAAATGCAGAGTTGAAAACCATTATAAGAAGACTGGTATGAACATTGAATCAACTTCTAACATCATCTGCATTTTCATCAAATCCATTAACATTATCATCAAAAGCCATATCAAAATTCTATTCAATTTCAACATCACTTTCCTACCAACTACCAAAGTCCACTTATCATCATCCCCATCACCATCTTTATAATCTTTGTAATCATCGTTGAAAATAATACCAATCAGGATGAAACCTATGTTCTTCAACAAATGAAGGAATTGAACCAGATAATTTATGAACACCAAAGAAATGAACCTCAGTTCATATCATCTACAGCATGTATATGAATGTGGGTATAGCCATAGTCTACTCATCTTCAAAGGTGGAGAACAATTGCCTAGGAAACTCTATGGAATCTCAATGACTGTTGAGCTTACGAGGGTATCTTGATTGCCCAGAGTTTTCTTTCTTTCATTTCACTGAACAAGACAAGACTACCGCACGCCCGCATCAAGTTTTTATCGCATTAATTAGTCAGAGAAATGTATTTTCAAAATATTTGGTATTCCTAGATGTTCCAAAGAAGATAATGCCTGTCTGATGTCTTTGAGAAAGCACAAATGATTCGTTAAATAAAGCAACCCAAATGCTTATTAAAGTCATCATACAGGATAACTTCAATTGGTGATATAGAATGACACAAACTTATAGGACATTGACAGGAATGCTAGTTTTTAAGGAGAGATTTGTTATAAATAGAGTTTAAGAAGCACAAACGATTACAAGACACGAAAACGACACGACACGAACACGGTGGCACGTCATATTTAAAATATCTAGGACACAACACAGCAAGAAAATGCTTATTAAAATATACATTTTAAAAAATATATATCATTTTCATACCAAAATAAAATTCAAAGTAAATGGGTTGATGCATTTATATGCTTAAAAGACTTAACTTGGTGTATTTCACACTCAAATGTTATTATCATGTCATATATGTGTTTTTTTAGTCTACTCAATTAGTGTTCTATGCCTGTCTAACACATTTGTTGCACTCACAAGTGTTCGATACGTGTCGAACAAGTGTCGGATATGGATACGGACACGTTAGCCAAACTAAAGTTTCTGTGCTTCTTAGAATAGAGTGGATTAGAGGGATGAAGGTACGGATTGATCTAGTTGGCTTAGATTTGAGAGCGTGCACGAGAGAGAGATGGTCAAGTACCTCAAATTACTTGGATTTTCATTGTATCTTTTATCTTATATATATTGCAATAACTTCGGTTCTATCAGATTCATATGTCTATAGAAGTCTACAGAAAATCAAGAGGAAACAAAACAATCTCATCCACACAAGAAGAAAACAGCAACACAAACTGATTATTGGTTGTTAAGCTAAAAAATGAGAGAAAATACCCCATGTGATCATATTTGGAAAAATACGGGGCACATGGGTCTTCCTCACTTTCCTGCCTTGCATTAAGTTAATATGTAAAGGTGGATTTTTTTCTTATCTTAACGATGGCAATAATAACACGCGGTAGTAGTGTGAATTATGAAATGACCAACAAATACCAGAGTCAAGAATAGAAATGGCAGGTGCTGTGATCCTTCCGGCTGGAAAGGATGTTTTATTTGATATATACGACAGAAACCTCAATGATGCAAAGAGTTCAATGCCATTCAAAAGCTATAGTAAAGTATTAGAATTGGTATTAAACTGAAGAATAAAGATAACGTTCCTACCTGTTCAATTTTATCAGGGAGAGTAGCCCTTTCAAGGGCCTTTGGAGTCCATATCTTGACGTCACTTTCAATTCCACTACTAGCAAGCATGGTCATATGAGGATGGGGCTCGATGCAGTTCACGACATCCTCGTCAGCTTCCATGACTCGGATTAGCTCTCCACCCTTTTTCCTCCATATAAATATTCTGCCACAATCAGAACCACTGACAACATACTCACATTTAGGTCCAAAAAAATTGACACCTTTCACTGTCTCACAGTTTCTATGTCCTTTATAAACTTGGGGATTACCGTTCTCAACATTTTCAGCTCCCATTTCAATTGTATCACTACTTAGAGATACCGGAGACGTTAGATTTGGGTTTGGGCCTAGACCCATATCCCTATTAAAGAGATAAATGGATTCATCATTGTACGATACAAGGAGCTCACTCAGCTCTGAGAACGCTAGGCCTGTTATACCCACTTGCTCATCGCCAATCAAGTGAGGGGGGCAATAGCAGTCTACCAGTTGACCAAAATCAGTTGATCCATCCTCCCCAGACTTGCGAATATCATACAAGCGCGCGTACTCATCTGAACCAGCAACAACAAAGAGATTCGGATTTCTGGGATCAATAGCAATTGCATTAAGCTGAATCGATGACATGTAACCTGCCCTATTGTCAACTGACTGGCAAGTGAACAGCTCAACGGCAACCCCAGTTCTTAGATCAAACTATTAAAAGAGTAAAGTCAGTATCACATGCAATTAAGCGATAATAAAGACAAAGGATCATTGGAAAACATCTTATTTCATGCCTTAAGTTCAGTATTAATTTTCAAAATGTGTAAAGTTCTTTGGCTGTGAATAAGTATTTAACTTATCAAGTTGCAATTATACTTAGAATGTTGGTGGAACATAATATAACAACATAATGAACAATGAAAACTCACACGTTGAACCAATCCATCTTCACCACAAGTATAGAACATATAAGGGCTACCAGGTTCAATGGCCAACTTATGAGCTCGCCCTAGATGATTGCCAAGTAGTGCAGTTTCCACACGCCCACTATTCAGAATCTGAGCATGTCTCACCTGAATTTCAGCAAATAATACTCTTTAAAGAATCAATGTTTTAGCCCAGAGAACAAATAGCTTCATAGCGGGAGAAAACAAAGTAAAATTTCTGCTGACAGAGAATAAACAGCCGTTTAATTTAAGTTGAGAAAACAAGACAATTCTTTTCTGAAGCGAATTTTGCAACATATTAATAGCATATTGCAAATGAAGCAACCACTTTTAATATATCTTTTCCATATATAACAAAATATTGGGCCGCCAACTAAATTCATGAACAATTTATATTATCTGGGACACAGGGCCTGAAACATGCATTTCAAGTATATCAGTGAATTAGGTATATCATTGGGGTATCAGCATTTATTTAACATGCATTTTATTAGTAAACCATGTATATTAATCAAAGGGTTTCATATCAATGTCAACGATTAATCGATAGCTCTAATATATTTTACAAATATCCATAAGACATATTAAAAAGATCTTGTATCAATTTCAATAGGAATATAAATACAAATAACAAGCTAAGCTCTGTAACTTAATATGAGAGAAAGAACAACTTAATTAGTATTCTTTTTATAAGAAACCAAAAGAGCAACTTAATTATTAATTTGAATAATTTTTATAGTTCTTTTGATTTACAAAAAAAAATCGTTGATATCAATATTTTATCGATATATCCGTAAAATTGTAATCCTAATATTGATACCGATGTCTTAATCCTTGTTTCAGGTATCACATTGTGCAGCAATAGCCGTTTAACAATAGCAAATCAGGTGTACTATATCATTGGTGTATCAACATTCATTTAAATGCAGCAGTAAATTAAATATATCATCCATGTATCAAGAATAAATTAACATGTATGCATGTTAAATGATTGCTAATACACCAATAAATCAATTCTGATACTACAGTGACATTGTTAATTTAGTACTAAAATGCATGTTATACAAATGATGATATATAAATTTTATATTTGAAATGCATGTCAAATTAATGTTGGCATACTACTGATACACATGATCTAATATATTGATATGTTGTATGTTACTTTAACAAGCCAATCTCTTTTGGAAGCATGGTTTAAAAGTCCAAGATATTACGCTAAATTTGAGTCATAGACCAAAACTGCAATAATTTTGTAATTCCCATAGCAGTGTCACCACTATGAAAAACTACGCAAAGTTTCATAACTAAAAAATACACTGAAAATTTAAAATTAAAATCAGTGATAACTGCATTGATATATCAATATATAAATGAACAGAAAATAGAAGAACAGTACATAGCAAGGAAAACTAAAATTTACACCACATATATTGGAAACCCAAGAAAAAAAAGAAAAAAAAAAAAACAAAATGAGCGAAAAGTTGTATAGGTGATGCATTTTATATTTCATATATCAAACAAATAAAAAAAGGGTAAAATGGGTACGAAGAAAAGTGAATGATCAAAATTGAAAACAATTTGCTATATTTGTAAAGCCCAAAACCATTCAAATACACAAATATATTATGATATCCGTTCCAATTTTTCTTTTTTAAATTATTATTTGATAAATCAATGTCAATAAACAGCATAATTATTGTTGTTGGAAGAAACAAATTAAATATACTGCTGACAGGAAATGAACAGGAAACTTTGCTTACATTGACATAATTTAATAAAATCAACATTGGGCGTCAAGAAGAAATGGCCGAGTTTGATGGATAATGGAGAGGCAAGAATTTTACAATGGAAAAAAGAAAAGTGATCCAAATGACAAATGCACCGGAAAACCTCCTTTTAATCCCACTCCACGTAAAGTTATTTTGGAAGACCGACTGTGGAAATGGATTCATTTGGACCAAGAAAAACTCAACTAGGCAAGATTTCATAAAGATTTCTAAGATCCAAAATAGTGGAAAGAGATTGAGTTTTGCAGTTCTAGAGGGAGAAAATTATTCGAATTTGGAGGAGTTTCTTTTGCTGAGTAGAAGATTCTTTGAGAGGTATAAAAAAGAGCTCTGGTGACGTTCCTTATCAGGAGGAGAAATCTTTCGAGTAAGCAGCCAGATGTAGTGAAAGACTGACAATCTCCCTCTTGAATGAACAGCCAAATATGGAAAGGAGAGCCTCTAGTGATAATCATCACAAGATGTTTCTTCCACGATAGGAAGGGAAGAGTTCTAGATAATATACGAGGTCACCTGCAAAAGAACATTTGGAAAGCCACTGCCTTGTCAAAGGCCTCAATAAAGGATGGTCAATATAAGGCAGTTCTGGTGTGTAAATCTGAAAAGTAGCATTAAAAAGAAGCGAAGAACAGATGTGTAAAGACTCTAAACAATCAAGATAGATTTGAAAGACGAAATTGCTTCCTCTGTAACTGGCCTCGTATGTTCCCCAAAATGTAAAAGGATGAAAAGATTATGAATCACTTCTTCATTTGTTAGTGGCCACCTACCTAGGATTTAAAATCCTATGCGTTTCTTTGATATCCAAATATTGGGTCATCCCATGAGATTAGTCGAGGTGCGCGTAAGCTGACTCAAACACTCACAGATATAAAAAAAAACCTCTTCTTTGTTGTGTTTTGGGCTAGGTGCCTAGGTGGTTATCCCTTTTGAGAAGGGTTAGGAACAAAGGTAGTATGAGCTACCTTTATCCCATATTAGCCAGAATGGGATGACAAATGTGGTACTTAAGTGGCTTGGCTCTCCCACCTCAATAGCTAACTTTTGGGGTGTGGTTCCCTAAGGTGTTCAAGTACCTAACAAGAACCTTTGAGGTAAACCGTTGTTTCCTATGGAATTGCACATTGGCTCCTAGAATCACCTATGATGGTGACTCAAAAGCAAACGTAAATAATTGAGGAAAGGTGTAACTGAAGCACCATTTGGCTAGAGAGAAACAATAGAGTTTTTAATGATTATTACATGGGCTTCAATGACTTTTAGCTAAATGTACAGCAAATCTATATATATAGAATAAGAGTTCTAGAGTTGAGTACTAAAATAAGTCACAATGCTTGAAGTAGATGATGTACCTGCCCATCCGCAGCGCAAGTCACAAGGCTTCTGTCATCTGTGTAAGGCATGATTTTAGCTTGAAAAACATTGTTATTGTGACCAGACTGAAAAGAGAGCTTAACATGCCCGGTTTCCCAATTCCAGAGAATCACCCGCCTATCATCAGAGCCTGACACTAAAATGTCACCAGCAGCATTAAAGCTCACGGTGTTCACACAACCTTTGTGCCTCTCCAATTTCCTGTAAAGATCAAGTCGGAGCACGAGATCCTGAAATTACAGAAACAACAGTAACGATAAATCCTGCACGTTTAATAACAAAAAGGAACCATAGATTCTCAACTACGGAAACAAAATATTAACAATAAAAACAAAATCCTATTCACAATGTAACACAATTAGATTCATTCCGCTTGGTTTACAATCAGAACAACTCTACAAGCTGACAGTCGATAGGATCAATGTGCATACAAAAAACCATCCATAGAAACATAAATCGAGAGATATGATCAGAAAAGGATTATCCAGTGCGCAATACCTCCAACGCACCAAGACGGTGGGCAAAATTCCTAGTGGAAAGCTCGCCAACCTCCCGCTTCCAGACATTGACCACTGCCTTATTGGAATCATCAATTCTGGCCCTCTTGTTCATTATTGAATCCAAACAAGTTTCAAAAAGAGATAAATAAGAAGAATCCCACAGTCTGATCAGATAACGAAGAGGAAAAAGAGACGATCGAGGAAGAAGAAGGCCATCGCCATCGCAAGGATTTTGTGTTTCGATTTGCCCTGTGAACAACTGAAATTCGCCGTTCACCGCTTTAAGTATAAGCAAAAGAGCATCGGAGTCGCTCGTGATTATATTGATCGGCCTGTTTGAGAATTCCACGTTTACGCAAACATAGACACATCACAATGCAAATTATCTTTCTATTAACAATATCTGACCGCTCTTTTTTCATTTACAATATCTTTGATTAAAGCCACGTAATTTTGTGTTTTCACTTTTTTTTTACCATTACTATTAATATTAATATTCTTTTCAAAAGCTTCCCCAAATTTGTATCTCATTAGCAAAGTTATAATATTCTTTTGGTTTCTAGTCTTTTGGACTACTTTCTATCTAATTCCTACGTCTTTAAATGCTATTTTTTTTAGTTTAGTCCTTAAACTTTAAAATATTACAATTTTATTTTTATGTTTGAATTTTGTTTTAATTTAATCTCTAAATATTAAAATTTACATTTTTTTTTTCGATTCTTCGTTATACTCACTTTTAGTTTTTAATGTTAATGTCTAGTGATTAACTGAAAAGAGTTATGATTAATTAACTTTCACTATCTTCATCTCTACTAAAATTAATTTTAGAAGTTCACTTCATAATTATTTTAAATTAATTAATAAATAAGTTACTTTAAAATATAGTAAAATGAGCTGAACTATTTACAATATAGAAAAATTTCACTATCTATCCGTAATAGACTGCAATAGAAGTCTATTGTTGATATACAGTAAAATTTTTCTATATTTATAAATAGTTTGATATTTTATCTGTTATAATAATCTTCTTAATTAACAAATATTGACCAATGAGGTTTATACATGGATGTAGGACATTACTATTGTTCTGACTATTTCCATGAGATGTCCATTCACCATACCCAACAATTGTTAAACAGCCCATGGCTTGGCTAGTTATGGTTTATGTCGAAATTTCTGTTTATTTCTTTTGGATTTCCCTAGTTGGGTTTTATCTTATTATGATGTAGATTGTTATATTGTTATAAGCAACATGCCTATTTAATTTGCTTAATGTATTTCTTTTTTGGGTTAAAACAAAATAATTAATAGACATTAACGATAAACATTAAAAATAAGTAATTAACAAAAAAAAAATATTGAGATTAAAGTGTAAATCTTGAAACCTATGAATTAAGTGAAATAAAATTCAAACTTCAAGGGTAAAATTATATCATTTTGAAACTTAGAGATTAAATTGATATCAAACTCAAAATTTAGGGACTAAAAGTGTAACAATTAAAAATTTAGAGAGTGTTTGAAACCTTGAGTTGGTTATTATAGTTTGTAGATTTTATGTTTGGAGTACAAAATATTTTAGTTTGGGTTATAATAGTATGTGTTTGTGGTGCAAACTAAAAATAGTAAACATTGTAACAAAAAGGAAAATAGAGAATGAGTACGAAAGAGCACGGTAGCAAAGAGGGATGTGAAATAGTAATACTGTAGTAAGGTTGTAATAGTTGAAAACATAATTAAAGCTCAAAACATGGAGTGAGCTATAATAGTCCACTTGACCACTTGAAGTTGGATGATCAAATACTTCTTATAAGTGAAAACGGTATTTTTCTCAAGATTTTAATTGAAGAGGCAGATTTTGTTAGGCGAAGAATGCCAGCCCCTAAGGAGCTGGTTAGGGGGACTTTGGTTGACCACTTAGGAAAAGTCCATCCCTGGAGGTTGGCCAAAAGAAGGAAACACAAACCCCATTGATGGGATTATCTAGCCATGGACCCTTGGCCTATGAGGCTCGCTTCAAAGATCCGAATCTAGTCGAATCAACCACAAGTAGCCTCATAGGTCCGATCTAGTCGAATCAAAGTCGAATCAACCTCAGGTGAGAACTTATGACAGTAAGGTGGGAGGAAGAATCTAAAGAGTTCAATTTTGTTTAAGAAGAGTTGTTCGAATTCTCAAGTTCGATTACAATTAGCTAAGTTCTTAAATGCATTAAAGACTAAGAATAGGTAACTATCTTAATGATGGTTCAACTCCTATAGAGCTTGAGAGTCTCTTCACAATTGAGTAATTAGTTAGATTGGGGAACGAGAATCTTGAAGTACATTGATGAAATATATCGACTTATTTTTTAAGTCATTTTGTAGATTCGATTCTAACTTGAGTGACAAAGTGTATGAAATCCAACACCTCGCCAATGTTTAGTGTTATTTGTTTTGTACAATATGATTTTTCTCTGTAGAATACAAATTCAATGCTAATCTATTTTTCAATATTTATTAACCAATAGAGTTACTTTCAAATTGAAATATAGTAGAAATTTAAAATTTGAGAATACAATTACGATGACATAATACATTATGAGCATTTTCTAACTTGCCAAACTTGAGCAACCCAATCCAACTTATACGCTAGCCAGTAAGCCCTAGGAATAACTATCCTAAATAAGTGTCACTAACATAAATTAATATATATATCAATTGAAATTACTTGCAAAATAAATTTGCACTAGTTGTCAACACCTTCGTGGGCAAGATACTTATGCGAACATAAAAATATAGCCAAAATTTCACTTCAAAACAGCAAATTTTACAGTTTAATATTTAAACCCATGCAAATGTGATAATAGAAGCTAGCTTGAAGACTCTCACTTTGTCAAGAAATTGTTTAAGGAGGCTGAACAACGTGGCCGATAGTCTTATTAACATAAGAGATAAAAGTTAACTATTATGGTTCAAAAGGGTCAAAGAAAAAAAAAAAAACTCTCCTGAAATTTAAATTTTACAAAAACTGCAAATTTTATTGTACAAAATCTAACCATCGAATCAAGTATAAATTAATAGATAAGGTATCAATCATCATCTAAAAAAGCAAATAGTTCCCTGCACTTGTTTGCACCTCATTTTAAAATATTGAATAACTCATGATGGACGGAATTTGTGTACGTATCAAATATTGTTTGTATACTAAGAAACTATATCAATGTGAGCATAATTCAATTGACATAAACTTGTATTATCAACTTTGAGACTTCAAGTTCAATCCTCCATCCTACCTATTGTATTTTAAAAATAATAATAAAAAAATAATAATAAAAAAATAATAATAAAAAAATAATAATAATGCAACATACAGTGTTCTGATTATGATTATTGTAGCGTTTATCAAATTATTCTTTCTGATTGTAGTTCCAAATCAATGAAATGGAGTCACAGATAAACTAAATCGTGCCTATTCTCCATGATTTTGAGTCAATGAGGGATTTTCCATGAATGAGCTTTCAAAAGATGCATCCAATGAAGATCTTGTATTTTATAAGTTAAGAAACTGAGAATAGAAATCAATCAACTACTCACCCAAGCATTGGAAGCCAATCAAATATCTTTAGCAATAAGAATCCACCCGACTATATCCAGCTTCCTTTTGAACATTGTTCTTCTCCATCATCGTTCTCACTTCGGCAGCATCATCCCATCGTCCCACTTCAGCATACATATTATACAGCAGCACGAAAGGAGCTGAGCTTTCAGGTTCGAGCTTCATTAACACTTCTGCCACTGCTCGAGCCATCTCAACATTGTTGTGTATCCTACAAGCACCCAGTAATGCACCCCATACTGCTTTATCTGGTTCACATGGCATGCTATTGATCAAACTCACTGCTTCTTCAAGTTGGCCATTTCGGCCAATGATGTCGACGAGGGCAGCATAGTGTTCGACTCGTGGCTTGATACCGTGCGTGTTAACCATGGAGTTGAATTCTCTCCTACCTTCCTCAATCAATCCAGCATGAGCACAAGCATTCAGAACGGAAATGAATGTGATATAAGTGGGCTGCACATTGCATTGTTTCATCAATTCAAAAAGTTGAAGAGCCTCTGTTGCAAAGCCATGAGAGGCATACCCGCCAATCATTGCATTCCAAGAAATGACATCTCTCTGCAGTTTCATTTCATCAAAAATGGTCCGTGCCTCGACGATTGCTCCACATCTTGAATACATTGTAACAAGAGAGTTGTTTACGGGCAAATCTGGAATAAAGGCTTTTGTAACTAGTTGATGAATCTGAGTTCCCGAAGCCAGATCTACCAATCCAGCACAAGCACTTAGAATTGATGATAAAGTGTGCCTATCTGGTTTTCTACCTTCAAGTTGCATCTGCAAAAAGATGTTAATTGCTCCTTTATAGTCTTCATTTTTCTCACAGCTAGATATCATGGAATTCCATGAGACAAGGCTTTTCGCTGGCATCCTCTTGAACAAGTCATGAGCTAGTTTCAAATTACCTATCTCAGCAAACCCAGATATCATCATATTCCAAGAAAGGGTATCAGGTTCCGGCATTCTACCGAAAAGATTTGAAGCCTCTTTCATATCCAAGATCTGAACATAGCCACTGATCATAGTGTTCCATGAGAAAGTATCTCGCTCAACCATTTTATCGAATAGTTCTCGAGCAGAGACTATGTCACCAGCTCTCACATAGCTCATTATCATAGAGTTCCATGAAACCACATTCCTCCCAGAGTTTCCACATTCATCTTCCTTTCCATCACGACCCAAAGGGATGCGATCAAACAATTTCCGGGCTTCATGGGTCATTCCTTTCTGACCATATCCAGCGATCAAAGTATTATAAGCATGAACTAAATCCCCTCTACCATCATTCCCACCATATTGAAGCAGAATCCTTTCGGCTTCAACCAACTTGTCATTCTGAATCAGACCAGAAACCAGTGCACTAAGAGAAGCAGAGTCTCGTTCTGGCATCATCTTAAAGAACTCAACAGCTTTCTCCACATAACCATTCATTAAATAACCAGAAACCATCGCATTCCACGAGACAATATTACGCTCAGGCATGTAATTGAAAAGCTCTTCTGCTTTATCCATCATCCCATTCTTAGCATACCCACTCAACATCGTGTTCCATGAAACACAATCTCTTTCTGGCATTTCATCGAACATATTCCGTCCCCTCTCAAGGTACCTTCCACCACAAGATATATAACCTGATAACATTAAGTTCCATGACACAGTGCTTCTGTTAGGCATTTCGTCGAACAACTGGCGTGCTTTCGACATCTCTCTCCTTTTTACATAACCAGCGATCATCGTATTCCAAGTGATCGTATTCCGATGCTCAATGCCATCGAACAGTTCCCTCGCTTCAATTATTCGGCCTGCTTGAATCAAATTAGACATCTTCTTGTTCAGAGAATGGAATTTCGGAACCTGAAAACTGTTGGCTCTCGAGGAAGAAGAGAAACATCTCTGTTTCAACTGAAAAGCATTGTCGAACTGAATTGGACGACGATGAAGATGCTGCTGAGCATTGAAGATTGTTAAAGCAGCTGCACGAAAGATCTCCGGAGACCAAATTCTCCGGCGAATCATCACCAAATTGGGCATGGAATAAACCAGTTGATCGTTTATATGGCATTTGGAGAAAAAAGAAAATTGAGATCCGTTATATTTCTTCCCGTGGTTCGATCAAACAAGAGGAAGATATTTGAAATTTTCTGATGAAGCATTCAGCTAAGAAACGCCGCCGAGATTCACCCGTACCACTGTCGTCACCATGACCACCTTCTATCGATTCGATTTATAAATATTTTCTAATTGTTGGATTGATTATTGTGTTTACAAAAATATAATAATAAATCAAAGGGGTACTTGTTTTAAATAGGAAAAACAATTACCTTTTAAACTTATTTTCATCTCAATATTCTTCTTAATTTGATGTTTCACAAATATTGTCATAAAATTTCAGAAATTAGATATCTTGATTTTGGTTTGTTTCACATAATTTCATTTGAGGAACTTTAAAGCTATCTGACAAAAATATAAAGAAGATGAATAGAGCTCCATTAATTAATAAATTATTATTAATAATTTGGATTAATTTATATTTATTGAAAGGTTAGTTTTCAAATATAGCAAAATGAGTCAAACTATTTACAAATGTATAAAAACAGTGATAGAAGTTTATCGCTGTTTATTGTCGATAAAAAATAAAATTTTGCTATATTAGTTTGATATTTTTTTCTAATTTATAATATTTTTCCCTTATTAATACTTTTATTATTAAATAAAATATTTTTAATTATTTTTAATAAAAAAACATTCATTGATATTTCAAGTGATTGATAATAAAATTTAATTCTAGTTACATTACTTGTTATCTTACCTTTCATTAAATAATTATTTAATTTTGATTTTCTATATTCAAAATTGGTAAATCAACACACTAATTTAACTTTTAGATATTAATTATTCTGCATATCCAAACACATATATTAATTATCTCAGACATTCAAAACACAGATATTTGAATTCCAAACATTTAATATTCATAATTATAAAACAATATCTACGATCCAAACAGCCCCTAATAGCCCTAAAATTTTTGGTCTTAGCATTTAATTTGTTATTAGCAAGTTTGAAATTTTTAAAAACCAATTGATTATTAGATATAACTTTGAATCTTATTTCTGACAAGATTTTACACTTTTCATTTTGTGTCTAATGAATTCCCCAATTTTTTAATTATAGTTTCAACTCTTTAGCCCTAGTTTCTCGTTTAATCATTTTTTTTTCTAACAAGCAACATGCCAAAGAAACTAACAAGCAACACTACCACCAAGGTTTAAAATATTGATGTCGATAGGAATATTAAAGTCTTAATTTTACGATAATTTTGATGGAAATATTAATTCCAATGAATATTTCTGAAGAAGTTATAAAAAAAACAAATAACAAATTTAAATAAGTAAATAAACATTTTTATTATTTTCAAATAAATAAACATGTCTATTATTATTATTTTTTGTGTTTCGTAGATTTTTCTATGATATAGATATCGATTCACCTCTCATATAGATATCAAATCTATGACAACATAGAAATATCAATGAAATATCAACGCATCGATGAAAATTTAATACTACGGCCACAAAGAAAAGACAAATCGTTCCAGAATAATTTTGTTAATTCCGTTGGAAAAGAATCGGGCCTCAGCAGCCTCATGCCCAAGAACCATTTGCAGGCGGCAGATTTTGGGATATTGGCACATCTAACAATTCCTAAATTTGAAAAATATCTAACAATTCGCTAAATTTTAATTTTTTTTAATGAGTCGTAAAATTTTATAACATTTAATAGGATTTTCAGCTTTTACTTTGTTAGTTAAATAACTTACTATACATTTTAAAAAATTCGTAAGTTAATACACACAACATTGTGTTTTGTTTCTCACAAGATTAGGGCTTTTCTTTGTTAGCCCAAAAAAAAAAAAAAAAATTTAAATTAAAATTGAGATATACTATACACAACTCAGATCGTTTAAGAATGTAATATTCTTGAAAGTTTGTAAACATATTTAATATATAAAAGTTTAGAAACTAAACAAATAATTTGGCACAAATACTTTTATCCTACAAAATTCAATTTTCAAATTTATTCTTTAATTTAACTTTGTTTTCCAAGTTCATAAAATTAAATGTGACATTGTGTCAGATTTTTTTTTTCTTGTTAATGTGCGAGAAGAAATATATCACTTTTCATTGTGAAATCTAAGTTGAAACAAATATGCTTAAATTTTAAGTTGCAAATTTGCAACCAAGCTTTAAAATTTAAATAAATGAGTAATACTTGGTGTTGTCATTACAAAAAGAAAAAAAATTGACAACTTGTGATTAGACACTTGAGTGAGTTACAAAAAGACAAGTGTAGCTTAATATATCCAAATATTCTTCTAAATAAAGGTCATCAATCAAAATCCAAACTCTCTTTCTGATAATTATGTAACAACATGACCTTATAGGTCAAATTACTTTATTTGTAAGCTTTTTTTAAAAAAGTATCCTTACCAAACATAAATAAAATAGAACAAAAGGAGAAGAGAGCAAAATAAGAATTTAACTGTTTACAACAAGCTAAAAGTACAAGATGAAAGGCATGAAGCTACAAATTTGGCAAATCTCATATAGATTAAAGGAATATTTCAACCATCAAAGCTTTTTCTTGATTAACTAAACTAGTGCCCCTTTAAGTAACCACAATTTTCACACTAATTATTAATTTCTGTAAAAACAACTGAAGGGTAAATCTCTTTATATTTGTAATTATGATTAACTTTTTAAAATAAATAAATAAACAAAATAAAAACCATGGAGTGAATAACTCCACTTTCTACTCCAAACTCCAAAATTTCCGCTTGTCTAAATTATAAATTTAACGTTCAAAATTTTGAAATTTGTTTCTATTTGGTCCTTAGACTCCCAAAACTTACAAATTTAGTAACTAAACTTTAATATTTTAAAAAATTTACTAATCAACTATACACAATTAAAATTTTAAGATTCAGTTGGACAAAATTCAAATTTACATTTAATAAATTATTTTTTTAAAAAAAAAATAATTATTAACTTATTGACATAAAATTGAAAGTTCGTAAACTTATTAAACATTTTATAAAGTTCCTTTTTCTTTTCTAGACACAAAACACAGTTTATGAAATAATTTTATAATTTAAAAGTTTCTATAAGCTCCGAACCTAAATATTTTCTGGAACTTCTGTCAACGCATTTCAAAGATTTAGCACAAAACCATCTTTTAAGAGCTTCTTCATGTTGAATATTATAGACAATACTATCAAAAACTATGTGGGAAGTTTGCTAGCATTCATTTACATTGATATACAAAAAAAAGCTGCAACAATATGCAAAATGAAAATTGACATATTCAATCAAAATCAAGCACAATAAACTCAAAAGGGCATTCATGCAACTCATTAATCAAGAACATAGAAAAGAAATTGCACCGGACCTTTGAGTTTTGTAGGTAATAACAGCAAGTGCCTGCTTGAAGAGATCATGAATATGAATGGGATTTTAAGCCATATCCTCCAAAAAAAGGCTTGCTTCATTGGCAGACACTAATAAATCCATTCATTAAAAAGCCTGTACCAGAATCAGTAAAGATATCAGAAAAGCCAAAATTAGGACGCACGTTCATTATCTAGCATAAAGCAGGATTTATTAGAGAAAAAATGTGAAACCAAAGGATATTTTCTTAGCTCTTGTAGCACAATCTCGATTCTTGGAGTTATACGCAAATCTAGTTACATTATTCAAGGAAGGTTTGCCTACTATTTTAATACTTGTATTTTCAACTTTGGTTTTGTACTTTTTTTCCTACTATAACGAGGCCATAAAAGGGGATGGAACCCACTCTACAGCAAGTTTTTGTACCTCTTTGAACTGTTTTAGGTTGACTTGACATGGTAGTGATTGGAGCAAGTGACAAAGTAAAAAGACTTTGTTGGACCAGGTTTGAATTCTATGTAGCTCCAACCTAAGATATCAAGTTCTACAAGTTTCTTGATAATCGAATGTGGTAGGATCAAGCAATTGTCTTAAAGATTAAATGTAAGCTCACCTAACATAATATATTTTCTAAAAATGAAATACCTCTATTCTCAATGAAACCCTTCCAAGTCGATTGGTAGAAAAGACTAGGGCGATTTGGGAGAATATTGGAAAAGCCTTTCTTTGATCTTTGTGGAGGGCAAAGAACCTCCGAGTTTTTTGGGATTCCTCATCTTATCTAAAACCATGGCATCCACCATATGTACATCTTCCCAAGATTTTTGTGAGCGACTGCTTCAGCAATTAATCGACGAGCCTGACCTTCGACAGCCAGGGGCAAAGATGGTGCAGCTCCAACACCAACGACTACACCTTGTAACCTAGCCTCAATGTTACTGATGGCTAGCTGTAACAGTATTAAAAGAGCATAACGATTAGCTTGAGCAATTCAGTTAAGTGTTAAAAACAGAATAATAAACAACTAACCAAACCTGAGCATGTGGATTCTGAACTTCAACACCACTGGATTTGTGAGATTTTGTCCACTCCACAAGCGGATCATGAATGAAAGTTTCAAGTATGCTCATCAAAGTATCCCGATGAGATCTCAATACATAAAGAGTAATTTCACAAACTCTCAAGAAAACGCCCTCATAACCAGTGATTCCTAATCCGTCGATCATGTTCTGACAATAAAATGGCAGCATGGAGAAGTAAAGCAAAAATTATGGATATAAATGCCATCTACTTTGATAGTAGCTGTTGAACAGATATATGCATAAGGTAATTAAATTTAGTCAATGATATCATTTTGGTGAGCTTGTATTTAAGGGCAGCATCGAGGAGAAAAGCGAAAATTGGAAATAAAAATGTCATCTACCTTGAAAGGTAACTAAATTTTGTCAATACAGCATTTTGGTGAGCTCCTATGAATGAAAATCTCTACATGGACAGCACCATAACAAATACTAAACCAATTGACTAGTATAATTTGGCCGTTCCTACCCAAATATAGTAGACATTGATGGATGCTCATAATTCTTGAATAAAAAAATTGTGCAATTTTATCTGAAAGCTAAATTATCCATCATGTAAAATCTTTTTTTTTTTTTTTTTTTTTTTTTTTAAAAAAGAAAAAAAATGAGAGATTTAGAGAGAGAGGAGGTGTTGTTGGAAGAAATTTATGATGATATATAATAGGGAAAAATATAAGGATTTGAAAGAAAGGGATATATAATTATCAAAGCCACTACATGTCTCTCCTCTTTGTCTTGTGATTTTCAATGCTTTGGATTTTAGCTCTCAAGGTGTTTCCAGGTAGAAAGAGAAAAATAAATAAATAAATAAATAAAAAGATACAAATAAAATAAAAAAGAAGAAA
>QLSR01001476.1:1901357-1970771 GCA_031780015.1 Citrullus colocynthis
TTTTTTTTTTTTTTTTTTTTTTTTTTTGAAAAGGAAACACGTCTTTTTCATTGATATAATGAATTGAGACGAAATCTCAATTTACAAAAGGATACAAAATAAGGTAACCTAAGGATCATGGAGGGCACCAGAACATCTCAACTAGGTTGACACCTCCGTAGCACTCTCATCATATCCAATCTAATATCAACAAATTAACCAAATACAAAGATTCAAAGGAGAGAATCCCGAATCCAAGGGATCAAAACTGAATAACACTAAGCCCAAAGGACTGGACAGATACATAGAACAAATACGGATCAAACTAAAAGCAAACAAGACAAGACAAGGGCAGCCAAAACACATTATATTATCTTATTACCTAGATAATATAATCATGTAAAATCTTCTTACCTGGGTTAGCCTAAAAGGCACCAGTTCAGGCTTTTCAAGCTGCAGACCTTTGTCAAATAAACAACTGAAATCAACATGAACGCAGTCACCCGTGGTAGAATCAAAAAGAATATTTTCACCATGTCTATCACCTAACCCCACAATATGCCCAACCATAGACCAAACTGCAGTTGTATGCGCATAAGCTATCCGCGCTCTAAACCAAGCAGCTGGTTCTGAAAAGGTATTCAAAAACCATCTGTGGAAAATGGGAGGGAACAGAGGAAGAATTTTTGTCTTCAGCATCTCACCTTCAGGTATTTTACCTTGGCACTGGTCATATATTCGCTTAACTTGAGGATTTGTCTTCTGCCTGTCAAACTTACCACAAGTAATATATATGTCTTGCAGTATATGTCTAAGACCACGGGTATGGGGAACCCATTCTACCATACCACAATCCTCTGTCAGAGGTATCACAGCAAAGGTGCGTATGTAGAGCTTCCTCCGCCGGCTTTCTGGATATTTGGATAACAAACGGTTAATCATTGCTGTGAACTCCATCATGCGAGCATCCTTCCGGAGATCATCCTTGGGTTTGCAGAGGAACGGCCGCTCAATACCATCACTACCCAATAGAATGATCTGTAATTAAGAAAGGTTTATATTATTACAGCCAAGTCATTAAGGCATGAGCAATTGATAATTAGTGATTGCATTAAAAAATTATACCAATATACATGCCCAAAAAGCAGCAGAATTTTATCTTATGCCTATTTGAAGAACCAATATAATTACACAATTAAAGTTGAAATCATAGCATGAAATATAAAATTACTTTGCTTGCTTCACCTAGGCTGTATGGACTGGCTTACCTACGTAGCTAGCTTTAAGAAAATTATATAAATGAATAAATAAAGAAGAAGTATCTCCTACTGCATTCTTAAACAATCAAGTAATAAATAATAATTATGATGAAAAGCTATTGCCTGCTTTCAGGCATAAAATTCTCAGCGCAAAGAATATAATAATCTATTTAAGAGAAGAAAGGTGTGACACAAAAATTCCTGCCTGAGCAAAGGATATAGAAAGGAACTTGAGCACAACTACATGAGACGGAAAAATAGAAAATATGCTTCATATATTCAAAACATTTCGCAGAAGTCAAAGCACTGAAAAAACACCATACTTTCTTAGGCCGCTGAAGTGATGAAAGAATCTCAGCCTCATCTGCTATTCCTGATATTGTAGGAAGCTCTGTGGCAGAAAAGATGTCAGACCTCAGTGAATCAGTGAGATTCACATCATATGTCGGTAGATTAACAACTAGAGATTGTTGAATGGGCATAATAATCTCCAATGGCATCATCCTCTTCAATGTACTAAATTCTGTAGAAATATTAATGTTCCTCGCTCTTTGTTGACCAGGATGGAAGCACAACTTGATTAAATGATCAATTAGACTGGCAAACTGAAGAAATAAATTGTTGCCACTGTTCCCTTGACTAAAATCCTTTTTTGCAGATTGGATTATCTCCATAGCTGCCTCTCGTCTTGAAGGAACAGTGGATTTTGAGACTGCCGCCATTATCCAAAGAGCTTGCTGTGGATACTGTCGGACAACAGAGGTAATGATGTGTTTGACCAATCGAACAGTTTCATCATTCTGATGGCAAATCCTTGAAACTAACTGAGGCAGTACAGCCAACCATTGATATGTTGGCAAATCCTTTAAACAACCTCGCATGATGCTCAGAACCTAGAAAGACAAGGGAGCAGTAAATAATAATAACAAAAGAACTCATATGATAAAAGGACATAAAATGGCATTCCAAACTAAATTTGGAACCTTTCCATGAACACTTTTCAACTCCTTGTTGGATGATGAACCAACCCTTTGGTAGATGCTCCCAAAGTCAAACCACAAAGTTAACAGCCTTGGAAGTGCTTGAAATAGATTCTTGTGACCCCTGTGAAGTCCTTTTGCATAGAACAAGAGTACATCAGGCACATAAGACCACCAGGGCTTCTCATTATTTAAATTTGAAGGGCCAATAGCAGTAGAAGATGATGAGGCTTTTCTTGGACCTTGTTCAGAACACTCTTCCTGGCGTTTCCTGGCATCTGCAAGCAATTCATCACAATACCTAGCCATAAAAAAATATCCTTTCTCCCACTTGGGCTGTAGCTCCTTCACTCTTGAATAAAGATTGATGACATCTTCCTTTTGCTTTTGCCCAGTGCAATGTATCCACCTCGAGTATAAGAGAAGAGTCTTTGCAATATCTCTATTCTCATTCAAAGCTTGAGTATCACAGATTAAAGGAGCTGGATTCATTGGAACCAAGGAAAGGCTTGTTATTGATGACATTGCAGCAGACCCTATGACTTCCACAGGCATATTTAGAAGGGATTGCTGCAATTCTGAGATAGCACCGTCAGACCGCCTGGTGCTCCATAAAAGTTTTGCTTTCTCCATATGGACATTAGGTGCACAAGAGGCCTGAGCTTCAAGAATTGCACGGTTTGCTGTTTCATAATGACCAGCAGAGCGACACAACTTTGCATACTGAAGCCAGCAGTTCCCAACTTGAGCACCACGACCACTAGAACCAAAAACCAGCCTCCGAAAGGACAGAAGTGGCTCTCTTGCCCAGAGTGATGACTGAGTGAATTTCAGCCGGTTCTCCCAATTTTGAATCATTTCTGAAAATTCCTGATCATCTACGTGAAAAGATTTTTCCAAGAAAGAGTCGTTAAAGAGAAGGTTATGGAAGTCCTCAAGCTCTTTCAGAAGGTGAAGTTTCACAACAAATGGATAAGCACGTGTGTAAGAATCCATGCCAGCAGCAGCAAGAGGAGCAATCAGAGATTGTTTGGATAGAGCAATTTTCTCAGAAACTGAAAACTGATTCTTCTTCATCATTGCCTGCAAAATTTTTGCTACGTCCATGTCAAAAGAAGCATTACTCTCAGAGCTGCTACAAAGAAGACCTTCTTCATCAGCTCCCTTGAGGTATTCATCCATCAGGTCCCACCTGCCAAGCCTCCAAGCTGCCTGCACTCCTTGCATGCACCATGTTTTCTTGTACTGAGGAATCCTCGTAATTAAACCATCCACATGAGTAACCATGGCTTGAAGGTGGCACATATTTAACAAACAATTAAGAACATCCGAATGCCTTTGAACTGAAGTTGGTTCCATATGCAAAGCCTGTTCACAAAAAGTCAAAACTTCTGCCCAATTTCCAGCTTTTTTATTTATCAAAAGTTGGTCTTGTAACCTCAAGGATTTACGTAAACATGCCAAGCCAGATAGACCATCAGGCTCATCAAGATAACTATATATTTCCATGAGATATGAAATATCTTCGTCCTCAAAGATGCCACTCCTCTCAGCCGCAGGGTTAAACGAACCAGATTTTCCTCTTACATATGACTCAAAATACATCAAAGATCTAGCATAGGCCTGACAGCTCAAGGAAGCCCTAGCTAGAGTGATCTTTGGAATTGCATCTAAAAGCTGTGAAACATATCTACACTGAACCAGGAGTTGCTCCTGATCAACTTGAGCATTTGAACTTGATTCCTTCGATTTGGCCACCAAATGCTTAGAAGACGATGACTGACCAGATTGAGAAAGTGACAATCCTCGTTCAACATCATCCACCCACTGTCCTAGATTATCAAGAAGAGTAAACACAGCTTGAATGCAAACATCACTTTGCCCTCCAATATTTCCGTGAATCAAAGTTACACCATTCTCTGCTACTGCAGCATTGAGAACAGACAAGATCTCTTCTGCTATGCCATGTCGTGCTTCCTCTGTACCATGACAGACAGCACTAAGAACTAAATAAGGCAGCAGATAAACGGCTGTCTGCATATCATGCCGCACTATACCTCGACAAGCGTGAAAGATACTCGCACGAGACCCAGTGGCATGTGCAGTTAGCTTTTTTATCCAAAAGAATATCCACCTTCTGAATGACATACCTGGTCGATAAATTGAACTAACAAATGCGGAGTCAGCCACATTCGGAAGCTGAAATCTGGAGGTTAAGCAAGGTGCTATAATTTCTTTCACATAATCAGAGAACCGTCCCCACAATCTCTGACCTCTCATGCTCATCGCATTACCACCATCAGAAGAATCAGATGTGACAGTTTTTGAAGCTTCTTTGTCTTTCAAAGATGGTGACGCTGAAGCAACAGCATTTTCATCCAGTGATGCCTTACACCCTGCAATTTTTAGAAGCTCTTGAATGGCTAATGCCGCTGAATCTTGAATGATGGTATCTGGTGCAGCTCCAAAAGCCCGTGCTAAGTGTTTTTGAATCAACTCAAAAATTAGATCATCGTCAGAACATTCAATTTTAAATCGTTCGCATGGAAAACTCTTCACTTTGGCAGGATCAACAGCACCTAGTGCTCCAAGACAATCAGCACAAACCAATTTCAGCCGTTGGCCCACTGCAGTTCTTGACTCCTCAGCACATCCTCTGAGCAAGGATGAGATTAGTAAGCTCAAAACATCCATGTCTAGATCAGCTTCAGCACTTATCAAAGCTGTAACCTCCTTGCTTCTCATGTTCAACAATTTGCTCAATTCACATGCCACCATGTATCTCACGTTCAAGTTCTCATGATTTAAACCATCAACAAAGTCTCGTAGCTGATCCTTTAGAGTCATTGACCCACGAGTTTCATGTATAGTTTTGTTCACCTCTGTCAGAGCAGAAATACAAGGCAATGGAGGGAATTCACGTATATGCACCTTTAGTATACTCTTGTTTTTTAAAACAAGCTCTTCCAAAATTTTTACCACCATATCTAAATGTGTGGAAGTTTCATCTCTCTCCAGGAAAGGCACAAGTGCAGCAAATACTTGAGAAATCACATACTTGATGCTAGATGGTGATACATTAGCCAATTGTTGGATGAAAGAATTCAAGACAATGAGACCTTCACTTTGCAGTGCTTCTTTCCCAATAGCATGCATAAGAAGAACCATTAGTTTCGGCACATAAGTACTAAGATGAGATCCCATCAATTTTATCAGCATTTCAATACGTTGCAGAGCTTGTTTCTGCAGGCAAACGTCCTCTGCATGGAGCATTTTCCTATCCACGCTGTTAAGGAGGCCAACAAAATGATTCCTCAAAAATCCTGGGAGATCATCCCCTCCAGTAAGAACTCTAGCAACCTGTAATATCATCTCAGGAACTCTTGCTAACCTACAAATGAAGACCGATGAAAAATAAGCACAAGAAAACAATAAAACAAAAATCTATACTTTGATTGGACGGACAAATGTGTATGACAGAAGAATATTAGACCACATACAAGGAACAACGATAAACAAGTTTTAGAACTACATATATCTAACAGCACCGCAAAATCCAAAATAACCTAATAGAAAGGAAATAAGACAACTTTCAGAAACCAAACAAGTTGACAAATACCCAAGCTTACAGGTCAACTAGGAAGGAAAAAAGGCGAAGTTTCAATCTCTGGAAAAGAAAAGGATAAATGGAAACAGATATAATATCTAATTCCGGACTCCACAGCAAATTCTAGAGTGGTTTGATGCTACATAGTACATACCTTTTACTGACCTCATCTGAATCGCCACCATCCACAAAGCACACTAGTTCATCTAAAAGTGCAGGTAATGCAGCAGCAAAAATTTCTTCCTGACTTGAACCAGTCTGAGCATGATAAAATTCCAAGGCAGAACGTAACTCCTTCCCATTTGCTTGGTAGAGAACAAAGGCAAGAACTTTTGGCAACCAATTTACTATTAACGTAACCATATCTGTGTCCACACATTTAGCTAATTCATATAAAGATTCAACAGCTTGGTCGTTATTCTGATGCGAGACAATCAGTTTTGGAAGAACAACAGGAATCATTTTCTTAACAAGTACTTCAGTTTCAACACCCAAAACAGCTTCTGCAAATTCTTGTACAATTTTTGGACGGCTAACAAGTCTTGTAGAGACATAATCAAATAGCTCATTCCGAAGATGGACAACTTTTGAAAATATTAAATCAAAATTTCCATTAAAATGGAAACGACAAGCTTTGTGGATAGATCTTGAAGCACTCATCCTCACTGTAATATGTGAATTATCAAGATGGTCAACCAACAATAAAAGAGAAAGGGAGAAAAATTCACTGTGAATATCAACTGCAGCCATGAGCTCTGCTACAGATTCTAGTATAGTGTCCAGAATTTGGGGATCTGCAGTCGATACCATTGCATGTCTAATCAAATCCAAAAACCTTAGCTCTTTCCTTTTGTTTGAGATATCTTCTTCCGAGAAAAAGCAACTCATGATATGATCCTCGAGGAAGGAACTAATTTGAAGGCAGAATGCTTCTCTTATTGATTTTTTTCTGTTAAGAAGCAAAAACTCAACACATTTAAGCCAATCATTCTTCGTTTGATGTAGAACATCCCTAGTCCCATGGACCAGAATTCGTCTAAGAGTTCCCACACAGGACAATTGAACCTCTTCTGAAGACTCGTCAAAAACAAGTTCAAAAAACAACGACGTCAAATGGACAAAATCACTATCCAAATTTATTTTTGGGTAACAGTCAGATGGCTCAATTATATTTGTATAAAGTCTATGATCATGCAAAACAGTCTGATCACATTTTGAACACCAAAATCCTTGTAGCACATAGTCAACTGTCTGGCAGCATCTATCACTGTTTGTATTCAAAAATAATTTGCACCTACTCATATCTTGACCATTTACTGAATGGCAAGATCCATAAAGGCATGATAAAAACCCGAGAGAAAATGGGATAATCTTCTTAACTTTTTCATGCATTTCTCCCTTCAAGATTCTGAAATTCAAATGAGTAATAAACATGAGAAGTTAAGCAAAGGGACCTACAAAGCTGGCATATTAAAACCAGTAGGATCAAATGAAATATCCTTAAAATGTCAATCATATCTTACACATTCCTTGTTAACTTGCTAGCCTACATATTCTCCCTGTTTCAATACCAATAATTTTCTCTGTTTTTCAGCTGCAACACATAATGGATTCTTTCGCAGCTTTTGCTTTTCATGAAGAAAATACACTAATGTCCAAAGTCTACAGTTACACCTAAATTTTATCTACGCACAAGACTCAAGTCTAAAAGCTTTCATAAAAGAAGACCATTAGTATATTGACAAATTCCTCTTACCCTATTGATTCATATCTTTAATGTCAAGCCATAAGAAGAAGAAAATAGTTCAGAAGCAGGATCTCTGCTCCGAGTTAAGAATATTTCACTAAGTTCAGTTTCTTTCTCCGGTCTCAAGCCTTTTGTAAATTGATAATTCAGTTACTCATAAACACGTCGCTAAAACAATATACATGAAAAAGCTCAACTTACTCCAGTCTCCTAAATAGTTGTGTTAGCTTGTCAAAACCAGTCCATAGAGCAATCACTGGAATTGAAATGGCAGCCTCAGTTCTAACTTCATCATCTTCATCAACAAGACTCAAATCCAGGACCTCAAGATCAGTTTCAGTCTTAGTGAAAGAAGTAATTTTTGATGCAACCTGAACAGAGATGCATTTTGTCTTCAATGGCTTGTGAGATTCAGTTCTGGTGATTGAATGGGTCCATGGAACTTTAAGTATCACGGACATAGTTTCAGCATATTCACCATTACTTCCAGACAAGAGTGAAAATAAACATGAAGATACATGGGCTGTACATTACAGAATTAAATGGCATAGTCAGCACTCACGACTACAATTAACAAGGTGAATAAACTATGAGAAATCAGATAACATTTTCAGATGAAGCATGATCTCGATATTTTTTTCTAAGAAGACAAACGATTTTGTTATGAATTATCCAAGAAGATAAAGAAACATTGGGAGAGGTCAGATAAGAAGGCCATGATAACCAAATTATACCAAAACCAAAGTCTTCTCAAGTTTATTTATGAGGTTGTGAGCTAACTGAAATATACTGCCTACATTCATCTTTTATGAATTCTAGTGTATGCATAAAAAATAAAACTATGCAGGCATCTATGGGAATATATTGCAAGTCGTTAGCACCAATAGGCAAAACTGAAATGATGCAACCATCCACAAAAAAGTATAACAACACAAAATCTAACATGACGACTGGAAAATTGCCTTACTTGGTAAGAGAAGTATGTTGTGAATTCCTTCAAGAAAAATGGAGATATCGAGGGAAATTGAGCTTCCTTTCTTCGCCTGAAGTATATATCTCAATTCTTAATAACAAGAAATGGGAAACCAGGAAAAAAAATGTTATGGAATGTTCACAAAAATAAATCAAGCCACCTGCTCGTATATCCAAGGAATCCATGAAACCATCTCCTCGAATATGATCATGGACAAATGAGTTTCAGGGTACCGACAGAATGCAATACACAGCATGCTAAGAGCTGTTAGTGAAACTTCTGGTCTTAGAGCATCAGCTTTGATGGAAGAAGCTTTTAAACATCCAACAAATGAAATGAGTAAATTATGCAAATTATTTGCATAAGTTTCTTCAGTTTCACAAATTTTGACGCAAGGCTTCTTGCACTCAGCCAGAATATCAGCTTCAGAGCTCACAATTTCTCCATCGATCCTTGGTCTTTTGTTCTGGGCAATATCCAAATCCTTAAAGAGTCTCTTTTCTCCAATTCTTGAGCTTTCATTTGATTTATTGCTCAACTCTGACAAACCCATGCCAGGTAAAGACCCTCCAACATAATCAGGACCAAGAATAGATAGAACTGCTTTGAAGCAATCTATCAAAGCGAAGCAAGGTTCTGGAAAAGAAAGCATATCAACGAGTATTTCAGGCCTCCAGATATGAGAAGGGCAGATTTTAGCAATCCGCATGTATGCATTGCATAATGAAACCTAAAAAATGCAAAATATAAAGGTGGAAATTAATTTGAGATCCCTTCCAGTAAGTTTCTAAAAGCCATCAGCAATCGTGGATGTGACAGACCATGTCAGAAATTTCAATTGTTGCTAGTAATGACATTGGGAACGTAAATTAACCTTGAGCTCCATGCTGCTGGTTCTCCACAGGGACTGTGAAAATATGCCAACCATGTCTGCAGCAGTTAGCTTGACAACATCATCGCAACAGTTGGAGTATAGCATATTAAGACAACCTCCAATAGAAGTATCATATGGTATGTTCCTGCCAAATAAACAAAGTATTACAATGCACAAGTAAATAACGTAATCCCATTAGATACATGTTATTAAAAAGTTGCTGGAAGACACAGATTAGCTTATATTTACCAATAAAAAACCAGTCATTCTGCCAACAGGAGGAAAAGTTAAAAGATTAACTAATTCACAGATGACAACTAACAGAAGCTTAGGTCTCATGAAATACAAGAGTGGGATTTATTTTAGTTGTCATGTGAAGCAAATTAAATCAACTCTATCAGGGGACAATTGCTCAACCCGAGAGCACTGAACGTAAATATATTATCCTAAGCAAGTGATTGGACTCAAGACCTCAAAGACATCATAAGTTTTGACTCCTTTCAACCGTCATGCCACAGCCCATGGTAGTTAATTTGAAATAAGGATTGAGGCCAATCTTGATGAAAGAAGTCTGAAATAATGAGAAAATGATGATTCATGATCTTTTGTTTAGATAACGTGTGAGAAAAATATAGATTCTTCTATAAAAACATGTACACTACTAGTAGAGTTGTCCTATTATAATTATAAATTAGCATCCCTGGTAAACCTGAAGAAATTTTTTTTTATAGATACAACTGCTTTTATTGAGAATAAATGAAAGAATACAAGGACATACAAAGAAACCAAGTCCACATAAACTCCAATAAGGAAAGGGGTTTCAACTAAGTAAAATCTTATCTAAATAGTAATTATAAAAAATTCATCAAAGTTGTGGCCCAAAGAGAAACGTGGAACCTCAACAAGGACCAAAGTAAAAGGAACAGACAAGGAATAGAGGTAAGATAAATTTCTGGTTTCCCACCATTATCTTGCCAACTTTCAACTTTCTTTAACTCAATACATACCTAAATACAGGAAGCCCTTGTTTGTCTTCACTTAATATAGTAGATATTGACTGGATTAAAGGCTGATAAGGAACGATATCATCTATCACCAATCCAACAATGCGTGCAAAGTCAAAGCATGCCTTCCAAAAAGTGAAATTTGAGACGATTGTCAGAATATGATCATCATAAATAAGGGAAACTACTTGGACAAGGAATTTTTATCAACAACGTTGTAAAGTTCAACATGCTAAACATTTCTACTTCCAATTCCAACCAATACATCATCCACTAACCATTTGCAAATCAGCATCCCCATAACATAATAATGAACATGCTGCTGAAACATCTGACATACTGATGAGCCCTTCAACATACACAGTCCCCTCAGCCAAGCATTTACCTAGAAGCTTAATAATCCAAGTCACAAAAGGCCGCCACCTCTTTTTCCCCGTTAGATTTATTAAAATACCAGAGCCATTAGTTGGCCTGTTGATTTCTGGAAGATTCCCAAGATGATCGGGATCCTCAAAAATTCCCTTCAAAGATTCACAGAAACAATTCAAATTGATACTTGTCGGCTCCACAAAGCTTGAAGTATCAGTGCCAAGTGATGCAGTGTATAAAATATCTGCACTAAAGAGATGGAATCTGAGCACCCTCGAATAAAATACAAGGTGTTACACATGCAGTTAAAATTTCAAGGAAAAATGAATTCGCAGAAGTCAATGTCCCTGTGTATAAAGATAAATTGTAAAAAGAAACAAGTATTCAAAGTCAAACCAGAGGAACACTGAAAAAAAAAAGTCAACAACCTCCCACCGCCCCCTCCGTTAACCAAAAGTTAAGGGCTCAATGCAGTGGAAAATACACTGAAATCTTTTCACTCTATCAAAATTTTTTCTTTTCCATGCTTCAAGAAAAATGAGTTAGGGAGCTATTGCTCCTAAAATGGACTTCAACATCTCCATGGGTCTACTACCGCTTTTTAAATTGCTTAATCACAAATTCCTGCATTTCATAAGCAATATAAGATGCGATAGCTTGACCCTGGCCACAATTTTGAATATCCAAATGTAGCACCTTTCATGTAATTCGACAAATGGTAAAAGCTTTTTTCATATAAGAAACAACAATGGTAAAAGCATATTACAACAAGCAGATAGGTCAAGTTTATACAGGAAAATAATTTTTATGAAAATCACATGAATTTCCTGCTTACCTTCGACAACTGACATGGCATCGAGGAAAAACTGACGGTATGCATCCCGTGCTCCAGTACGAAGCAAGGATAAAAGGGAACCAATGGTTTCAAAAATGACTCCATGTCGTGCCCTGGAGTCAAAAGACTAATTTCTGTTAGATTAGGAAACAAGCAGGCACGCGTGAAAATATAACCTAGACCATCCTCTTTCCCCCGGGAAATCCAGCTTATAGTTGATACAAAATGCTACTGATTTAAACGTTGCAAAAATATTTTAAATGATCATCGAAATGATAGCTACATTTCTCATTTAACGAACCTCCCGAAATGATAGTAAAAAGAAAGCTAAATAACGAACAATAAGACATATTACTGACTGGATAGCGGTCTCCGCAAAAAAAGGCAATATCCGAACAATCACAGGCAATACAGCGCTAGCCTTTCCATGGTAAAAAACGCCAGGAAAGTTCCTGGCAGTGTGCGAGAGGAGCTTCAACACAGCAACTACTTCTCTCTCATTTACTGTAAGAAACAGAAATGGACTTCAATTTCACATAATCCAGAAAAATCACAGCAAGATATAGCAGATAAAACAAGTGCAGTTTTCCAATTCTCCAACAAATGTGCAAGTCAGTAGCAAACAAAATGCCATAAACGAAAGACATTTCCGTTCAATTTAGTTAAACCGTAACCGGATGAGTTCATGCGATTCAAAACCAGAAAGACATGAACGAAGAAGCGAAAGAAAAGGCTAGGGCAGAGAAATGGAACCTGAGGAAGAGGGAACGACGTAAGCGTGGAGGAGATTGGGAAGGACGGCGCGGAATCGTACTTCGAGACCGACGTCATCGGCGCGATTAGGAGGAGTGGATGAGGAAGCTGCTATACGTTCTCGAAGCTCGTGAACCAGACTGGAGAGATTCGCCATGGCTAGCTAAACTACAGTTGCTCAAGGTCTTCGTCTTCCCTCCATTTTTCGAATTTGCCTTCGTTGATGCTCCATTGCCGCCTCATATAATATTAAGAAAGCTCAGTTTCTCTGCCTCTTAAATTACTCCCACTGTCTCTCACCGAAAGTTTTTCCTTTTTGGAAAAATATATATATATATAAATAAGAAAAGAATTTTTTTTAAAATATAAAAAATTGAATCAAAATATTTATAAATGTAGCAAAATTTAATTTAATTTTATTATTAGTTATAAATATTTTCAACGATTTTACCTTTTAAGATAATTTTTCATAACAAAATGGATTGAAAAATACAGATGTAAAAAAAAAATGTAATATGTATAAATATCTTAATCTTATACAAATATTGATAAAAGGATAGATATTTAAAAAAATTACAAAACAATATCCAAAATATTAGTTTTGAAATGTCATCGATCAAATAAAAATAGACTAAAAGTGTATTTTATAAATCCTATTTTTTAAAAAAAGTGTTGTGCTTAATAGTTTTTTTTTAGTTTATGAGATGAAAATTTTAAACTTTTGACTTCTGTCAAAGTATATGTTTTATCAGTTAACCATGATGACGTTGGTTTCAATAAGATTTCACCCTTTTGTCAACTTTTAAATTAATATGATCAAAGTGACACGAGAGTTTTAGAGGAATTAACATATACATATTATTCTTTATGTACTTTCATACATTAAAAATTTATGTCAAGAAAAAAAAAGAAGTTGGTTAATTCAAGCATAGGTAATGGATAAAGGCATAAATTATCATATAAATAGTTATAGATAGTGTCACTTCAAGTATAGCTCAGTCCAAAAGATACTAACTATTGTCTCAAAAGTTGATGGCTTGATCACTCTTTTTCGTAATTATTGGAAAATAAAAGCGTTGCATATAAAATTGAATTGTTTTCAAATATAACAAAATAACCCAAAATCTTTACAAATACAGCAAAATGACAATGTCTATCAGTGATAGATGCTTGATTAATACTGATAGACACATAATTAATAGATAGTGATAGATGATAATAATCAATCAATGTATAGACAGTGATAGATGATAATAGTCAATCAATATCTATCACGGATAAATAGTGGAAATATTTCCAGTAGTTTTGCCATTTGAAATAAGTACCCTATAAAATTAGATAACATTATTTGAGTTTCTAATAGTCGTGTTTTTGTTCCATAAATTGTTGAACTTCCATGGTGCAATTCCTATCACTAGTCCAAGATATTTCTATAGTAATTGTATTCTATTATCCTTTCAATACAATTATATATATGCAAAGGACACACACATAGTTCCTTAGTGCTTTCTTGCAAGCAATCTACAAACTGACATGGATGGAGGAACTGATCTAAATACCCAAGTTCCTAACCATACCAGCCCAAACAAGTGCAAAAGGGAAAGTGTCTATACTAATTAAACTCAGTACAATGATATGTTGAACATCTTTACGTACAACAAAATATCAAAGACCTCACTTATGGTGTTGTAGCTCAAACTCAAACAACTCTTGCTAATATACAATCCACTTCCTCATTTCTCAACCTTCCCCTTTCTCGGTCACTACAAACATCCTCAATCGACATAATGAAACATGTCTACCTATCTACTCGGCGATTCATAGTGTTTTGGTCTTTGTCTTCTCGTCGGAATGATGATTGGAGAATCTCTACAATTGATAACAGGAAAAAACTTATCTGAGAAAGAGGATGAAAGTGAAGCCTTGTGTGTTGCTTGTTGTTCAACTTGCAGAGGAAGTCCAATTAGATGGAAAGCCAATGAAGGGTGCAGAAGAAGGCAGTGTACGGATATTGACATCGATGGGCAATAGACGGTATTGAATGTCGAGCTCTTGACAGATTTTAACGACTTCTTCGACCAAGATGGACCTCCGAGCCCATCTTTCCCCCGAGTCTTGGTGGTTCATTCTGTGTGACAACCAAACTGCCAATTTGAGCATATTTAAACCATCGATATCCTTGAACACAATCATAGGGGAAGGACACCAATGTTCTTTGTTGCCTTCAATGTAACTGCAGAATAACACAACAAAACAGAAGAAAAATAGTCAGCTATTACACATGTCAAAGCCAGGTAACAATGTTGTTCTTTTACAGCTAAAAATACCTTATGATTCTCTGTTTCATGGCTGTAATTTTCTCAGCTGGAGTAGCTATATGGACAGAGAATTCAACCGATTCGCCCATTTCAGGACTACGGTAGAAGTTGTAGATTAATTTGGTTGCAAGAACACTATTTGGGATTATAATCTTCAAGTTGTCATATCTCAAGAATACAGTAGTCAAGATGTTCATTTCCTCTACAATCATCTACACTTCAGTGGGATGATAATCAGGTCCAAGGTTCAGAAGAACAATAGTTGTGTAAAAATCAAAACAAATGAGCACTACCTGCGTTCCATCGATTTCACAGCGATCTCCAACGTCAAATGGATGCATGACAAACAAAAAGATGATTGCTTCAAATATGGTTTTGCAAGTGTTTCCAAAAATAAATGCCACGACCACTATTTGAGAACTAATGAAGACGAAAAATTTGCTGGAGGCAATTCCTAGAACTATAAGCCATAAAATTAATATAAGGATGCCGAATATGACATTCACCATATGGTGCAGTTTATCCACAGCTGTTTTGGTATCATTCAGTGTTAAAGCAAGGGCTCTTCGTTCTCTGAAGGCATTGACCTGGACAGAAGGATGTATCGTAATGTCAAACATAGGCGGTGAAAATGCTTGAAAAACAAGACTTGGAGGACGTTTTATCAGAAATTGGCACGATCAAGGATAACATTTGGACTATTTCGGAGCTTAGTTTCGGACAAAGCTTCATTAAGATTAATTTATCTCCATAATTTCAGACAAAGATCATTAAAATTTCTGGCTGCAGTGGTTTTAAATATCTAAATGTAAACTGAATTTCTCAACAGATTTCATAGCACTCAACGCCAGTCATACTACTTTTATCTCAAAAACTTCATTTACTTGTAGCAAAGACAATGCCACTAACAAGAGAGAAGGAACGTTTTTTGAAATCAGTTTTGCATTCTTACCACCCAATTTTTCAAAGCAGATTTGCTTATCCTCCGGTTTTCAGTTGCTCCTTCAAAGAGACTCATCGTTTTGAAAACCTCATCTTCTCTCATGAACCGCATTAAGTCATCCAGGTATATGTACCTGCAAAGAACAATTTTGAGAGAAGATTATGCAATGAGATTGTCGTGAACAAAATAATGCATGAGTTCCTTTTTTCCTTTTTAAATATTTGTGATTGTCCGGGTCAACTTACGAGTATCTTCACTAAACTCACAGGACAATCCACCAAATTCTACAAAACATTTGGGCACTAAAGAAACTCGTAAGATATTAGACCTAGGTACGTGACCACCATGGATTGAACTTAGTCCAAAAACAATTTCACTTTGTCGAGCAACAAAAAGCATACACGGCGAAGTGATTAGGAGGGTTGGTTACAAAGAATATGAGATGACGGCATATGTTAGAGTGTTGATATGATATTAAATTTACCATAACCTATCCGCTTAAACTTTTGGATTTGGTGATTTAACTTGGTGGAGGTCTTAAGTTTTGAACCACTATAAAGTTATTTCCTCCCCAATTAATATTGAATTCCACTTGTTGGGCTTTTAACTAATTTTTAAACCTACAAGTAAGGGAAAGTATTAGAGTGTTGTTATAATAGAGATAACAACATACTTATATCCACGCCGAGCCACGTTCTGAAAAATCTTCTTTGCTGCAGCCTTTGCCTCGCGTTCACTTTTGATCTCTGTAGTAGATTCATCATCAAGATATGGCCCCGGTATCTGCTCATCCAGTGTGGAAATACTACCATATCGAACTATGTTCAACAACCTCTTCATATTCCAAGCAGACACATTCTTCGGACTTAGTTTGTGCAAGTGGTCAATCGTTATTCCATCGTTCCCATTTTTGGTAAGTGCTCGAGAAAATTTTGTACTTTTTGCACAAAAACTTTTGGGAGTCCGTCCACTACCTATTACCCTTCCACTCTTTACAGAAGCGAAGGTTGCTGCCTTGAGATCAGGGGGTATGTTAATTCCAGCATTCTGTAATTTTTGGACTTCATCTGCAATCCTCTCATCTACTTCCTCATTCCTCCGTATTTCAATAAGGGGTGGCCCTGAGAGCGTCTCAATGACATATTGGTTAAACAACGATTCTTGAATTCGATCGAAGTATGTGCTTACATGGAAAGAAGATGCAAGCACCTTCACCATCAAGGTTTTCACAAGCCATATCAATGTGCTTATCAAGAGACACACTAAAACTCTCCTCACATAATTGAGTATACTAGTGTTGGTTTGTTTCTCAACCCGCCTATTGAACAACAGATGCCAAGCGATCAGAACAAGGCCTAACCATAGACAATTCTGCACTGGCTTTCTAACCCCATATACAAAATACAGAACCCTTTTACGCAAAAGAAAATTCCTCTCAATGAAAAATACTACGATCCTAATCCCCCAACCAGATACCAATCGTCCACAAATCAGTATCAAAATCATTACCTCCCATTTCCATATATCCAACTCCCATAGGCTCTTTTCCCTCAAATAAGGAATAGAAAGAGTGCAAACTAAAGCCGCGGTGATTAAAATCAAACTGACCCATTGCAGCACAGTTAGAGCATTGAAATTTCCCCTTTTAAATTCGTCTGGAAGGTCCTCCTCCAGAAAGGGATCGTCATCGTCGTCGTCAATCTTGCCGAGAAACCCAGATCGTAGTTGTCCTGATTTAGGAATAAGGCCAGGGAGCCGGTCTGGCTCTGCCGGCGGGTCTATCAATCTTGACTTGGTTTTCGCCCTAAGCAAATGAGATTTCCTTTGAAACGAAAGCTCACTATGAAAAGACAAGTTAGACGCGCACCTCATAGCCTCAGCAACAGACTCATTCTGAACCCCAGAGATAGTCGGAGATCCAAGACGTTCATGATGCGATTGCTGCCATGGCGGTTGTCCTCCTTTATACTCTTCCTGAAAATCGCGAGAATCTCTATACCGCCTTCTCATCGACTGATCATTGCTCGAAATTTCTGTCGAATCCTGCTGGAATGAAACTTTAAGATCCTTAGAAGTCTGACTCAACGGCGATTCTGCCAATGGAGGTATAATCCTATCAGGCCTCAACTCCTCCATTTCTAAATCCATATCCAAAGTCGTTTCTCCCCCAGTTTTCTGCTTATGAAGAAACTCACCAATCAGCTTCGTTGGTGGATCCTCCATACCATAACCAGGCTGTACAAATTCAAATCCCTCATTTCTGTCAACACCACTAACCCTACTCGCACTTTCCCCAATTCCAATTGCATCATTGTTCCAGAAATCGCACCTGGATTCCCGCCAAACCTTCCCGCCATTATTGCCGGCAGGGTCCTGATGTCTGGAAACAGCCGAAGAACCGCCATCGTCGATCTTGAGAATGACCTCTGTTCGGTCAGATGGATCAGAATCGTTCACCGGATGACGATCCCTGAGACGGCGACGATGACCCGTAGGTTCGCGATTGAGAAGAATGGGGAGCTCCTCGTGATAAATTTCGCTACCAGCTACGCCAGCAGAAATCTTCCTGGTATGCTTGAAAGATACAGTACCTTTGAAGGAGTTCTTAACCGTATCCATTACTGATTAATAGTGCTCCCAGAAGAAAAAATGGCGATCGACGAACAGAAAAAATGGGGTTTGAAAGAAGAAGAAAGGTGGGAGAAAGACTATTGTTTGACAATTTGCATGGGATTTAATTTTTTGGGTTCTTTCGTGAAGTTCAAACAAATAGTAATATACATGCAAATGCATGCAAATTGCGTTAGCATGGCCTAACCACTACCCACCTAACACCAAATTTTGACATTGATTTTAAAATGGTTAAAAGTAATTTGGTCATTTTTTAAATTAGTCTGAAATATGTATTTTAATTTTTTAAAATAAATTTTGATAATATGAAAATTGCATCTAAAAGTGTAAATTAAAACCTCAACTAATTTTGAGTGAATAAATGTGTGTTTAGAATGTATTTTTAAGTATTTAATTTAAAAAACAAATTATTTAAAAAAAAAAATTGGAGTGTTTGGCAACTACTCAAAATAAACTTTAAAGTTTTTTTAAAAGTAATTTTTTCTCAAGTCAATCCAAACGGGCTCTAAGAATGTGTTTTCGAGTGATTTTAACGATTTTAAAACCACTCTCGAACATGCACTAAATTATTATTATAATTTAACATATGGTTTTTTTAGGTTGAATCTAGCCCTTTATCATTTGTTTAAGAAATACTCAAATACATTGAAAAGTTGCAATATTAGCTATGGATTTTTATAATTGTTTCAACAATACTCTTGGAAAATTATTATAAATGAAAAGATATCAAATTACATTCAAATATAGAAAAATTTAACTGCCCATTAGCGGTAGACCACAATAGACTTTTTTCGTTATTTCTATATTTGTAAATATTTAGGATCATTTTGCTATATTTGGAAACAACCCTGCTCTTTTAGAATTTTGGACATAAATTGAGATATGAAATCGTGGAATAGGTGACTTAGCTAGAATGGAAATTTGGATCACTACATTGTTTTAAGTCATTGCCACACAATGTTAAAGTCCTAATTTCATTTTGAAATTCAAAAGAATTTATACTCTAAAGGTTGTTTAATTTTGAAATGTTTATGAAAATTGAGAGATAACTTTTGAAGTATAAAGATATTTTTTAAATAAATGGTGAAGTTCAAAGCATTGGTTATAGTTGAGGTCTTTTTTTATTAATTATGTGTTTGATGTTTAAAAATAACTTACAGAAAAATATTTTTTTTTATTTTAAATGTTATTTTTTAAGTACAATAAAATATTTTTTATAGACTATTGAGAGGTATCGTTAAAATAACATCTTTAAAATGTTCTATTTAATTACCTTTGTTCTTTCTAAAAATTTTCAGAAGTACCACTAAACACGTGGTTGTAGAAATCTTAACGGTAGTTTTGTATTATGTGGGAAAAAAAATAGAAAATGTGGATAATTTAAGAAAACTAGGTGTAAAAAAAAATGATAAATAAGAGTTCGTGATTTAAATAGAGAGATTAGGACAATATTAGGCAAATAGTCTTCGATCGATAATGCATGGAATACCCTAGGTTTACAACAACACCAACAACCCCACACACACACATATTATAAATAATAAAAAATTAAAAATTAAAAACCCAACGACCAACAACCAAATGAACAAGTAGTTTATAGCAACAACAAATAATGTATGCCAAGAAGCTTCAATTTTAATCCTAAAGATAACTGCGAACACTAAACACGAACTCCAAAATGAAGAAGCTGCCAAACTAAAACACTACATTTGCTCTAAAAAAAGCTCATAGCAAACGAAGTCGTTTTACCCTACTTGAAAAATTAGGCACGTTCACTTGTCATATAAGTTAGCATTTCAATTTTTGAGATGCTATGTTGGGTATTTCATCACAGTTGTTACAACAAGGTTAATTTTAAAATTTTGTGCTACTTTGTTAAAATCAAAGTTGTTATTAAAATGAGGAATATTTTAGTCATAATAATTGGATATTATGAGCATTTGTTTCAAATAAGTCCATATGATTTTAAATAGATTTTTTTTCCCTTTTTAATAGTATTATTATTATTTTAGCAAAACGAATGTAAATATATGAAAATTCAAGAAAATGACTATTAAATTTAACCCTTATGCAAGTGTGAAGTTCATGACATCAAATTTTAAATTTAGAATTACAAATTACTCATTCAACTAATCACAAAAGTAAGTGTTATCTTTTCTTGTATTCACGGACGAAACAAAGAATATCAGTGAAGGCCAAAAACTATTCAGTGTGAAATTATCTGCCAATTATTTGACATTGAGATTTGAGACAGCAGAAAATATCTTCAATAAAAAGACAGTTTGTAAACATTCTTCTTAAAAAAGACTCGTGGAAACAAAATTAGAATTACAAAAAATGGATAGATAATTGCGTATAGATGATTTTCATGGATTGTACTGCCCATTGCCAAATAAGGCCCTTCTGGAGACTATAAAACCTGTAATAAAATGTTTCTAACTATATTCTTATTATAAAAGCTGCGAATCATCACAACTACCCACACCTTAATGGAAGAAATAAAGAAGAGAAGGGGGGAAAAAATTCAAACTTTGCTACTAAGGGAAATAATTAATCGGTTAGAAAAATTGATAGAAGAAATAAATGAAGGGTAAAAAAAGAGAGGTGAAAAGGTTAAAAAGAAGTAAAATGCTGTGGGGTGGATAAATTACTATACATGACAAGGTTGGAGATTAGCCAAAGCCAACAATGTTAAATTGCCAACGCTCTTCTTTTCACTTCTCAGTGATGGTTTCGTCTCAACACCGAAAATAATCCTCCACTCTTCTCCTTTCGTCGTTCATCGCCGTCTTCAGCTACCTGCTCAAAATATTATTATGATTATATGTTTAATTTGAAACATAGGTTACTTCAAAATCGAAAATTTTCTCACAAATAGTGGTTTTCAAATATAGTAAAATAAGTCAAGCTATTTACAAATATTAATAAATAGTAAAATTATAAATAGTTTGATTTTTTTTTTTTGTTTATAATAATTTTCCATACTAAAACAATTAAAAGTCGAAGACCTAAATGTGAGCAATTATACCCTGTTGCACTATTTGGATTTTTTGTTTTAAATTTCAACTTATATCCACTACTTCTACCTATTAGTTTTTTTTGTATTATTAACTTTTTAGGAATAATTTCAATGTCCAAGCCAAACTTTGAAAATTAAAAAAAAATAGATCTCTCTTAGTTTTTTTTGTATTATTAACTTTTTAGGAATAATTTCAATGTCCAAGCCAAACTTTGAAAATTAAAAAAAAATAGATCTCTCTTAGTAACTATTTAGTCTCTTAGTAACTATTTAGGTTTTTGTTTTTGTTTTTGAAAATTAAACCTATAGACTCTACTTCTACCTCCAAACTTCATCTTTTGTTGTCTAGTTTTTACCAAAGTCAAATTTTGAAAACTTAAAAAGAAGCTTTCAAGCCCCGCTTGGTTACCATTTAGTTTTTAGTTTTTGTTTTTTAAAATTAAGCCTACAGACACTACTTCCACCTCCAAATTTTTTCCTTTGTTATCTATTTTTTACCAATAGTTTAAAAACCAAGCCAAATTTTGAAAACTAAAAAAAGAAACTTTTAAAAACTTATTTTTGTTTTTTGAATTTGACTAAGAATTCATACTTAAAGAAAGATGTAAATCATTGTAAGAAATAAAGAGGAACTAAGCTTAATTTTAAAAAACCAAAAACTAAAAACAAAATGGTTACCAAATGGAACCTTAATTTTTTTAAAATTGTTTTTGTTTTTAAAATTTAAATAAAATTCAGACGTTTACTTGAAAAGATGAAAATCATGGTAAAGAAATTGTGAGAAAACAAACACAATTTTCGAAAGAAAAAAAAACAAAACAAATATCAAATATCAAATATAAAAAATAGCTTTAAAAATTTGAGGGACCGGAACAAATACTATAATTTCAAACTAACGTCCTGTTTGATTTTTTATTTTTAGTTTTTTTAAATTAAGCTTACAAACAACCAACCCAATAGTAAACTTCTTGCATTGTTTGCTATTCTTTTTACCAATGTTTTCAAAAACCAAGCAAAAAATTGAAATGTAAAAAAGAAAAGAAAAATTAAAAACTTATTTTTGTTTTTGAAATTTGACCAAGAATTCAACCCTCTTACTTATAAAAGATGCAAAAAGATGCAAACCATAGTAAGAAATTAAGAGAAAATAAGCTTAATTTTCAAAAACCACAAAAAAAAAACTATTACCAAAAGGGCCTTAAACTTTTTGTCAGTATAAAAGATGAGAGAAATGTAAAAGTTAAATTTTGTCTCTCGAGGAAAGGAGAAACAGAAACAAAATCACTCATTAGAGATCTTAATTTTGAAGGAAACATCATTATGTGGCGAACTAAGTTTTAGCATATGGTTTTTGTTTTTTAAGAAGACATAATAAAATTGTAGATGGGGAAGGGAATAAAAAAGGCGTCATCGAGAACTTACTTCCTTACTTATCTGCAACAATATATCGATAATTTCACAGAAGTCAGGCCTGCATGTTGGATCTTGCTGCCAACATTTTTCTAGCAACTCAGCCAGCTTGGGATTAGTGTGCTTAGGAATAGTAGGCCGTAAACCCTGAAAAAGCATGCACAGACTAATTAGACTACAAAGATTTCACCAACCTGAACATAGATAGTTATGATATAAATCCTTAATCAAGAAGTTAGAAGTTTAAATCTCTCACCCTACATCTGGTTGAACTAGAAAAAGCTACAAATAATTGAGTTAAATGACCGTGTCTGCCACACATTCTAATGATTTGAAGAAAACGCTCTTGTTTTTTCTCTTTGAGAAGCCATTGGAACACTTTACAGCCTCCTCTGATGTAACTTTTATAAATTATATAAATCTAGCTATAATTTTACAATGGAAGTTTCATATTCAAAATACCATAAAGCTAAATTTTATGGAATCGAATTGTACCTTTTGTACCACTCCGACTGCGGCTTGTAATGGTGTTAGGAATTCATAAGGTAGCTGGCAAAGCAGAACAAACAAATATCATTCATAAGAAAGCAAAAAAGCTACGAACAAGGAAAAGGAATGAATAAGGTGATATTTTGAAGTGATTTTAAAATATGATTCAAAAGCAACTTTGGTTATACTAAAATTGTGTTTAAAAGTATAAAATCACATTTTGAATAATTATAAATATGTTTTGAAATTGTCTGGAACATGGCAAAATGTAATTTTAATTATTTTACAATCACTCCCAAACATGCCATAACAAGGGAGAGAAATCGTATTTCGCCATTTGTTGTACCTTTCCGGTTAGCAGCTCCCACAAGACAATTCCAAAACTGAAAACATCAGCCTTGTGATCATAGGGTTTGTGTTCAATAACCTTCAATACGAAGTAACTGGAGTAAGAAGATGACAAGATGACATGATGAGTAAACTATATATTCCAGTAAACATTCAGCTAGTTTTTGGAGATTGATGAAAAGGAAAACGGTCAACCTCTCAAAGCCACCCAAGGAAGATAAAAACGGGAAATGAAAGAAATGTACTCGGTAGCATATACCAATTGATTAGAATCACAGCAGCTAATTACTCAAATGATCGTTTAAATTGTCGAGAAAACAATATTATCGTTTTTTACATTGTGGAACACAACCGAGAGCATAGCCCTTAGAGCATAAACACCAGGCAGAGTGTGAGCATATAAATATAACAAAGCATGAAATGCAAGGATTTCTTTTTCAAAAAAAAGTTGAGGACTCCCCGTTTTAAAGATTGCTTTTTAAAAAAGAGATACCAACAAGTTCCACATACATTATTTAGTATAATAATAAGAAAATAAATAAAATCCATCATTCATTTTCTAAGAAAGATCTTGTGAAATATTATGACTCCATGGTAGAATTAAAGAAATCTAAGGTGCCCGTTGCAGGTGCAACACACCATATGTCACCTCACTTGCACCTACCATAAAACGGAAAAATATAACAAAGAAAACGGGCTCAACAGTACTTGGTGTGGCAGGATTGAATATTAATTTTCTACAACTAGAGTGCCATTGAAATATATTCCCCAGTTATCACATCCAATCAAAATATGTAATCTGTAGTTCATTTCCAATAAACATGATAACATGACCTCGTGAATGCAAAAATATAGTCTCAGTGCTTCTATGAACATACCTCAGGAGCCATCCACCGATATGTCCCAGTTTCTGCAGTCATAACTCCTGATTGAGCTTTTACCCTGGCAACACCGAAATCAGCAACCTTGACAACCTGCAGTGCAAGGTGGGTGTGAGAGAGATGCCCATATTCTGGATCATATAGGAGATAGAGTAACATTATACAATATGCACACGCACCTAAATGCACCAAAAATCTTTTTTGTATAAACCCATTACAATAATCAAGCTTCTGAATACAGACAATATGTAACACCACATCATAGGGTGGCTCAATGGTCTGCAAATTGTAGACTTATATTTTAGTCTTTAGAAGTCTCACAGCTTCAAAGGACGATGACCATCTAACTATGATCGGCCATTGTCCCATTCAATTTGACAACAAGTATAGGCTACCCCAATCACCTATGATTATTAGGATAAAAGAAGGATGATAAATTAAAATTCGTTTTTTTCTTCTTTTTATTTTTCCTTAGTTTCTTAGGAGGTATTCCATTTACGTAGAATAGCATTTTACAAGGTTCACCCTCAATAATGTCGAGTCATTGTGGCTCATCCAAGGTATTAAGAGTAAGTCAAATAAAATTTGCAATTTTCCATTTTGTTTAAGCAAAATTTTGAAAATCGAACCATCCCTAGGGCTCCAAAAAGGGAAGATTAAACTTGGGTAAACAGTTTTTATCTGCAATTGAGATACCAAAGTTGCCTTTGTAGCATAAAATTATGATGAGCAATTTATTTGTTTTTAAGAAAAAGATCCGTCTGGGTGGTTCTTGGGCTAGAAGAAAAATATCTTTGAAAGATGCTCTTGGAAGAATATCCTAAAGCTCGTGAAAATATTTTCAAGATTCAAAGGAGGAGGCAACAATATGTTAGTTATCTGGTCTGTTGTCTATGCATCTTTTAAAATAGATTGCCACCATGACAAATATTTGGTATTGAAAAGCTAATCTCTTGAAAAATAAATTAAACAAACCATCAAATAATAAATGTGGTCTGAACAAACTTATGTACAGTCTACAAAGTGCAAATATTTCTAGAAAGTTAGTATATTAAGGACAAATATTGAGCAGCGCATGCATGACATCAAAATGAAGGATTGGAAAGAAATTGTTCTTACTTCATTTTCATCCATCAGAAGATTGGCAGCCTTTAGATCTCTGTGAATTATATTATTTTGGTGCAAATAGTTCATTCCCTTGGAAACATCAATGGCCACCTTGAGCAAAGATGGAAGCCTAAAAGTTCCCTTTTGTTTATGTAGATAGTCATAGACACTACCACCAGACATAAATTCTGAAGTGAAAAAGTAGAAAACTAACTCTCAGATTAAATCCAAAATAAATAATGTTTACTTGTTTATTATGTCCAATAGGGTTGGAAAATAAAATTTAATGGAATATTTGCTCGACTGACCTGTTACAATGCACAAGCTCGGGGGCTTCGTGCATGCACCTATAAACTGTACGACATTCTTATGCCTTACTTTTCTGCAAATCACACAAAAATATTAATCAAAAGATTATAAGCATGGAACTGAAGAAGATAAATCATAATAGCATATAGCTCAGCCTCTCCACACATCACCGGTATATAAAATAGAGGAAAGACAGTATTAAAAAAAAGCCAAGGAATATTTATTTTCAACACATTTTCACTAGAAGTACATTTCACTTGGTGTTGCAGGTATCATGGATAAAAGTGTTCAGGAGACTAACTATAACTGGCACCAGATATTCTATCAATTGTTAATTTTACTCCATTTCAAAATATGTGTATAAAACTTACAACCCATCCCTTATGTTCTCTGTTTCCATGCCTCAACCACAAAATGGTTGTATCCATTTCAATCACAAAATGAGGGGAATTTATGTACTTCATAGAAATGGTAATTTCAATGTCAACTTGTCGAGAATGCTAAGAAACTCAATCAAATTCAGCAAAAAGTAAGTCCTAGATTAAAAAAATAGATTGTCAATATCTGACCTACCTCATAATATATACCTCCTGGGCAAACTCACTTTGCATATCTGTATTTACACGTTCAGTTTTGAGAACTTTAATAGCCACTTCCTGACTGCAGTATGTACCTTTATACCTGGTTTTGTTGATAAGATATTTAGGCTCACAACAAACTGTACAAAACATATATACATAAGAGAAGCATTGAAAAAGAAAATCAGTTCGGACTTACAGATCCCCATATGAACCAGATGCAACTTTATGCTCAAACTTCAAATGTCTAGGAATAATTTCCCATACATCGGTCCCATCAGTGGGTATTTCCACCCGATCAAGCTCACATTTAGTTGTTATATCGAGTTCCCCCACAGGAGACGAGGATTTACGATTTGGCCAAACCCAATTCTGAAAAGAGAATAAAAATTCCAAAAATAATTAGGCACAGATTCAAGGTGAAATAATAATTGACAAGGAAATGGAATATTGAATAGAGAGTAGAAGGCACAACATGTTTTAAAAGGGTTGACAGTCCAAATAATTGTAGAACAAAATGGAATTTAGATGAACTGTTTTAAATAAACCAATTCTCAAAATAAGGAGGTACCTCAACCTGTAAGACTTCCTTCTCTAATGCAGTCTTCAATCGCTCTGTTTCCTGTTTAAAATTTAAATACCAAAATACAAGTTAGATTTGAGCATTGGTTTAAATTTTGACTCATACATACAGTATAGAAAAACTATCCAAAACCATAGTTATTATTACCTTCCTGACTAATATTACTCGTTCAAAATTTTGAAAGGACAAACATTACAAGTTCAAAAATTATTGCCACCTAAAATGATATACACACACATACACATATATTTTGGAGGGAAGGCAAACTTTCATAGAAAAAAAATGAAACAACACAAGGCATAGAAAAAAGGAACAAAAAAAAAAAAAAAAAAAAAAAAAAAAAAANTATTATTACCTTCCTGACTAATATTACTCGTTCAAAATTTTGAAAGGACAAACATTACAAGTTCAAAAATTATTGCCACCTAAAATGATATACACACACATACACATATATTTTGGAGGGAAGGCAAACTTTCATAGAAAAAAAATGAAACAACACAAGGCATAGAAAAAAGGAAAAAAAAAAAAAAAAAAAAAACACATAAAGGGAGCACCCTAGAGAAGGGCGTCTCTCTATTCTAACAAATAATTACAAAAGGGCCTTGTCACCAACGCAACGCCCAGAGAGAAACATTAGAATTCACAAAGGACCAAACATCAACAGTATCCCTATGAACCCCCTAAAAACCATACTGTTTCTCTCATCCCAAATACCCCAAAAAAAACATAACCCAGCCTTCCACAAAAAAGCTCTTTTTCCCTCATCACTAAGAGTTATATGTCTGGCTAACTGGTCGTCAAACACACCAAAGAAATAGTTCCAACCCTATACGAGCGTAAATATGATTTTTCTCTACTCTCTGACAAAAAATACATCAAAAAGACCCTAATTTGTACCAAGGATAGCCACTTCCTCGAGCGTCTATCCAAGGTATTGATCCTACCATGAGTAACCTATCAGACAAAGACTTCACCATTTTTGGGATTTTCACCTTACAAAGAACCGAGAAAACTGTCTTCATAAGAGAAGGATCCAAAAAATCATGAAAGAACAAATTACAAGATAAAAACATAAAAGAACTAGGACACAAAATACAAATTTCCCAAATATAATGTTGAATACATTATAGGGGAGGACATGAGGCAATACACTTTCACCCGCAACATTATCATACTTGAAGCCCAAGGTTTAAGCGCATACAAGCCTTTCTGTAAGGGAAAGTAACGGACTAAACCAAGATGCCTTATTATCTATATTTTATTTTTACTTTGGAAAGGGAAAAATATAAAAAAGGAACTACAATTTCAGTACAGGCGTTCTAAAAGAATAATATACCTCATAGGGCCAACCATCAACTACAAAAACATCCAATGAGAAACCGTCAACCGTGGAAAATGCATGTGCCTCCTGGATGTTCAGCCCAATCTCCGCAAGCAAGGAAGTCAACTGAAAATATACAACAAGCAGCAGCAGAGGCTAAGCAAGTAAAAGATTGACACACTAAACAATGCTGAAACTTATTCACGTGCTTTATATGAAAAAGGATTAGCAAAATCCAGTTGATTGAGTATCCATTAACAAATCTAAGACACACATACACAGAATCAATTGATAAGAGCTTCAATGTAAGATAAACCAAGAATGCTAGCTTTCATTGCTAGACTAATTACCCATTGACAGGACCACAGATCAATACCACCACAAGAGTACCATTTGCCTACCATACACACAGACTCTGTAGAGAAATTAAATGTATGTGAGATACCTGACTAAGAAGTTTCGGCTTATCATCCGTAGAGAAGGTGATTTCATGCATAGGCCTACATTATTTGTCAAAACAATAAAGAAAAAATGTCAACTAAATTAAGAAAACTTCGTAGAGTAGAAAAAAGAATAAAGTTCGATAAAACCAGTGAAGTTTCAATAAATAATTTTTCTTCTCACAGAAGTATTGGTACTGGTATAAAACAGATAGGGCTTCTAAAACAAGTTAGATAATTTAAGTTCCACAACTAAAAAAACTAAAAAACGCTAAAACAACAATGGTCGGAAAATTATGCTAGTTTAATTCCATAAGCAAGGGAAAAAAGATTACCGGAAAAACTGTGTTCTGGCATGAACAGACTGATCAACCTCCAGATCCTGAGCGTTATTAGCTTCAAGGGCCAAGGCCTCAAGGTTAGGAGATGACCCGAAGGCAGGTGGTGGATGTATGCTAACAATTTAGAAAATCAACCGAAGATTTATTACATTAATAAAAAGACAACAAAGAAATAAGAGGTGATTGATTAGCTATATTTTCAAACACGATAACAATAAATAAGTTAACATAGTCAGAGTTTACTGACAGAATCATGCATGCTAGTACACAGGAGAAATAAAAGCACACCTCTGTCTGCCCACAAAATTTGCAGAATTATGATCAGTGTCTTTTACAGAACACGAATCAGCAAATTCAGCAGAATGCTCATCAGAAATGGCTTGGACCTAGAGGAGTATGATTATTAAAAATTAGTTAACTGACTATGGATAAAAGGAGAGTTGAATGGGAAGATAAAAAAAGGCCCCTTCACGAATAACTAATCATAATCCTATAGAAATGAAAGTTGCAAATATAAAAATCAAGAAAGGCAAGCAAATAAGTGACATTGATTTCAGATGAGAATTTATATTCTAATTGAAACAACACCTCCTCCTCAAAGCATGAATGTTACAAAGGTAAACGGCCATATGAATTAAAAACAGCATGGATAACATGTGAACTCGCATAAGATCAAAATTTGCAGCAGATTTCAGGAAACTCGAGCCAGAAGTCTAAGATACATTAAAAGGTTAATTGGCCTGGTGGTCTAGAATGCTGGTTTGCATACTTCAAATTCCTAGATTCAATAACATCCCTCAACTTCGTAACATAAACACTAAAATTCCATATTAACAATGCAATCCAACCTGCTATTATGTGAAAGCACATTTGGTGGATCATTTAACCTACAGTAAACTTAAACTTAATTTAATTTGTTCCAAAATTACAATACTAGCTATAATGAAACGGTGTTCCATCCATTGCCAACAAGAACTGACCAAATAATTTGATAATGATACATAAATAATTGCTGGTTGTTCATTATTGACCAGAAAACATTCTATACAGGACCAATGACATCCAGTACTCCAGTCCCAACCAAGAAAATGCATATTACACTAGATGCATGAAAATCACTGTGCATGACGTATCGCGATGGGGCGAAAGGGGGGAAAGAATAACGTTCAAGACACTTAAATCTGTATGACGCTCTTGCTCACCTGCACTAGGCGGACTTCAATGGCAGGTCGATTTGCCGGATCGTGAGCAAATTGCAATAATCTTTTATGCATGAGAACATCTTCTGCCCTCTCCACATTTACGTCTAGAGCATATCTGCATAGCATTGGATCTAATTGATCGACTGTTCATCAACCGAACGAGGATAAAGAGAAGATAGTATACACAACGACTAAGCAGCTAAAGTCATCTACCAAACTCAGGAAGTGTTCAGGATGACCGTAATTAGCAGTGGTAGCACAAACAATAAAGCAAAAAAGAACTTTCAAAGCAAACTCATATCGAATCTATTCATTCAAGAGAACATGAAAAGGAATGTAGACTGATCAATATCGATACACAATCCGTCTGCTCTACTCCAAAACTAATCCGATAAAACAAAAAATATAAAAAGTAAAAAATAAAAATCCAAACAATACATGCAAAAACAACATTGATTATCAAAAACAAACAAAACGAAGACGTAATCCAGAAATCAACAACCGGCTAACCAGCTTGTAAACGATGGATTGAAGAAAAACGAAAACCTCGATCACAAAAATGCGACAAACGAGTCAAAACGAAAAAGAAAAAAGGAATGTAGGAGAGAGTACGGAAGCAAAGAGTAGGTTAAAGATACCGAGTGGGAAGACGATTGAAGTGAACCCATAGTTCGTCATCGAAACCAGGCTGCATAGCCTCTTCGTTGTTTGAATCCTTCAAACGCCGTAGAACCTCATTGTAGACCTCAAACTTCTGCCTCTGTTGCCGACTCTGCGCCGGCGACAACGAGTCGTACGCTCTACTCCCACAGCTCTCGTTATCCTCCATAACCATTAGGGAAAAAGCAAGAGAAAACAATGAAGCAAAGCAAACGCCAAAGGGGAAAAAGAGAGAATGAAATGCGAGAAGCTTTCGATCTTTTTTACACAGAAGGTTTTACGTGAAAAAGCAAAACGATGGTTGATTGTGAGAAAAGAAACCGAAACCAAAAAAGCCAAAGCCAAAGCCAAAGCCAAAGCCAAAGCCAAATCCGAAACCAAAACCAAAAAACCGAGTTTATATGAAGAGCACAGATTTAATAGGGCCAAATTAGAGACTGGAAAATGGAAATTAATATTTTAATAATGAATAATTAAAGGAAAAAAAAAAACTTTCTTTATCTCTTTTGAAACGTTTTAATTTTTCTTTTTTAATTTTAATTAAAGCGATTTTACGGAACGGAGGATCAGAGCCGAGGAGGATTCTATAGCTAATCCGGCGACGCCTTTTTTCATTTTCAATTAAAGGAAGGGAAAATTGCTGTGCGGTGAGGTCTACCGTTGTTACCGTGAGGATGAGCACTCGGCATCTTGATTTTATCTGGAAAAACTCGATGGGCCCCATTTGGAAAATGACCTTTCTTCTAAGGGTTTTTCTGCAAAAATAATAACAATAATAATAATTATTATTATTTAAAATAATTAATTTATTTCGAACTTTTAGTTTGTTGGAGTCAAATTTGGAGAAGCTGTCAAAATATTCTCTACCTTCCCTTCAATTGTATAAAAGCAACATAATTTAATCCTCCAAATCTTCTTTTGGTCCAAATCTAGACTCAAATTTTTTAACATTAAATTGATAATCATGAGTTTAAATACTATTTGATATTTATACTTTTAACTTTATCTAATTTTAGTCCGTATTAATTTTTATTGAAATTAGTAAAACAATAATTTTTAAAAATTTAGATAAGAAAATATAATTTCTGAATATATTTTTAAATTTTATAATAAACATGTTAATATACTAATAAATAATAAAAGATAAAAGTTATATTGAAAAACAGTGACTAAAATGTATTTTAACCTAAAATAACTTTTTGTCATTTTTACTTTTAAAATAATAAATTTGCTCTTATCACAATCTTTTGAAAATCCAAACTAGCGTAATTCGTTGAACAAAGTAAAGTCTACTTGATAACATCCTTATTTTTCATTTTCCATTTTTGAATATCAATGTTTGCAAGTAGTCTTTTTTAGGTACTTTTTTAACTACTTCCAACTTTGTTTTCGAATATGATCAAAATTTAAAAATTAGGATAAATAGTTTTGGAAAATCTGGTTTTCTCTTGCAATTTTAGTTAAATTTCCAACTCATTAAAAAAGAAAGTAAAAAATAATATATATATATATATATATATATATATATATATATATATATATATATATATATATATATATATATATAACAGTACAAATAACTCAAAATTAATCTAAAAAAATGAAGAAAAAAATAAAGCACGTTAAAAAAAATGGCAAATTAATTTTTCTATTAAAAAAAATAAAAAATAAAAAATAAACCACATGAATACACCAACACCACTATTAATTTTACGACTTTTTTTAGCATAAATCCCCCTATACGGTAAAAGAAATAAGATGCAGAATGAAAGTAGTTTTAAAATAACCAAAAAAAAAAAAATGAAATTCAGTTCTAATCTCTAAACTCATTGTGTCAATTTAACTTTAAATTTTCAATTTTATTTAATTAAATCTTAAATTTAGGTTTCTTTAATACTAACTCTAAACTTAGTTAAATATTGCAATATGGACCCTTATTCTAGGGTTGCTAATTTACCTATAATTTTATTTTAAAATAATGTAGATCTCATAAATTCATTAATTTTAATAATGTCAAGATTTGGATAAATCTACCTTCATAAAGGTAAAAATTGACTATCAAATAATCTTGTCAAAGATTATCAATTTAAAATATATATATGTATATATATATATACACATTTGAAACATAGTCAAATTTATGTCGTACATCTTCTTTTTATAATACTATATGAGAATAACTTTTACTTGATAATTTTGCCCACGAAATTTATCCAAGTAAAATTACAACATTTTTGCAAGTAAAGTTAAAATATTACCATACTTATCAAAATTTAGATGGGGTAGTTTGATGGAATTAAAATTTGAATATTATTTCCCGTAATAATAATTATTATTATTATTATAAAAAAAGAAAAAAAGAAAAAAAAAAAAAAAAACGAAGGGGAGGTAAGAGGTGGCGGATGTTGGAGCAAGCACGAAGAGAGAAGGTTTTGGATAATGTAAAATTCAATCAGGCTGTGCCATAAATTAATTTTATTTTTATTCTAAATTTATGAATAATAAATTTTTTAAATAAAAAAAGAAAGAAAAAAAGTAAGTGGGTCCCACGTTAATAATCTTGGAGTAAAGATCTCTATTATTTCTTTTTCTTTAGTACTCCACTGGCATTTTGCCCATATGAGCCCCTCTCTCCGTAAATAAATAATAAAATAAAATAAAATAATGCATATGGGGGACCTATAGAAGTGGCATATTCCAGGGAGCCCACAGGTTTTGGATAAGCTCTGAGAGTGAAAAGACAGCTTTACCCTCTTTGATTGTGGATTGCCAAATGAGTGTGAGTGCTTTGGGGGTTTCTCCACCTGCGGAAACGAGGCTCGTTGGAGGTGGTGGGCCCCGATTTTTCTCCCGAATGCTTGGAGGAAAGGTCAGTTTTCTCGGGGGTATATCCGTAGTTTCATATTTTTATTATTCCTTTTTTTTATTGAAGCAAACTTTCGCTCTCTGTTCCCCTCGTGAATAGGATGGATTCAAATTCAACTAATAATTCTAAATTTTCTTTATATTGGAAAAATATTGATTTTCTTTACCCTAATTGCCGGAGTTTTTTTTTTTTCCCTTGTATACGTCTTGGTTAATAGCATAAGTTTTTTCTTTTTTTTTTTTAATGTTTTTTTAATTGAATAAATAATAATAATGGGAGTACTCAAATTAATAACAATTGTACAATATATTAAGAATGGATCGTAAATACACTGTGATGTTTTGCTATTATTTATAAATGTTTTCAATAATTTTATTATTTAAAATTAATTTTTCATATGTTAAAGAAATTTTAAAATTGTGTGGTTTTGCATTATATTTCGATTTGTGTTCGTTTGATAACTATTTATATTTTGTACTTCTAAACGCTACTATATTTTACCTATTTAATTTGCTGTATACTTGTGCCAAATATTCTTAAAATTCAAGACAAGTTTGGAAGATAGAAGGAAAAAAAATAATTAAAATTTTTTTTGACTAAGAATTCAAATTTTTCTTTTAAGAAAGATGAAAACCAAGGTAAATGGAAATGTAGAAACAAGTTCGATTCTAAAAAAGTAAGAACTAAAAACTAAATGGTAATTAACCAATGTCTTAATTAACTTTACGTATTAATGTCTAAAAGATTTTTAACTTTAAAAGTGTCCATATCTTTCAAATTTTAATTGTATGTCTAATAAATTTGTGATGATTTTTAAAATAACATCAGATAAATCTTTGAACTTCTAATTTATGTCTAATAGATTTATTCATTTTTAAAAGCTTGAATATGTTAAAACTTACTGGATAAAAAATTAAAAACCAAGAAAAAATGTATTAGATATTTTTAAAGTTAAAATAGCAAATTAGACATAAAATGAAAGGTTTATAATATAACATAAACTCAATTAAATTACAAACTTTTTAAAGAAATATCTAAAATTACAATTTAATCTTAATATATAAACTGCATTTTTAATGTAGCTCAATCTTAATAAAATGCTAAAACATAAAAAATATAAACTTAAAATAAAAACAATAAATTTGAAATAAAAAAACGACATCAAGTATTAACGATGGAATTGCATAGTTAGCCACAAAAGGAAACTAATAAAAAAATTTCCTTTGATGAGAATAAGATAATAGGTCAAGAGAAAGAAGAGTGAGAAGAAAGTGGGCGGGTCGAATTGCGATCTAATCTTAGTTTATTTTATTTTAATTATTATTATTATTAAAATTATTGTAATTATTTTAATGTTAAGTGAATAGGCCACGTGGGTCAACAAGCTATACAGTTGACAAAATTAGGTGCTTTCTTCTTCACTTAATCCAACCGAATATGCTTTTGACATCCTAAAAATGTTAGCCATGCGAAAAATTTATAAATAAAATATGTACAATAGTTTATAAACTTAAAAATTTTCTAAAAATACTCTGTTTTCCCTTTAAATATATTTTAAAATCCATTTATACTATTATGTGTATTTTTTTATTCTTTTAATAAAACAACATTTTCTTCTAGTGATGGGTGATTTTAGTTTTATAGTTTTTATAAGATAATCCTGGTCACTGTTTTGAGGCTACATGCAAATTTATAAAGAATCGCGCATTGAGGCTATGCCTAACACACTCTAGTATTTAAGTTAGTATTAGATGAAGTGGTGTTTAGTTTAGTACATGTAGGTTGAAATCTTTACCAGTGTTGGTCCTCACCTATTTTATACTACCTTGACATTCTTTAGGGACCCACACACTAGAGCATTACAATGTGGGGATTGTCAAGACAGGTTTGATAGTCTATCACTCGGTTCGAAGCTTCTTTACCCATTTTGTATAGTAGAGGATTGCCTTGGCTTGACCATTGCAACCTCTAAAGCACTCCCTTTTTTCATTCACAATAAACATAAATGTGATTTAGTTGTCTCCGTAACTATTTTAAAGGTTGAAAATTAATTTTAAAAAGATCTATAACATTCAATTTTGTGTCTAATAGGTTCTCAAATTTTAAATTATATTGTTTACTTACCCATGCCTAACTTTTATTAGGTTTTTATCAAAATTAAGAGATTTACTGTTTGAAATTTTTTATCAACCAATAAAATTAAAAACCTATAAAATGTAAGGACCAAATATGTTGTTTAAGTTAACTTGACATCAAATTATCAAAGTGTCTAAGAATTATCTTCACCCTCCCTAACGTAAATATATGTCACCATCTTTTATGTATGGTCATACGAATAATAGATAGTGGTACTAATAATTGTATATAGATGTGGCAAAATATAAATGATAAGATGGTTTAAAGGAAAATAATGAATGGAATATTCATGTCAAATTTAAAATCACCATTCTTTCTTTAAATATAGAAGAACATTACACTTCATTCTCTAGCAACCTATCTATGGCATTCTCTAGCAATCTATACAGGATAATTGCCAATATAGTATAATTCACATAAAAAGCTATAAAAAATAAAAACTAAAATGCTAATTTTGTAAATATGTCAAAAAACGACTTTTAAGATTGTATTAAATCAATTTATAGGTTAACAGTCAATTTTAGTCCATCAACGATTATTATAAATTATCAAAATGACTATTACTTAGTAGTAATTGACATGTATTATATTTTTTAAAATAAAAAATTACTAAAAATTGACGATCATAAATTAAAATTAATCAATAATAATGTACCAATAATTTTTAAAATATCATATTTACCATTATTTCTTTCAAGAAGGAAGGTCAATATATACCTAATTTGAGAAAATCTGATCTCTTGATTGACGACAATATATTAAAAGTTGTTTTCAAATATAGAAAAATGAACAAAAATGTTTATAAATGTAACAAAATTTCGCTGTCTATCTATTTCATGATAGACACAAAGATAGTAGTATATTGTTATTTATCGCAAATAAACTATGATATTTTGTTATTATTTGTAAATATTTTTAACCATTTCGTCATTTAAAATAATTGTTCATATATTAAGATGGACGTATATTTATGAAAAGAAGCTATTAATTATTATTATTATTTTTTATTTAAATTAACATACGATCAACTCCACAAAGTGAGGAACGCAATACAACAATTAAGTTATTGAATTACAGAACAAATTGTTCTATATGTTTTTAACTTTTTGTCTCTATTTTCTCGTCTTAATTACATATTAATATTTGTTTTAAAAAAAAAAAAAATTGAACAAAGGAAGAATTAAAAGAATAAGAATGAAGTCAGAAGGGTGATTTAATAATGGTTGAAACGTCTACAGTTTGTCAAATAAGCCCCACTTGTAACATAGGATTAGATAGGAAAAATAAAGATTTAAATGAGGTGGCAAGAGAAACGTGAAAGAAGGCAAAAGAGATAGAGAGGAAGGATGAGGGAGCTGTTTTTGGGTGTTGTTTGATGCAAGCTTCTAAGGTGGAGGTTCAAACTTCAAACTCTCCTCTCAAAAGGATAAGAAAAGTGATGCCCCACTCTTTACTCCCATTCTCCATTCTTCTTTCTAATTAATATCAAAATGCCACTTTCTTCTCATTCTTCACATCTTATCTCTTCTCTTCCACTTCCACCATTTTGCTATTTTAAATATTCCCTATTCATGTTATTACTTAAACCTAATTTTTTAAAAATAAAATAACCCTAATATTAATAGTTTTGTCGATGTGTATTACATTATGAGCTCTTTATCAATTATTTAATATAAATAATATTATCTCATTTTGAAACTGCTACCTTACATGTGTTTAACATACTTACCTAACATCTATTCGTTACGTAAAGTGAACAAAGCGTGTATCTCATGCCGCTTCAGTTACATTATTTAAAGGAAACCTAATAATGGAAAAAGCTAAATGGAACTTATTCGCGTAAAATAAGTTAGATAATAAAATAAAATGCTTAATACCTTATATAGAGATGTCCACGAGAAGGTGATGACTTCTTTGTCCCTATCCTCTTCTCCTATTTCATCATTCGTACGCATAAATTTTTTTGCTTAATTACGAGTGTCAAGTTTTTCGTAATAGATCATTTATTGATTGATTTTTTTAGAAAGAAATCAATCAAGATAGTTACTTCCCCACTGCAAATGGTTAATTTCTCGTAAAAACTTCTTAAACTTGAAATAACATAAAATTTCGTATTAAATTATTTAATTGCCCATCAGATGGTTTGATCATATCAAAATATTTATACAATAGCATTATCCATATATGAGAGTTATTTAGAGTGATTCAAATATATACTTATATTTATTTATACATATATTTAAAAAATAATAAAAATGAACCACATGGAGAGAATGGAGAATGGAGCTAAAAAATGCATTATTTGTCTGTCCATATTTAGTTCGTATGGATTTTTTCACCACTCTCTCCTTCATTTCTTGCATAGACATAGTCTTCCTCATCTCGTTTAGCTTGTGGGTTCCTAATCCATGAAGAAAATGGACATCCTTAATCTTATATTTGCAAATACCTAAAAGTTGACCAAACTTAATCAACCCATAGTCTCTATAAACAATACTATAAATATATCATTAAACACATTAAATAGACGAACGAAAACTTAGTATATTTAAATTTTAAATTTTAAAATTACCAGACTTTCTATTATTTAAGTATATAAATTAGATAGTCTCAACTCATTCAAAAATATATTAGAAATTTTCAAAGTATATATGCTAAATAGATATCATCGGTTCTAACAAGTTGAACATCTAAAATTGTAATTTAACCCAAAGAATTTGGGACCAAAATAAGATATTTATTTCCTTTTGTTATATTATCATTATTGTTGTTGTTATTATTATTATTATTATTATTTTGACAAATTTGAATTTGTTTACATTTGTGAATAGCTACTGAAGCTCTATCCTGTCCAAGGTGTATGGGAATCCAAGTCGCTGTCGTTTATGTTTTATCTTACAACCGTTCAATGCCACATGGTTAGATCTAATCCGCCAGAACCCATAATGATCTTATAATTATCTGTTTCTTGATTTAGGTCATTAATTCGAATAATAAATATACATACGCATCGAAGAAGTTTATGTCTCAAAGAGTCACATATTGAGAAATTGATAATACACATAGAATTAGTAGAGTTAATGAAATTTCATAACTAATTGATTGAGCAATAGCTCGTAGACTACTTAAAAAGAAATATTTTATTCTTGAATCTATATCCTGACATAAGAAGTCTGATGGACAACACTTGAGATGACAATCCATTAAAAAAAAAAATTAATATAACAATCAACTAAAAAAAAGTTTGACATTGATATCGGGTCAAATAAGGCAATAACCAAAAGAAATTACTGAATAGCTTAGTAAAATTGATATGACTGTTATGGATAGTCTGATACTTAATAAATGAGTATCGCATCTAGATGAAAATAAATTTTCTTTAAAAAGTAGTTTTGTACCATTTGCTAAATCTTGAACAACTCTCAATAGACCGCAAATTCAGGTCCAATATGTTGTTATTCCCCTGTGTATATTTCTCTTTCTGACCATACAATTAATAGTATATATGATTACATTCAATCTTAGTTTTCGTCTTTGTCAAGATTCTATCGAAAGAACACATAAATTTGATGGTGTGGATCATATGTGCAATAAAAATTAAAGAAGTTAAATTTTCAATCGAATCTTGAGATCGATCTTGGTCGGAAAGGACCGAGAAAAACTGTTATCACGAATTGCCAAAAAAAAATGCTAATTATGAAATATGAAAACTTTTTGGAATATTTTAGGACAATATCTCCGTAATAATCTTAAATTGTCTGTTTCCTCATGCTTTTGTTTCTTTATATATATATATATATATATATATATATATATATATATATATATATATATATTAGAAGTTATGAATATCATAGTTATGAATATCATAGTCGAGTCAGATTGTCTCGAGGTTGTTCATCTCTTTAATGACAAGTCTATTGACCTATATGAGGTTTCCCTTTTCGTTGAGGAAACTAAATTCCTTGTGCTTGTCTTGAAATTTATTTCCTTCCCTCATACTAAGCGTTGGCATTGTCACAACTTCCAAGCTCATTATCTTGTGAAAATGGTAGTGGAAATGAATGCTTCTTCTTTTCTTTTTTTCTCCCTATTCGGAGTGGTTTGTTTCATTATCATCACTCGATATAATTAAGTAGGATGTGTGTACTTTTGTTTCTTTATTAAAATTATAAAAAAAAAAAAGAAAAAAAAAAGTCTTTGCAAGTTTTACATGAATTTAAAAAAACAATCAATTAAAATTAAAATATCATTTCGGTTTCTATACTTTGAGTTTTGTTCTGTTTTAGTTACTATACTTTCAAAGATGCAATTTGGGTCCATATACTTTCAATATATTTTTAAATTTTCCTATAGTTGGTTTCTTGTTAATTTTTTCTAAAAAAAATTTATTTTCTATCAACATTCACTTTATAAATTGTGAAAATATATTCATATAATGTATTTTTTTTATGAAAATTATTATTATTATTTAACCAATTTTGATGAACACTATTTAACATTATCATAAGTATAAAGACTAAACTTAGTATTTATTAGAAGTATATGAACTAAATTTTAACTGTAGTAAAAATAAAATAGAATGAAATTCAAAATACATATATTATATATTATTGTTAAAAGTAAAATAGAATGAAATTCAAAATGTACAGATTAAAAAAAAAAAAACGCATGCTTTGTATTTTTCTGTTTAAAGAAAAAGAAAAAAGGAAGAATATATACGTCATTTCAGAGAAAGGAAAGAAAAATTACCTTCACGGTCTGTATTTTGTTTAATTTTTATTTGGTATTTCGATTTTAAAATGTATGATTAAATTTTAAGTTTGGTTTCAATTTAGTCATTTATATTTTAAAATGTTACAATTTTACTCTTGATATTTGAATTTTGTTTCAATTTTGTCTCTAAATTTATACTTTTAACATCGATTTTTCATTAAATACTCATTTTTTTTTTAAAATGCATCAAATATTCACTTTCCATCTATGTTGTTAGTGTCTATTGATTAATTTAAGGTAATTATGATTAATTAAGTCTCACAATTTTTCATCACTAGTTATTAAAATTAAATTTAAAATTTTATTAATTATTTTAAATTAATTAATAAACATTAACACCAATGACAAAGTGAGTATCTAATGAAAAGACGAATTAAAAACGGAAATTTTGAAACCTATGAAATAAATTGAAGTCAAGATTGAATGTGTAACATCTTGAAAGTAGAAAAAAAAACATAAGGACTAAAAATGTAATTTTTTTTTTAATATATGTGTTAAAATCACATACGTTAATTGGTTGGGTATTGGATGAATTTGAATATTAATGATATAATCATAGTTAAAATCAAGAAACCAAAGCAGACCAAAACAAAAAATTTAAAGATACATTAACCAAAATCATGGGATTTAAAAATTTGATATAATGTTACATTTAGTTTATTCATATTCGTGATCCAGCCAATAAAAAAATATTGTTAAAGTAATTAGTCAAACGACAATAGGTTTGCTTGATAATATTAAAAATAAAACAAATTTGCATAATAATATCAAACCTATAATCTAGGTACTTTCCATAAGTCTTAAACATATATTTACAGGGGACAACTGCCCCAAATACCACCTATGTTTTATTCTATAAAGGGTAAGGTTTCAAAATTTTATAATAAAAAAATGATAATATATTTTTTTCTTAAAGAATATGATATTAAAAAAAAAGATAAATGATAATCTTTTTTTTTTCTTAAAGAAGATGATAATATTAACAAATCGTGGAACTAATCATGATTTATTTCGATAAAATGAAACAACGGTTCTGATTGGATGGTGAGAGCAAGTTGATGTGCATCGTGGGGTCACGATATTTATTATTTTATTATTATTATTATTATTATTATTATTATTATTTCGAAATTTTCAGATTTGGAACTCGGCGTGTTGGCGGGCTGTTCCGAGATTGGAGTCCCGATTCATGGGGATTTGATATAGTGGTTTTCTTTTTTTCTTTTTTTTTTTTTTTTTGAAAATTTTAATTGATTAATCATTAATTAATTGGTAATCATTTGAAAATTTAAGATTAATAATAATGAGCTGACTAAGGGAGTTTTAACAATGAACAATCTTATTGCATGAAATTTGAAATATTTTTGGGGTAGTCAATGAATTTGCATAAAGAAGTATTTAAGACACTATACCATTATTATTTTTATAAATTGTTGAGGTAGACTTGACATATATAAATATTTTAGAGTTTTCAAAAAAGGAAATAGTGTATATTTTACTTTATCAATGCCTTTGTAGATAAGTGTAGATAAGTGTGATTAAGTATTGAACGCTCAAATTTAGGTTTTTTTTTAAAAAAATTTTTTAAATTTTTTATTTTATAAATATAAATGGTTAATGAAATACAAGTTACAAAAATAAATTTCAATGCAACATTTTGGCACTAAGATATCACATTGAAAAGTGGGATAAAAACAACATTTAACAGTTAAGGGAGTAAAATAAAATTAATTTTTCAACTATAAAATTTTGAACCTTTTATTTGTTTTTATTAGTTTTTTTTTTTTTTTTTATAATTTAAAACTCTAACTCCAATAGGGAGAGAATGAAATAGTACTTTAACCATTAAACTAAGCTAAGATTTAAAGATTGAAACAAAAACTTAAACAACCTTATCATTATAATAACATAATATTTGAAGTTCATGTATTAAAACAAAATTTTCAAAAGTTTGAAATTCAAACAAAACAGTTGTTAAGGATCAAAACGAAATAAACATATAAGTTGGAAATGAATTAAATAAATCATTTATTGGGTAAGAATCATGTGGCGACATCACCAATAATATAGTTCTGATAAAGTTGAAGAATCAAAACAAAATAAGTAACAATATTGGGTAAGAATCATGTGGCGGCATCACCAACAATATACTTCTAATAAAGTTGAAGAATCAAAACAAAATAAGTAACAAGAGTCCATGATGATAGTTTAAAGGTTTAAGTATTATTTTATTATTTTTTTAGTTTGACAAATGGGTGAAAAATTCGAGTTCTGACTTATTGATCGAGAACATATATGTTTTAATTGTCAAAACTAGCATAGCTCAATTAGGACCTCTCACCACCCCTATGTATTAAAAAACCACATACTTTAGTTGATTTATATATAATCATGTTGGCTCATTATTTTGATTTCTAATTTTTCTTAACAAAAATTTTTGTTTGATATTTAAATTTTCAATCCATTTTATTTTAGTTTGAACCTTTAAAATATTTATTTTAGTTATTCAACTTTCAAATTTGGTACATTCTAATATCCACGCCTTCAAAAATATAGGAATAGAAAACAATTAAAACCAATAATAATATTTGGGAGTAGCCTAAACTACTCTCATCTCTGTGTAGCTCCTCTAATTACATTTTTAAAAAAGTTAAATATATTAAAAATGAAAGCATAAAAAATTGTCAAATGACAAATTGTGTTTTAACTAATTGTAGACTACAAGATGGGTACAACTTGAAAAATACATGAATATTTTTTTTTAAGCAAAAAAAAAAAAGTGTACTAATTGAATTTTTTTCTAATATTATATATATTTTATTTTCTCACACTATAAATTTATCTAGTAGACTCAATATTAATAACTATTAACTATGTCTCTTAAGTGTATTTTTAAAAGTAGGTACGGAGTTTATATAAAAAAAAACGAAAGTTACTAGAAATTTTTTTGTGTCAAAGTGATCCACGTGGCAACAAGTGGGAGGAGCGTGAGGGGAGGTAGGTGAGGTTGCACGAAGCAGACATGACCACAGGGGATCCGCATATTGGGATGGGAATAAACTGCTGATTGGCCGTTGTTGACCTGGCATAAAGATGACGTGGCGACGACGTGGATTGGGGGACAGCCTGACGTGGCAAAAGTGGCCTTTGGAAGTAACGAAGAGCCAAAAAGTAGAATGTCAGACAGCACGAGGTTTGCCAGCGAGGCGGCGAGTGGTGGCCGCTGGAACGGCCGACGGAAAGGAAAAAGGAATTAGTAAACGTTTGGAAATGTGGAAAAAAAAAAAAAAGAAAAAGAAAAACGCATGTTTTCAGAGAATATTAGAATATAGGCATTATCAAGTAATGCAAAAAAAAAAAAAAAAAAAAAACATTATCCAAATAGGGCACAGCGGCAGGCAGTGGCAGTAACTGCTTATTTAAATTCTTTTAATAAAATAATATATATATATAATTTCTTTTGTATGCATATGATTTCAACATTAGTTAATTTAATCTACATCTTATACATTCTATCAAAATGTTTATTTTAGTTTTTATATTTTTACTTTCTCTCGTTAATAATTTTTTAATTTCTATATTTTTAGAAAAACACTCATTTTCAGTTTTTTTTTTTAAATGTTTTATCCAAGTTATTTCGATAAAAAAGTTAGTAGGACTCTTCACTCAATTTCTTAAAATATAATAAATTTGTATTATTGAAGTTTTTTAGTATCGTATACATAGAAGTATGAAGATTTAATCTTTCAACCTTGAGGGAAAAAGTACACTTCACTTATCGTTAAACTACGCTCATTTATGTTGTATTAAATTCTATTACATTAAAAAAAATCAAGTTAAAATTTACTAACACGATTACTTCTTAAGATATAGAAATCAAATTGAATGTCTTGAAAGCAAAAAGATTAAAATAAACCAGTGATTAAAATGAATTAAACTACAAAGACCAAACTATTTATTTATTTATGGCGACCAAGGGAGACAAGTCAATATGCGAAACTAGAAGGCTGGCCTGGCCATGACTTGGACTGTCGGAACTCCAGGATTAGATCCGGTCCAGTTTACTGCTGACCTGGGCGAATGAGTGGTCCAGATTCAAATCTAGATAGAATGATTAATCCTCTACCGTTGGTGGCGCTTTGTGGATTGACCATATTGACCCCACAGGTATGGGGTGTGGGACCCAAGGAAATATTTGGCAAAATTTGAGATCCTAGGAATTGAAAAATTGTCCCCGTTACTCCCTCCCCTATAGATCTGTATGATCAGGCTTTCGAAATTAAGAAGTCTTAAAAATAATACAAAATATTTAGGGAAAACAAAAATCTTACTAGTAATTTATGTTGTTATTCTTATTTTTAATGTTATTTTTTAAAACATAATCAATTTGTATTTCTAAATTTGCCATGTTATATTCACTCTAATATTTCAATCTCAACAAATCAGATCATAGACTAAGTTAGAATATTACGATTTTTTTAATTTATTCAATTTCATTAGTAACAACAATAATAATAATAATAAAATCTCTATTTAGTTATTAATTTATAGCAATACCAAGTTTTTAATATGATTTAGTTTGATTACTGCACAAATTAATCATTGAATATAACTTTGTCAAATTTCACAAATTTTAACAAAAATATTAGTTCTAATGTCTGCTTTCTTTAAAATCTCATCAATTTTTCACATGTGTTTTATAGAATTCATAAATGGAATTAACAATGCTTTTGTAATGAAGTTTCAAGTGAACATTTATCCAATAGTAAATATTGTAACACTTTTTCAAGTTTTTCAAGATTAAAGTTAAGATTTAATATAAGTTTTGAGGTACAATCCAATAAAATTCAACCTTAAAAGTTCAAAATATTAGACACTTATCTAAGTTGGAGATAGAATTTGATGAAATTAAAGAGATTAGTTAAAATTAATATATTTCAACAAGCTTAAGGGTAAAAATCATTTTTTTTCCTCTAATCTTACCAAACATATTTCAGCCATTGAACATTTTATTAATTTTAATTTTTGTTTTTATTACATGCTACATTTTAGTTACAGATTTAGTACAATATATAAAGGGCATGTTTGAAAATGATTCTAAAAATGATTACAATCATCTTCTTATTCTTAAAATCACTCTGACCTCGCTTAGTAATTATTTTATTTTTTTTTAAAATTAAGCATATAAACACTACTTCCACCTCTAATTTCTTAAACACTACTTTCACCTCCAATTTCTTCCTTTGTTGTCTAGTTTTTACCAATTGTTTAAAAAATCAAGCCAAAATTTGAAAACTAAAAAAAAATAGCTTTTAAAATTTTATTTAAGTTTTTGGAATTTGACTAAGAATTCAACCATTGTACTTAAAAAATATGTAAATAATTGCAAGAAATGTAGAGGAAATAGACTTAATTTTCAGAAACTAAGAACAAAAAACAAAATGGTTACCAAATGGGTACTATGAAACATGTTTTTAATTATTCAAAACCAATTTTGATGATATATGAAAATTTGCATTTTAAAATATAAAATTAAATATTAAATTGATGTTGAGCAGTAACAATCATGTTGCAAAATGATTTTAAACAAGACAAAAGTAATTTTAACCATTTTTAAATCTCTATACATGAGGGTGTGCTCATAGCTTACCAAAATATTAAAACTACACAATGTATTTTAAATGAAACTATTACATGCGGTTAAAGTTTTTGTAATACTAGATTTACCACAATTCTCTTTAATATATATTAATATATCATTCCATTTTTTCTGGGACTAGTCATGCTCTCAAGGATCAAACAGTTATGCTTGATTTTTGTTGGTGCGAAAAACTCGCACTCGTTCATCGTTGTTGTAGACTTTTCCATCGACCCGCTTTTCTTGGTCTGGTCTCGTTCTTTGAGCTGACTTGCGTTCATTGGCGTGGTGCCGAGTCTATCACACTCCAATGCCTAATTAAATTAGTACATGAACTATATAGTTTAGTTAAGTACAAAAGTAAGACCAAAGCTATCTTTTAAAGATCACTTACTCTTCTGTTGTCCTAATTGTTGAATGAGGTGTTTTATAATGCCCTTCTTCTGACATTTACAAGTGGTTAATTACGTGTAAGTCCGACGATGTTAAGATTATTGCGACACTCGAGGTTGCAGGGCTTCAGATTGAGTTAAGCTCGGTTATTTTCTTTATTAATATATATTCTCCAGTTAGGTTAGTCGGCCTAGAAGTCGAAACTCTAACTTTTCCCTTTTGGGAAGGGCTCCTAGTTTTCCTTAAGCTTGAGTCGTTCATGGATTTTAAGCCTTACCTGGAGCAACCCTCAACAATTTTCAATTCATCCATATACAAATAATGACAAATTCAATTAAAGAAGGCCAATGAACAAAAGGTCATTAGATTGAAATCAAAATTGAATTTGGAGGTTTTATAATTTGTTAATGAAAACTTCACGCTAAATAAGAGTTCATAATTTTTCAAGGTTTTAGAGTTTTCATATCACCTCCACAATTGTAATTGACATGTACTTTTCTTTGAGATTGGAGGTTTGAATCTTCCTATTTTCATTGTTGCATTGATAAACAAAAATTTATACCATATATAAAATAAATCGTCAAAAATTAACAAATTAACGTGTTGGTTGAGTGGCTACATATGCTCAAGCCCCCTCACTTGCTTCATTGGTTCATATCAAATTTAGAATGGAAAACTACTAAATTTTAGACCACTTTAAAATTTTGAATGGGTATTTGAGACAAGAAGTAGAGTTATGAAGTCTAGACCCACAATATAATAAAACATAAAAATGATATTTTAATTGTAGGACTTACATTCTCGTTAAGCAAGAAGTGGAATTCACGATTTCCTGTTTACGAACTCATTCCTCAACACAAATATTAAGTCAGTAATATGATTAATTTCCTAAATATTTATTATGAATCAATAGCTTAGCCCACATAAAGCGAAGGAAAATTACGTCCAAATCAAAGCACTAACTTTCAACTAATAAAACGTCTCGTCGTTAAATAAAATCACCGGAATCATCCGAAAACACCGCCGAAAGTTTATGTAAAAGCAAACCCCGGTTGAAGAAGCTCCAACTCTGGCCAAGTTCAATGAATCAACAAACTTTCGTCCAGGTTCACTGCACCAAATATAATTTTCAACATCTTATTTATTTATTTAGGTTAAATTACACATGATATCCATGAACTTGCTGTTCTGAAAAAAAAAAAAAAAAATATCCATCAACTATAAATAATATCCTCTAAGTTCTCAATCGAAAGGTCTTGAACTTTTAATTTTATATATAATGGGTCTTTGGACTATATAAAAATGTTAATAGGCACCTGACATAATCAATATTGTTTCGAATTGTACTAAAAAACGAATTAATACGTAAATTAGATTATGTATTGTCTAATATAACATTAAATTTCAAGTTTGTGTTGAATAAATGCAATGAATTTTAAAAAATATCAATTAGACCAAGAATCTATTGGACACAAAATTGAAATTTTAGAGACTTGTTAATTAAAAGTTTAGGGACTTATTATCGACGTCTAAAAAAACTAGGGACATATTATTCCATATTAAAGGTTTTATGACATATTACTTTTTTTTTTTGTGGATAAATTATTTTTTGGTTTTTAGGTTTTTGGTCTAGTTTCTATTTGGTTTATAAGTTTCAAGATATTACCCATTTAGTCCTTAAGTTTTGGGTTTGATTTTAATTTAGTCTTTAAATTTCAAAATATTACAATTTTACGATTGAGATTTGAGTTTTGTTTCAATTTGGTTTCTAGGTTTCAAGATCTACACTTCTAACATTTATTTTTTTATATAAAAAATATTAATTTTCAATCACTAGAGTTAATATTTATTAATTAATTTAAAATAATTATGAAGTGTGATTTTAAATTTAATTTAATAGTGATGACAATAGTGACTTAATTATAATTATTTCAAATTAGTTGATAGACCTTAACTCTATAGATGGAAAGTGATTATTTAGTGAAAGATCAAGATAAAAGTGTAAATCTTGAAATTCAAGGGATTAAATTAAAATAAAATTCAAATTTCAATTGTAAAATGTGTAATATTTTGGAATGTAGGGACTAAACTGAAAACTAGACCTAAAATATATTGTCTTTTTTTATTATTTATTTTTAAAGTTTAGAGACCATTTGACCTAAATTTAAAAGTTAGGGGCAAAAATTTGTAGTTGTTCTACTCTATCCCTTCAAAATAATTTATGATCATTAATTTTGGGCAATTACTTAAAAAAAGAAAAATGAAATGGCGTAAGGAAGAGGAATTATTATGCATGTTTGGATTGTGATTCAAAAAGTTGTTAGCGAAAACGAAGAAAACAAATTCATTATTTTCACTAATTTTTTCTTTCTATATTCGTGACTATTTGGACTAATTTAGGGTCATATATATGATTCATTTAGCTAGTCAAATAGTATTGGCTTTCATAGATTGAATCCATTTCTTAGGTAGGTGGTAACCATTGATTGAACCCATTTCCAATTGATTCATAACAATTCGTTCATTTTTATATATCATTTTTTATATATAAATATAAAAAAATAGAGATTCGTAAATTGAACTCTTGACCTCCTAATCATTCATTGAGACTAGGCCAACCTATGATAGTTTATATTTCACTATATTTAAAAACAAGAATGACAACTTACTAATTTTTAAATGCCATTTTAATTATTTTTTTTTAAGAGACCGTTGCAAATATAGCAATTAGGTTCAAAGTATTTGTAGATATATTATAATGAAAAAAAAAAAACAAATATAGCAAAATTTAAATTTTGTTTTCAAAGTCTATGAGTAGACCATATTAATACCGAAGTCTATCAATGATAGAGTCTATCATTGATAGATTTTGCTATTTTGTAATTTTCTAAATATGTTATTATACACTTAATTATTATTCCTAAAAGATAATTTTTCTTTTTAAAATAATTTTTGAAAATAGTTATACCAAACATATTTTCGTTATTTAATTTATAATTTTTTATTTTTGGAAAACATAAAAACGAAAATGGATCACCAACTAAAAGATACGGAATTACTTTTATTATAGTTTGAGATGATGGATATTCTTTTTCTATATATGCTCTGTTATTCAAGGGCTATATATTTAGAGCATTTTTATTTTATTTTATTTTTAAATTTGCCCCTTTTCTTTATTAACAAGTGGAAATTAAGGTGTTTGATTTTTTTACCCAAATTGCAATTTATTATGTTGAAAGAACGGTGCACCGTTTGTATTGGCAGTCAAAACTCTAATTGTTGGAAGATCAAATCTTTCAAAAGAATAAAAGAATCCTAATAATATCCAAACTATGGTTAAAATGAGTATAGTTCAATAGTAATTAACATACAATCCGTCTTTTTGAGGTTGAAAGTTCAAATCTCAAACCTCCAGACACAAACTATTTATAAGGATGAAGAATAAAAAAAAAAGGTAAGCGACCCTTTTATATTAAACCATTTTATATTTAAAAAAAAAAAATTGTTAAGTCTCTATTTGGTAACCATTTAGCTTTTGAAATTTGTACTTGTTTTTTCACAACATGTTACTCATTTCTCATAACTTTTGGACTTCCTATGTAAACATTTGAATTCTTAGATACTTTCTAAAAATAAAAACTATTCTTGAAAGCTATCTTTTTTAGTTTTTAAAATTTGGATTTCATTTTGAAACATTCCTAAAATGTAGATAGTAAAGCATATAAACCAATGGATAGAATTAGTGTTTATAAGCTTAATTTTCAAAAACAAAAAACAAAAAATTAAGGCCTCGATTTGTAATTATTTAGTTTTTAGTTTTTTAAAATTAAGTCTATAAACATTTATTCTATTTCTAAATTTCTTGTTTTGTTATCTATGTTTTACCAATATTTTCAAAACAAAGTCAAGTGATTTTTAGAATTTATTCATGTTTTTGGAAATTGAGTAAAGAATTTAACTCTTGTGCTTTAAAAAAAATGCAATTCATTGCAAGAAATTGAAAGAAAATATGTTTAACTTTTAGAAACTAAATAACTACCAAACCTGATATAAACGGTATAATTTGGTATATATCTTGGATGTATAAATGTGTCTCAATTCAATTGGGTACAATTAAGCCTTAATTATGATAATTTTGGGTGATTAAGGAACTGCCAATTAAGATTGAGATAAGATAAGCTTTGTGAATGTAATTAAAAGACAAGACCGTTGGTGTGACGTGGCATTAGTTGACCTGTCAAAACTCGAAAAGATTATATTTGAGTCACCAAGCTACAACAATTTTCTTTTTTTTTTTTTAATTAAAGAAAATCATTTTCCATATTCGGTATGATTATATGGAAGAAATTCGAATTAAAGTGACAATAATTATCTTTTAGACACCATAAACTTTTGCCTTTTGGCAAGATCATAGAATTTTACCCATAACTAATTAATTAACACGAGTTGATGCCATTTGGGAGACAATTCTTAGAAATCCGATTCTTAAAATCTTTTAATTTGGTAATTAATATTTCATTAATTTTATTAAAGTATGATGTAAGTTGTAAAAGAACTTTTGCATTATTAATGTTAGACACTATATACCTAATCTTTCACTTATAAGGTTTAAATTCGAATTCTTCTTTCTTATTTAACCAACCGAGTTATATCAAAATTAGTTAAAGGAAAAATATAATTAAATATTGATATAATCTCTAAAGTTTTAAAAAATTCAAATTGCAATTTTTTTTTTTTTTTTTTGTAAATTATAATGTATATGAGTCAATAATTTTTTAAAAAAATGTTAAAGCTTTATTGTCAATAAACATTCACCTAATAAATGGTTTATGGCATATCAAAATGACAATATAAATATCACATACAGTCAACATAAAAAGTGGAAAACAAACAAAAACAATTTCAAGAACGGTAATTAAAACATGTACAATACTAAGAAAAGAAAAAGGAAAAGAAGCTTCTATTTTTTTTTTGACAATACGAGCATGAGGAAAAAAAAATTAGTTCAATTGAACTATGCTCATGTTAACAAAAAAAAAAAAAAAAAAAAGTTAAATAACTTAAAAGAAGGTTAAATTGTGATTTTGTACCTAATAAATTCTTGAACTTTCAAATTTGTGTCTAAGAAGTCTTCAACCTGTAAAATATTTTTTATAATTCATTAATCTAGTGTGTTTTCAACCCATTTAACATTTTTTAAACTTCATGAACCTAAGATAGGAAATTGAAATTTTATATCTAACAAATTCTTTAATTAAAAAAGAAAAGCTAAATATGCTATAGATGTATTATTAGAAAAAAAAGGGGGGGGGGGAAATTTTAGACACTCATTATTAGTTATTCATGGACCTATTAAATGTAAAAATTAAAAATTTTGTCCAATACAAACGTAAAAGTTAAAAGAGTAAATATGTAATTTAATTTCAAAAGAAACAACGTTGGAGTCAAGCAAAAATGGGGTAGTCATGTCAAATTTCTTTTACATTTTAGTATTTTTAGCACAAACTTTTTAGTATTGAGAGGAGAATAAACCACTTTTACAAAACTTTAGTTTAAAGAGTAATATTGAAAAGGAGCATAGAATTAAAAGTGAAATAAAAATGGTTGTATCCTAGAAAGAATTCCACTATGAGCATCAAATTGAGGGATATGATCAAATTAAAAACAACCCCCACGATTGAAGAAGCAAAAAGTGGTGGAAGCTGATGAGAAGAAGAAGATTACCGACAGACATTGACCCAAAAAGTTAGTTGATTATATTTGTCGACTTTTTGACCATTTTAATGTTTGATTAATGCTTTGCTTTTGTCACTTACCATTTTTTTTTTTTTTGCTAGTTTTATGTGAGAGCAAAACCACATATGATAATAAAGACAACAACCAAAATTTTAATAGAAATATTGATAAAATGTCAATATCAATAAATTTTTAGTAAAGAGAAATATAAAAATTAAATAAATTGATATTTGAGTTGTTTGCAAATATAGTAAAATGAGCCAAACTATATAAAAATAGAAAAAGTTGATAAACTTCTATCGCAATTCATCACAGATAGTCAGTAAAATTTATCTATATTTATAAATAATTTGATGTTTTTTCTATTTATAATAATTCTCCTTCATATTTTATATATCTTAAACAAGTTAATGTATATATTTATATTATATTTACTTAATTGATATTTTGTTAATTATTTTTTATGTTTCATAGGTTGGAGTTGAAACTAATAATGGTTTTCAGACAATAATAGTGTATTCGTAAAACAATTATCTCACGTTTCGTGATTTGACTCCGACTTTTGTTTTTGGTATTAAATATAAAAAATTAGGGTTTTAAAAAGATTTTCAATTTTGATTATGCTTAGCTCATGTTGTAAATATTTGTTAGCTAATGATAAAATTTGATGTACTGGTATATAATTTGGATAATGCTTGTTAAGAAATTATCTATGAGTTTAATTAACATGTGAAACAAGGTTTAAATATTAGTTTGGTTCCAAAATTTTAAAATTTAAATTATAATTTGAACTATTAAAGTTGTTTTAAACCATAATGAGTTAACCTAGTGGTAATTAAGAAACGAGACATAGTCTCAATAAATGATTAAGAGGTCATAGGCGTAGGTGGACTCGGACACTATGAATATTAAAAAAATTATTAAAGTTGTTTTATTTTGATCTAAATTTGTTGAATGTCTATTTTAAACAATATAACATAGGAAGAAAGAGGAAATGGAGAATAGACCTTTGCTTCACTGAATAATGACCCAATACAGAGCCACCATATAAAGGAAAAGGAAGGCACACGTGAAAAGCCCATATTGGAGGCTGTATAACCAACTACTAAATGAGAGGAAAACAGGAAAATAGACCAACAATGTATTTTGAGAAATACCACTCTTATCATATTTTACTTCTTGTACTTTCAAAAAAAAAAAAATTTTTAATTTTACTCCTTTTAATTATTATTTTAACAGATTAATGACAATAATTTTGAAAAGTAATATAACAAGAACAAAAATACATTTCCTAAGAAAAAAAATTCATTATTTAAAAGTGGAGGTACCAAAACATAAAGCAAGATTAAACGTTTAAGAACTAAAATGTGCATTTTGAAGTTGTTGAAAATTTTTGTTGGCTCTCAATTGCTTTAAGGTAGTTTGTGGAATTTTCGTTGTTGTCACAAATACAGTCTTAACATTTGACGGTGACATTAGGAATTCCTATTGGAATATTTTCTTTCCTTATCTGGATATTTCTTGTTGATTTATTCTACCCGATATTTTTTCTTAATGGAAACGATGCTTATTATTTCAGACTGCGATATATTTTTCCTTTCTTGGCATCAATTTATTAAAGGAGATTAAAGGTGATTTTTAGGATAGTCGCTTTTGTGTATCGTGTAGAGAAAATTTATGTTCTAAGTGGTAAAGTTGTTACAGTATGTAGAGAAAATTTATGTTCTAAGTGGTAAAGTTCTTTGCTCTCTTCTTTCTGTTGTGCATATTCATTATTCGTTGAGAGTAAAAAACCTTGAAAATAATCTTTGTTTTAGGGGGAACCTAAGACATCACTATAGAGAAGATATTCCTAAGACTGCATTTTTCCAGAAGGATTTCTCCATCTTAGGGGGACATAAGATTCATCAGTGAAGGAAGTTCACCGAACTGCAAGGAAGATAATTAAACTGAGAGGAGAGTCTCACGCACTGTAGGATGTCGAAGTGTTTTTCACTAATATTATCACACTTAGGGGAGCCTAAGTACAATAGAGAGGGAATCTCATATCTAGGGGGAGCCTAGGTGTTCAACGAGTTAAACTCACAAGAGTCATTTTAGAAGTTGATACTTTACAAATAAGTACATTATTGTAAATGCTTAATCATTCAATATTGGTGGATTATCTTTCTGGGCACATTTCCCCAAAACGTAGGTGGTTATCACCGAACTGAGTTACTAACTCTTGGGTGCAATCACTCTTTTACTTGCGGTTTAATTTGTTGGTCATTACAAGTAATTGTCTGTACTCTCTGTTTGTTAGGGATTGAGTGACGAGTCATCTAATAGCTCTTTCAGAAATTTTAAGTGTTGAAATAGGAACAACTTCAAATTTCTATGGTCCAAACTAAAATTCAAACAAAACCATATAACTGTGGGCACTAAATTAATTGACATAATTAGAATTTGGTTAAAAACCACTTTTGGTCCCTAAACTTTCATGAAAATAATAATTTAGTTCCTGAACTTTGATTTGTAGCGATTTAGTCCCTAAACTTTAACAAAAGTAATAATTTAGTCCCTGAACTTTAGTATGTAACAATTTGATCATTGTACTTTTAAATTTGTAACAATTTAGTCCCTAATGTTAAAAAAAATTATCAAAGTTAGATGCCAATTTTTATTAATTTATGATATAGACTTTGTATGATGTAAAGATATTGAGTCTCTAATTTATTTATGGAAAAAATCACATTAAATCGTAACACTAAATTTTACAATAGAGACTAAATCGTTACAAATATTAAAATACAAAGATTAAATTGTTACATAATAAAGTTCAAGGGTTAAATTATTAAAAAATTAAAAATTCATGGACTAAATTGTTTCAAATCAAAGTTTAAAGACTAAATTGTTAGTTTTATGAAAGTTTAGGGACTAAAAATGATTTTTAACCTAAAAAATAATTTAAAGACTAAATAAATACATCAATAAAATAAATATATATACACATATTCGAATTATGAGATATAATTTCTTTTAGTACAACAATTACAGGGAGCAGGGATTGAATCTTCAATCTCAGGGAACAAAACACATGCCAATATCTTTGAAAGAATTCGGAGAATTTATGCATGTTTAAAACATACTATCTTATGACAAAAATGTCGATTATTACAATTTAAAAAATGTATGGTTGAAAAAAAATACTATTTTGTTCGAAGTTGTAAATAGATTATTTGTATGATACATGATTTGATTTGTTAGTTGAGCTATCCCTAAAATTTTATGTTGACAATGCTCCACGTTGGCAAGATATAAAAAATTTTCTTTTTTCTGAGTTGTCATTTTATATGGTTATATATAAAATGAGAAAAACGTTGTCACATTGATGTTGAATTAGATAGAAAAAAAGCAATTTTGCTGGTCTTTATATATATATATATTTGATTCGAATAGGTCGGTGAAGTTTCCTTCTCTATTTGGATTTCAATATAAACCTTACTTATTTAATGCAAATTTTAATAGATTGCTTTCTATTGGCTCATTTCTTTGTCAATGTAAGTTTCTTGATAAGCATGCCAGGTCAGCTGGTCAAACATAATTATGATTTCAATTTTATTTTTAAATTTTATCCCACTAATATTTCAAGAAAATACTTTTTTCTCCTTGGGTTCGGGTATATACATTTGGTATTTTAAGTTTCAAAATATCACATATTTAGTTCTTAAATTTTGAGTTTGATTTTAATTTTGTCTATAGATTTCAAGATGTTACAAGTTTACCTTTTAGATTTGAGGTTTGTTACACTTTGGTTCTTGAGGTTTTCAAGATTTATACTGTAACTTCGATTTTTCACTAAATACTCACTCCTAGCCTGTTTTTATTTATTAATGTCTATTAATTAATTTAAAATAATTATGAAGTGAAAGTTAAAATTTAATTTCAGTAGTGATAAAAATAGTAAATTAGAATTCTTTTAAATTAGTTAATAGACATTAAAACTAAAGAAGAAAAATTTAGTGAAAAATTGAGGCTACAAATCTAAATCTTGAAACCTTAGGGATCAAATTTAAATAAAACTCAAACGGGTAAAATTGTAACATTTTGAAACTTAGGAAACAAATGGAAACTAAACTCAAAACCTAAGAATCGAAAATGTATTTTTTCCATAGATTTCAAGATGTTACAAGTTTACCTTTTAGATTTGAGGTTTGTTACACTTTGGTTCTTGAGGTTTTCAAGATTTATACTGTAACTTCGATTTTTCACTAAATACTCACTCCTAGCCTGTTTTTATTTATTAATGTCTATTAATTAATTTAAAATAATTATGAAGTGAAAGTTAAAATTTAATTTCAGTAGTGATAAAAATAGTAAATTAGAATTCTTTTAAATTAGTTAATAGACATTAAAACTAAAGAAGAAAAATTTAGTGAAAAATTGAGGCTACAAATCTAAATCTTGAAACCTTAGGGATCAAATTTAAATAAAACTCAAACGGGTAAAATTGTAACATTTTGAAACTTAGGAAACAAATGGAAACTAAACTCAAAACCTAAGAATCGAAAATGTATTTTGTCTATAGATTTCAAGATGTTACAAGTTTACCTTTTAGATTTGAGGTTTGTTACACTTTGGTTCTTGAGGTTTTCAAGATTTATACTGTAACTTCGATTTTTCACTAAATACTCACTCCTAGTCTGTTTTTATTTATTAATGTCTATTAATTAATTTAAAATAATTATGAAGTGAAAGTTAAAATTTAATTTCAGTAGTGATAAAAATAGTAAATTAGAATTCTTTTAAATTAGTTAATAGACATTAAAACTAAAGAAGAAAAATTTAGTGAAAAATTGAGGCTACAAATCTAAATCTTGAAACCTTAGGGATCAAATTTAAATAAAACTCAAACGGGTAAAATTGTAACATTTTGAAACTTAGGAAACAAATGGAAACTAAACTCAAAACCTAAGAATCGAAAATGTATTTTTTCCTATTTTATACGTTTAAATGCAAAGAACCCAAGTTCCATATTAAAAAAAATGGTTAAATTGTAAATTTGGTCCCTATGGTTTGGAGAAAATTAGAATCTAATCTCTATGGTTTTAAAAGTTGGAACTTGGTCCCTATGATTTGATAAAATCTCATAAAATATCTCCAATGGTTTAATAAAATCCTCATAAATAGTCTCCATCACATGGGCCAATGGTTTAATAAAATCCTCATAAATAGTCTCCATCACATGGGCTATTTATGAAGGCTTTATCAAACCATATGGACTAAATTCTAATTATAAACCTGTGGTACTGAATTCTAATTTTCTCTAAACTATAGGGACTAAATTTGCAATTCAACCTAAAAAAAAATTAAATAATATATAAATAGATGTAGATTTGTGTTTCGTTTAGGGAGTATATCTCAACTGGTTAAAGGCATATGCCAATTTGAATTTTCTACTCAGGAAAAAAAATGTGTTTAATCAAGTATAATTAATTATTGTAAAGAAAAAAAGTATAATTAGTTGAATTATCATATCATGTCAAGTAAGGTATAGAAGACTGAGTAGTTTGTAACATTAGTGAAATATTATTATTGTTATATAGAGCAGCTAGTTAAAGAAATGTTTATTCGTTTTAAATTCAATAGTCAAATTATTTGGATGAGTTTGGTACGATATGCAAATAATTAAGAATATAATAATGAGTTTATTATTATAATAATTATTTTGAAACAATAATATAATACTAAAACCAAAGACATAGAGTTGCAAAAGATATAGCATGAGAATGACATTTTTTAAAATCAGAATAGAAAACAATGCTGAGAATAATATTGAGAGAGATGGAAGGATTTTGATTCTAATTCTCATCACTATTGACAAAAATTGTGTATTAACACTTCAACTCTAAAAAAAAATGTAAAATTTATATTAAAAAAAGTCATTAGCTAAATGGAGAGATGATCATTTAATCTTATAAAGAAACATGAGAATGAATTTCATTTAGAATTACTTTTTTTTTAAAAAAATAGAAATGGATGGAATTACTTTACATACAATACCTTAAACAGTTCATGTTGAAGAGATGAAATTACTTTATATACAATACTTCGAACAGGAGCATACATATGATATGATACATACAATCTATATCTTGTCATGGAATCATAGGATTAGCTCGGCATCATTCTCAGCATCTGCCATATTGTTGTCATCGTCGTCGTCCTCGATCTCGACCTCACCATCAAATAGCCACTGTTCAAATTCATCCACCTCGTCATAGTGGTATAAATAGAGACTGTCTGAGCTACCCCAATGGTTGGCTCCCAACTCCTCGCCGTGACATGCTACGTGCAAGAATGGTCTACTTCTGGCTAAAGCATCTACCAAATCGCGATGTAGACTTCCTGTCACACCCAACCATCTCAACCTTGGAAAGTATGGATTCTTTAACCACTTGAATGAGAGCTGTGTAAGGCCACCGCAGTTGTACAAATCCAACAGCCGTAGGCTACTCCCATGTCGTTGGTCTTCATTGACCTGCATTGAGGCTAATGCCATGACCGAGACATCACCAATGAGCGGACATTGACGCATTCGGAGTTCGGATATCGCAAACTTGCTTCTGGTCAGTTGTAAAACTGCAGCATCAGATAGGTAAGGAAGGTTGGATAGATCTAATACATGTAGTTCTATTTTAGATAAGCCATCAAACAGGATAGTGATGGATTTATCTGTAAGCTTCTTGCAACTTCTAACAGACAAGGAGACTAGTGAGCTCATAATCAAGGGTCTTAAGTGAGACAATCCTGCATCACTAATATCGGACCCGTCCAAAAGCAATGTTTTCAGTTTTGGAATAGTTCCGATAGCTTGAAGCGCTTCATCCCGAAGGCTTCTGCAATCTCTCAAGTCAAGATAACTTAGATCCTTGTTCAATGATAAGTTTTTGACGGCATCGTTTGTTAGAAGACTGCACCATCTTAAGCTAACATGTTCCAAGGAAAGAGAAGTAGCAGAGATGTCATGGAAAACTAGATGGGTTAATTGGATTCCATGAAACACCCTAAGCTTGTTTAAATTAGAGAACGTATGCAGAATTGTCCGGAAACCTGTGTCTGTAACACGACAAAAGCCTCCAAGACAGATGCTTTCCAGGTCAGCACATCCCTCAGCCATTAAGAGGATCCCAAGATCGTTTACTCTTCTAAAATAAGTTATAAGAAATTCCTGACTTCGTATCAATGAGAGATGCTTCAATCTCGACAGCTGATTGATTTGTTGAAGACCAACGTTGGATAGGTCAAAAGAAAATCTTGGTTCAATGATGGGGGCATCTTGGAGTTCCAAATGAGTCAAGGAGATAAGACTTTTTGATATTGCACCAACCATTGCATCAGTTATGTAGTCGACTGAAAGGCACAACTTTTCGATGTTAGGCCACATAGATGGACTGATCCGATTCATAGAATTACCAATACCCAAATTTTGGCTGAGCATTTCGGTGACTGTAACAGAATAGATACAGCCAATCTCCAGAGAAGTAAGTTTTTCTGAAGCCATAGCCCAGACTCGAGCAAAATTTTGACGAAGGAAAAATGAGACATCAAACATCAAGGTTAATACCTGTTAATGCAGAAAACACATTAAGCATAAACATAACCACAAGCCAAATGAAAGAAAATTGGACTCAAAAGCAAGAATAAATCTGTAGACAGGAGTTAGGTTCGAATAAGCTATCCCGTGAGAAACAGAAGTTCAAGGTTTCATAATATCACATCAATATTTCTCACACTATATTAGTCCAGGTGTCTTCGGAATTGTATAATATTTGTTTAGAGAGAATAAATTTAGCTCAAACCAAACCATTTGCATAATATTTGTCAACCTTACATGATCTGAATACTTTAGTAGTTAAAACAATTAACTAAGAAGCGTACAATACTTAAACTAGATCGTTAAGCCTTGTCATCTACCTATAAACCCTTCTTCAGAGGCTTATAAGAACAATTTGTGCTCCATCTAAACGATTGGGCACGAATAATTCAAACATTTGGGCAAAGCATATTTGAAAAACAAAAATGCCTCAAAAAGTAAAGTCTATGCAGCTACCCATAGAGAGTATGAATGTTAATGACAGAATTCGAAAAACTCATCCAGAAAGCTCTTAATCTTAACACTTCAAAAGTGTGTGCTGTGCGAGGTAGCTCAAGAAGACTCGAATCCGCTCTTCATTCTTGGCTCAATTGGCTAGGTAGGTTTCTGCAAGTTCTATGCTAGTTACAAGCAGTGAGCAGAATTGGATTTAACTTTCAATGCCAAGCTACTTGGATCCACTTACATTCACACTACTTTCTAATTAAAAATGGAAAGAGATCTTTTGGGGATTGGACTCAGTAAGAGATCTAGTTGGCTTTCTGCCTTTTATCACCATACTGATTTTAGTTAAATCTAGAGCTGGAATGCCGAACTGTCTCTTTGACTAGATAGTAAATTCACCACACAAAATATAAAGCAACAAAAAGCCCCACCAATTTTGCACTTGTGCTATGTAATCAGTCTTCTAAGATATATGCAAGCGGTTTAACATAATGCATGAGGTTTTGAAATACTGCGAAGGACGCTTTAATTCGGACCATATTATTAGGGAGTTTCATCTTCTTCATTATTGTCAAGACTTACATTGTCCTAAAATAGTTACTACCATATTTCATTTAAGATATTAACAACAGATATGCTACTGAGTCTTACTTCCAACTGTGTGCAACCACTTAGTAACTCTTCTAGATCCGCAATATGAATTGCCCGACCTCTTTTTTCAGCAACTGAACTCAAGTAGAGGGACCTGGAGGGAAATATTGACCCAAAAACCCAATAACAGCGCCGTTGAAACTTGCATGAAATCTCAAATAGCAATTTGACTTAATGGGTAACTGATAAAAATAAGTTTTTAGCTTAGCTTTTGGGAATCAAGACAGCACATACCTTAAATCCTTGCAGCACCCTCCGATCTCAGAAAGCAATTTCCCACTGAAATCAGCGCAATTATGGAGACAGAGTTCGTGCAAGGAAGGCTTGAGTAGAAGCTGGATAGCTGAATCATCAAGCTGACCACAATCTACCTTTAGGCTTCTCAGGAAAGGATTGGGAGGCAGCAGAGGCCTCAGAAACTCCACCGTTGGAGAAATTTCCTTGACGAGAAACATCAAACGAGATAAATAAATGATTAATAAACCATAAAATGATCCAAGATGATGCAGTTATTATCGATAAACGACATAACAGAGTAATTTGTAAAGAGCCAAACGATTTCCGAATTAGAATAACCATAACGCAAAAGCAAAGGGATCGAACTCTGGAATTTCTATGTGTTTGATTTCAAGGGCAGTAACTAAATTCTCATTTTCAAAAGTAGAAATTAAGGATGAAGTAGGGGGAAATTGAAGCAGAACAACACTTACAAGGAGATGAAAACTGGGGAGAAAATTGAGAATTTGAGAAGCACAGGAATGGAAGGTCCTGCATGTGGAGGCAACGGAGAAAATGGAAGGCAAATCGAGCTTGGTCATGATGGTAGCAAGGACAGTAGAAGGCAGGAGATCGAGGCTTCCCACGCTGCCATCTCCGTCCGCCATTTTTTATCTGTACAATTCAATTCAAGCTTCTTCAACGTTGATTCGATGGAAGATGAATTTGGTTTTGGGGATGTACCGTTGACGAAGAGTTTATCTTGAATCCTGGATCCAAGCTCCGACCCGGAATTATTATTATTATTATTATTATTCTTTTGGTAAATTAAAAAAACCACTCTTAAAATATGGTGGTAATTACAATTACTCCATTAAACTTTCAATTTTAAAAATTGTACCCTCAAACTTGTATGAGATTTAAAATTAGGTCAAATTGGATATTCAAACTTACATAATTGTGTAAATTAAAACATTTGTATAAGTTTGAGGGTTCAAATTTTATAATTTGTTGTTTAATTTCTACTATTATTGTAAGTTCTATGGTAAAATTTTAACACTTGTAGAAGTTTAGGGGCCCAATTTTTACACTTGAAAGTTTGAAGGGATATTATAACTAGCACCATATTTCAAGAGTAATTTTTACAAACTTTTTTTTTTTTAAAAACAATATGTGGTGTAGAACTTAGGGGAATCTGACCTCTAACTTCGAGGTTTAACACTATGTTAGTTGTGTTGAGCTATGCTCATTTCAACTATTTATCATTGTTTTCTTTATAATATGTGGAATCAAGCTTCTAACCTTGATGGTAGAATAAGTTTTTTTTTTTTTTCTTTTGAGCTATGCTCACGGCGGTGACTCAATATCTTTTAATGGTTTAAATTAGAAGTTTACATAAATAGTTAAGACCTATTTGATAGGGAATCTAAAAACAAAAATTTGTTAACAATGAATTAAAATGAAAATAAAGTTGTATTTCACGTTTTAGATACGTTTTAGATATATATTTACTTGAAGATTCATAAATTATATTATAATTTAAACAATAATGGTTTGTAATGAAATTTTAAGCACTTAAAGTTTCTTTCTTATTTCTTTACCGTGGAGGAAGACTTTCTATATTGTTGAAATACAATATTTACAAATTATAAAATTAGTTGTAAATACGTTTAGATTGACTATAAACTATTTTAAACTAATTTATGAATATTTTTTATGTTAATTTTTTTTTATATAATTATTATTTTATAATATTATATAATTTAAAATACATTACATAGTACATAATCTAACCCTTATAAATATTATTTAATATAATTTTGAACTTTAAAATTTAAGATTCAAAATTTGGAAACACTAAAAATATGAAAATATGTTATTTTCAAAATTTTGCATCGTTTGGATTACAAAATCTAAAAACAATTTTCAAAAACAAAATCTAGATTTTTTTGCCAAACACATATTTTCTAAACTCTAAAACTGAAAACATAAGATAGAAATTGGATTATTGACCAAAGAGATCTTTACTGTTGTATCTATTTGGCTCTTTAATTTTAAAAACATATCTAATACATTCTTAAACTTTTAATGCTATAAAATTGTTTGAAGTTTAAGTGTTTAACAAGTAGGATTAGTATGACAACCCTAGAGAAATGTGGGCCTAATTAAGCAAATCAATAAACTTTTTGCTAGCAAGTAATTTTAAAAATGATCTCATGCAAATAAATTCACCTAAAGTTAGACAATAAATTAACATTAACACTTTATATCACCCTAATTAAATAAACAATAAGATTGGTAAAGAATATGTAGAGATCAATTCAACCAACCTAAATAAACCAATATAAGTGATTAATTTAAGGAATAAATGTTGCAATTAATTTCATGCGATAAAATATAATAACAAATTAATGGCAAAAATATATTAGGAGAGGGATAAAGAAATTGACACCATGATTTTATAGTGGTTCAACGCAACTCGACCTACATCCCCTTCCCAAGCTCCTCTTGGGTATGTCATTCAATTTTGACTAGTTCCACGTCTTAGAGTTGAATTGCTACAATGTTCTTTTTTCTAGAATAAGAACAAACCTGATCATTTTCAAGGTTGAGGATTAAACCATTACAACATTCTTGTTAGGAATCAAGAGTAACCCTTACATTAGGTTTGTAAATATTAAAGAACATACTTACAACTCTCTAAATAGAGTGGATTTACAAATTGTAAAACTAAAAAAAAATCAATTCTCATAATATAAAATATCTTTCTCAAGAAGAAAATGGAAAAAAAGAAAATTTCAGCTTAGAGAGAGCTACAATAGAGGCCAACTTAATATTTTTTTGGAGAGGATTGAAAATTGTAAAAATTATTGTATAAATTATGGAGAAGATGAAAAGTTTAAAAGAGAGGGAAGCGTGAAGACTAAATTTAATTTAGGTCATTGAATGTTAGTAAAAGAAAATTAAATGATGAAAATTTAAAAATAACATGTGTTGAGTTTTTTATTTTATTATTTTAAAATTTTTTTAACCCAACTACGTGTAGATACAAACATAATATAATATTATAATATAATAACATATATATATATATATATATATATATATATATATATTTTTTTTTTTAAATCATTTTTTTTAATCCCAACAAAAATCGAAAGTCCACCATATGTCACTCCTCCATTGCTCTACATGTCACCTTCTAATTGAGTCTGTTTTGATGATTTGGCCACCACATCATCACTTCAGAGTATTTTTTCGTTAAGTTTGTTTTGACTAGTTTATTTGTTTGAGCTCCAATTGAAGTGATTCAAAATGCATTGGATTCGTTATTACAATCTCTATGCAATGTACATTTCAAAATACTCAAATTTTTAGTAAATTAATTTAAGTTTATTATCACCAATTAATTAATTTGAGATTAAGGGCCAAAAAACTAACATAATATATTATTAAACTTTCAATTTTGTGTCCAATAGATCTCTAATCTCAAGTTGTTAGCACGATCTCAATAATTATACATTTGTACTTCTTTTATGTATTTTCCATTCAAATCTTCACTCCATCATTTAAAATTAAAAGAAAAGAAGAAAAAAAGAAAAGAAGAAAAATTTCAATTATAAATTTGATTGAGGATATATATATATATATATATATATATATATGTAGCACAACAAAGGTAGGATATAAGAATTTGAACATTTGACCTTAAGGAAATGAGTACATATCAATTATGTATCTATTCTTGAGCTATATTCATGTTAGCCAAAGTTATGTCTATTAAGACCTTGAATCTTAATTTTTTTCATTTTAATATATTCATAAATTTTCAAATTTATGTTTAATATGTGATATCAATTAGTCTATTATACAGGTATTATTAAAGTGTACATAGTAAACTAATTAAAAATTAAAGACTTTTTAAAATCATTTTGAGGCAAAAGAATTCAATATATTATAAGTTTTGAGACATATTTGAAATGTTTTAAAGTATAATTTATTTAATTTCTACACTTGTTTCGAATATGTTTTAAAACTTATATATATATTAGCACAACAAATGACATCACTACAAGTTCTGAGAGCAAACTTACCTCTTCACCCAAACAACGATATGAAAGCTTAATAAAAGTAGACGGGTTTATTCTTTAAATATAAATTTAAATTTTAAGTCTAGTGAAATTTTAATTTTTCAACTTTGTATTTAGTCGATTCTTTAATAAAAAAAATTGAAAATCCAAAAACTAAGTTGATTTGTAATTTGAGAGAGTTAGAAGACTTTTAGAATGAATTTTCAAAATAAAGAGTTTTGAGACAAATGTCCATAAAACAAATTTTTTGTTTTCTAAACACACGTGTTATGACTTCCATCATTCTTACTCATCTTTTCTTTATCTTCTCTTTTCTCAAGTTTACTTACCGTGCCAAAATGAGCTTGACTTAGTAATATTAGCATGTGCTCCGTTCCTAAAAGTCGGAGGTTCAATCCCTTATATCCACAATTGCTATACTAAAAGAAAAGAAAAAACTTTCACTTTGCCATGCTCCAAGATTGTTAGCAATTTCATAAGATTTCATTGTCTTTGCAAAAACTTGAGAGTCTAAAGACACATATTATTCAAAATTCAGAGACTAAAAAGATAATCATTCCATCAACATTATATAGATCATAAATGCTCTCAACATTTATTCTATTTAATAAAAGGACATAACTATTCTTTCCATACGAAATTAGAGTGTTTCAAACAACTTGTGTTTAAGAGAAATCATTTGGTTAATATGTGTTCAACAATGGATTGTTAAAGAGATCCAACAATTCAAAGCCATCGGGAGCCCCACCCTTCTTTGGATCACTTACGGCCACAAGTCTAATTCCCAGGCCATTGCCTTGTTTCCATGAGCTAAAAACTTTTTTTTTTTGATATTCTTGAGTGTTCGGGCCAGCTTACACATACTTTGATTAATCTCATGGGACAACCCGCCTGATCCTATAACATTTGAGTGTCAAGGAAACCCGTAGGATATTAAATTCTAGGTAGGTGGTCACCATGGATTAAACTTATGATCCCTTGGCTCTTTGACCTTTTATTAATATTTTCACTATCATTAGGCCAATCGATGAGCTAAAACGTGAACAATCAGTTGGCAAACTGTCCCTCTAATAATCCCTTCTAACCCTTCTTAGCAAGGGCTGTCATTGTTTCAATAGGAACTTCAAAATGGTCTCCATACACCGTTGTCCAGTTCTCATAGTTCAAAAATTTTGGGACCAACTGTTTGTTCCAACAACACAAGAAATGTATTAATTTCCCAAGTTTAGATGACTAATTAAAATCACTTTTTTTTCTTTTAAAATCGTGACGTTTGATGATGATTTGAAATGATTTTTGTTAGGTGATTGTGTGTTATTAACTTAATTCCTATACTGTTGAAGTTCGTTTAGTTTTAATTTATGTACTTCCAATTGTCTTATTCTAGTCCTTGTATTTTTAATAAATTTTAAATTTGGTCAACCTCAAAGTTCAAATTGTACTTTTCAAATGACTAAAATCATTTTTAACATACTTAAAATCAGTTGTGATGTTTGACAAATATTGAAATTGATATTAGAAGAATCTAAAATTATTTAAAATTAATTTTTTTAATAATTAATTGAGAGGTGATTCTTGGTGGTTGACTAGGAATCACCCAAACGAGATGCACTCATTTTATTTCTTTATTAAAATTCTGAATTTGCTCTTATATTTTTTAATAAATTTTTTGCTCTTTTTAAATAATTTTTCATATATGAAATGTCATTTCTAATAATTTGATAATTCTAAGATCACTCTTGAAACCAAACATGATAATTCAAAATAACTTTTAAAATACATAAAAATCACTTTTAAGAATTCGAAACCAAATTACATAAATATGATTGTATGAAAATCAATTGTACTTAAATCTCATTTTCTAGAATCACTATTTTAACCCTGTCATTCCCCAACATGCTTTTTTTTTTTTTTTTTTTTTTTTAATACTTTTCTTTTTTTTTTTTTTTTTTTTTTTTAATACTTTTCTTTTTTTTTTTTTTTTTTTTTTTTAATACTTTTCTTTTTTTTTTTTTTTTTTTTTTTTAATACTTTTCTTTTTTTTTTTTTTTTTTTTTTTTAATACTTTTCTTTTTTTTTTTTTTTTTTTTTTTTAATACTTTTCTTTTTTTTTTTTTTTTTTTTTTTTAATACTTTTCTTTTTTTTTTTTTTTTTTTTTTTTAATACTTTTCTTTTTTTTTTTTTTTTTTTTTTTTAATACTTTTCTTTTTTTTTTTTTTTTTTTTTTTTAATACTTTTCTTTTTTTTTTTTTTTTTTTTTTTTAATACTTTTCTTTTTTTTTTTTTTTTTTTTTTTTAATACTTTTCTTTTTTTTTTTTTTTTTTTTTTTTAATACTTTTCTTTTTTTTTTTTTTTTTTTTTTTTAATACTTTTCTTTTTTTTTTTTTTTTTTTTTTTTTGATGTTCTCATTGCCACTACTCCAATCCATTATGATCTCAAATGTAATATTTTTTTAAGTAATTTGATGATTGATCTAGAACTAGGACTGAAAACAAACACTACTGTTAAATTTGTATATGCGGTATTGATATATTGAGTAATAAAATTTTTAATAATAAATATGGAAAGAAAATTCAAAACATTTATCTCCTTTAATCTATTGATTAAATACATTTTTCATGACAGATGATGCATGTCATCTTTTAGTCAATGATTTAAATTAAAAAAAAAAATGATTTCACAAATAGCTAACCAACAATATTTTAACAATCTTTTTGGAACTGAATCACCTATCAACTAGTGCTTCTAAAATCAATTTTGTTTGATGTCAAACATCATCATTTCATAGGAAAGTAATTTTGACAAGAGAAAAAGTGATAATTTCGCCTCTGCCAAAATTACTTCCAAACATTGACTTAAGTCAGTAATACATTTTAGAATTCAAGTGAGATATTAGAATGAAAATTGAGGTTAAAGACAATAGTAGGAGAGATGGATGATAATGGCCTTTTCCCAGGCCTAATGAAATTGGCTGGTGCTGGTGGGAGTTTATAGAAGAATCATCCATTTCATTATTCAAGACTATTCCAGTGCCTGGGGAGATGATTTGTGATCCAATAAACTTGTTCACAGTTGTAGTTAAGGAGACAGCATTTCGTTCTTCATCAACTACAGCCAAATGACTGGTGCCATGGTCATTGATTGGATTCCATCTGTGCTCAATTCAAAGGTACAAAGTATTGGAAAAAGAATACTATAAACAAACAAATCAACGACGACAAAAATGTTAATCAGGAGATTATTTTTTTTGAAAAAGTTTGTAATTTGGGTTGAGGTGCGCTATAGAACACTGTCTTTAGAGAAGGTGTAGGCACTGAATAATTCGACTCTCCACTCCTAGAATACAACTCCGTGCAATATAGCTTGTGTGCAACTAAGCTAAAGCAAAAGCTTTTGTGTGAGTAGGGTCTTTCTATAAAACGTATATTAGCTAGGAGGGATTACAAAGAATAAAGAAGTCTAACCTCGTTCTGCATAGCTTAAATTTTTCCTTCAGAAGAAGAAATAGGAGACTCACTCTTATAACCCATTTACTTGATAATAAATTAAAGGACAAATAGAAATAATCACTTTTAAAGTACGGTGGTAGTTGCAATTACACACTCAAACTTTTAGTTGTAAAAATTGAGCCCTCGAACTTATACAAGTATTAAAATTGTACCCTCAAACTTACAATAGTTGTAGAAATTGGTCTCATAAATGATAAAAGTTGAACCGTCAACTTGATACACTTGTTATAATTTTTACGATTATGGAAATTCGAGAGTCCAATTTTAACACTTGTATAGGTTTGAGAGCTTAATTTTTACATTTGAAAGTGGAGAGAAGTGGTCATGTTTAGAACAAAAAAAAAAAAAAAAAAAAA
>QLSR01001476.1:1971165-1981484 GCA_031780015.1 Citrullus colocynthis
AAAAAAAAAAAAAAAAAAAAAAAAAAAAGAGTAGGAAAGGTTTTATACAATTATACAAGATAAAAGAAAGGAAATACTAATGAAGAAAAGTAAGACCCGTTTGTATTAACTTAAAAAAAAAGTGTTTTTCGAAAAACTCATTTTTATTTCAACTATTTTTGTAAAAAGTAAAATCTCTTTAAAATACACTTTAAAATCTATTTTGAGTGGTCGTGAAAAGCTTTAATTTTTTTCAAAATGACTTATTTTTTAAATTAAACACTTCGAAATATATTCCAAACACACTCTAAATTAAAATAAAATAATCCCATGGAAGGAGAACCAACCTAGCACCATAATGGCTTGGATCAAAAGTCTTACCATCATTGGTAGTTTTTTTTCTTTTGTAATTGTTGAGCAAATTTGGGTGAAAGCATGTCGGAAAGTACTTTTGAGACATTGTAGAAATCGGGGTCACCTAGATTTGTCCTTACTGCAGTTACATGTTTCAGTGCTTCAATCTCTCGACGGATACCAAGAGGGCCTAGAAGCCCTGATTGTAGTCCATATTGTACTAGAATATTAAGCATCTGCGATGATACAAAGTGAGGTTAATCATGATATATTTGAGAGTGATTTTAAAATGATTAAAATCACTTTTATCTTTTACTTTCAAGGGTTGTTTAGGTTGGTTATTATAGTTTGTGGATTATGAATGAGGAGAGATGATGGTTACAAAATAGTAAATATTAATGTGATAACAAGAGTTTTCAAACAGTATTAAATGTGGGTTATAGTAATTGGGAACTTCAATTATTATAATGGGAGATCCAAACAACCTAAGACAAGTTGGGGGTGTTTGATAAAAAGTAATTGCAATGGGTAGTACTTTTAGAGCAAATAATTAAGTGTATAACAAAATTCTTAAAGAATATCAAATATAACAAAATCTATCAGTAATAGACTCCTATTAACGATATAGTCTGATAGACTCCAAGGGTTGAATCTATATTTTGCTATATCTACATAATCTTTTGTATTATGCTATATTTGCTAACACTTTGACAAAGTGAGGTTAATTCCTTGAGTATGATTACTATATTTGCAACTACACATTTGATAAATGAAAAATGGATTTAAAACTATAAAATTAAAAAACGTGTGTGATTTTGTACATGACAATGGTTAAAATCACATTTGTTATATTCCTCCCACATCTCTCTTGCTTAATTAAAAGTAAATTGTCTGCATTGAGAGACTTATTAGATTTTATCGCATATTCTTCCTCTCTAAAAAAATGTTTACTTTCTCACTCTCACAATTTACAGAGAACTACTCTTCTGTAATATGCTACCCTTTCTTCTACAAAGGTTCCCACATAATCTATGTTCTTGTCAGAGGATAGTGGGGAAGCTCTTTTGGCAGTGTCTTGCTCGTGAGTGAAAAGTTATTGAAATTATTCTAAGATTTGGAGAAGTTTGAAGGAAGGTCTTCAAAGCTAACCATTTTTCTCCCTGGCTTGTAATTTATACATGCTTTATTTTCGATAGAAATTACTTTTTGTGTTTTAATTCTTGAAATTAAATTGAGGCAAAGTGATCACACACTTTTGCACGGGATTCAATCAACTTTGATAGAAGAGTTAGTCGAATTATCATTAGCTTTAAGAGTATTTGTCTTTGCAAAGAGATGTCCAAGAGGATAACAGTATAATTTGTAACAATGATCCACAACATGTCTCAGTATGGCCAGTGAGCACAAATAGATCATTTTTGTTACATAACAAATTTTTATTGAATGTAGCTGAAGTTGCACAATAGATGCGCGTTGCAGGTTTTTTCCTTAAAATTTCTTCTCTACCATATTACAACTAAGAGTAAATAAACCTCGTGTACTTTATTCATAGAGAGTATAAATACATTAGAGTAAAATAAATGGTAAAGTAACCAACAAAGGTAAAATACGAATACAATAAACTATAATACTTGGCTTATCCATGGCAAGTGCTGATTGCCCGCAATCGCCTTCTCTTCCATCTTCGCGTGCTTATCCTTCTCATTCCATTCCATTTCCACAGAGTTGAGAGAGAGAACTTAGACAATGGCGTTTTCACTCATGGCGGCATCCTCTCTTAGTATGCATTTTGGAAGAAAGACTCCAATTCGATGTTCTTCCTCTTCTTCCTCAGCTGTTTCTTCTCAAGCCAAATCGATTCAGTTTGACCTCAAAACGTACTGGAAACAGCTGATTATCGAGATCAACCAGAAGTTGGATGAAGCTGTTCCAATTCGGTACCCCGACCAGATCTACGAGGCTATGCGTTACTCCGTCTTGGCTCAAGGGGCCAAGCGAGCTCCTCCGGTTATGTGTGTCGCCGCCTGCGAGCTCTTCGGCGTCGACCGCCTCGCCGCTTTCCCCACCGCCTGTGCCCTCGAAATGGTTCTTTCTCTTATCTAATTTTACGTTTCTGGGTTGAGAGTTGCTTGAATTCTCGTGTTCTGTTATTTCTTGGGATGCAAATCTAGTTTGATTTTGAATCGATCAATTCGAATACTCACTTGCGATTATTATTTCCTGGTTGTATGTGTTATACTTGCAATTTTCTGTAATAGTTCTCTCAATCGTCTCTAATTGTGAAGTTACTTAAGCAAGGCTGTTCAATTCAATCCCTAGCTAAAAATTATAATTAGGTAGGACAAACCCGAGGGATGAGTGGGGGGCAATTCACACAATCTTTTACATTATAGATTCTGGTTCTCAGAGTCAGTGATTCAATAAATCGGCGAAGCCTCACATCCTGTTCCTGTTGTGTTTCCTCATTATTGTTTGTATTTGTATTGTTTGTAACTGTGAGAGAACCCTTAAAAGGAGTGTTGCGGGTAGAGAGTTTGATAGAAGATGTAGTGCTGAATATTTCTTGTGTTCTATACTCTTGTCCTAGTTGTGCTTTACTTGGTTATATTCGCTCTAGTTAAATCACCAACAGCCCAAAGGTTTAAGCGGATGAGTTACAATCAATTTTATTATATCAAATACTTAACAACTCTTATCTGATATCTATATCTATATATATTATTTTTAGAAATACTTTGCATTCCAAGATACACCTATCTCTACATCCCTCTCTCATCACATACACAAAAAGAATTAAAGTATTTAAAGAAAAATTTGCCACGTGGCAAGCTATGATTGGATGATTTGTTGGGATGCACAAAGATGGGTGTAGTTTGAGATGCACCTAAGTATTTTTCTATAGTTTTTTGGACCGAAATCTGATATCTGTACTTGTGTGTACTTCTCTTTACTTGTGTTTGGGTACTTAGTAAATAGCCATCCTCAACTAGTCCTTACACCGAGCGCATCTGCTTCATTTTATATTTTGTCCGTCTCTTTATTTCTTTTTACCTGTTTTTACAAGTCCATTAATCTCTTGAACTGATATGGTATATCATCTCTCTCCAAATGGAAAACTAAGTTATGGTGAGATGCAATCTGGGATCTAACGTTCAAGGGTAGAAGTAAAACTCCTCAATTTTAGCCTTTGGAGATGGTTTTAACTTTTAGGGATTGAGAGAGCTTATTAATTCTTTGTGATATCAAAGTCAATGTCATAGATAATATGTACCTATGTAACAACCTACTGTGTGTCACTAGATTATTTTCAATAGCTCTTATCAACACATTCAATTTAGTGTCACAAATTGATCATGGGTCTTTTGACAGGTTCATGAAGCTTCGTTGATCCACGATGACCTTCCTTGCATGGATGATGATCCCTCACGGCGTGGCCAACCTTCAAACCATGCAGTTTATGGTGTTGACATGGCTATCCTTGCAGGTGATGCACTTTTCCCCCTTGGCTTCCAACATATTGTCTCACACACACCCTTTGATCTTGTTCCCGAATCTCGCCTGCTCCGTGTGGTTGCTGAGATTGCCCGAGCTGTTGGTTCCAGAGGCATGGCAGCTGGACAGTTTCTTGACCTTGAGGGAGGACCCAACTCCGTTGAATTCGTACAAGAAAAGAAATTTGGTGAACTGGCTCAGTGTTCTGCAGTATGTGGAGGACTTCTAGCTGGAGCAGAAGACCATGAGATACAGAGATTAAGAAGGTACGGAAGATCGGTTGGTGTGTTGTATCAGGTAGTGGATGATATTTTGGAAGAACAATCGAAAAAACTCGAAGAAACAAATGAGAGTAAGAGGAAAAAAGGGAAGAGCTATGTTGGAGTATATGGGATTGAGAAAGCTAAGGAGGTGGCAGAGGAGCTGAGGACCAAAGCTAAGCAGGAATTGGAAGGATTTGAGAAGTATGGAGATAAAGTGATGCCTTTGTACAGCTTTGTGGACTATGCTGCTGATAGGAGCTTCAGTTTTGAAACTTCAAGTTGATGAGAAGAGGATGGGATCCCCTTCATTCTGAAAATGGGATAGTTTAGAAGTCTCTTAATATACACTAGCTGGTCTTGATTTTACTAGTTAACCATTATCTTTGGAAAATATGAAGGCAACAGGAACAGGATAGGACCGTGTTGATGAAATCATGCAGCCTTGACCCGAGCGCTGGAGAAAAGTTCTCAGTAGATCGAGTTACGGAGAAAATTTTTTATCAATAGATCGATATTTCTGTTGATATTTTTCTTAATTTGAAAGGAAAGTATACATAGTTTCTAAAATGTTGGGGAAGAGTTTTATCGATACGTCGATATTTTTATAACTTGAAAGGAAAGTATGTATAGTTTCTGAAATGCTGGAGAAATGTAAACAAAATATTGAAAATGTTGAAAAATAGTAGAGGTACCAACCAGATAAATCTGAATACCAAAAATGAACACTTTGAGGAGTTTTTAGTGTCATTGCCTTGATTTATCTCAAAGTTATGAGTTAAAAGGCAGTATTTGTTACTAAAGTGCATGGTTAAGGGTAACTTTCTACCTTCTTACTGTCCTGTGGTTTTTCCCCTTTTTATATATGCAAATCACTTTGTCAAATAACCCATGGATAGCTTCTACCCATAAACAACAGTAAAAATATCAATTTATACACCTCATTGTATTAAAATCTTGAGCTAGTAATTGAATTTAGAGTTTTGAATTCTTTCAAATGTATCAATTTATAACATACTAGTTATAATTTGTATCAATCTACATCTTAAACTTGTAATGATTACTTTGAAAGATCATTCATGCATTAATTTTCACATGTGTAAGTTTCTTCAAATGTTGGTTTTCCAAAAGTGGACACAGACGGTTTTCAAAAAAGGAACTCCTTAAAAAAGGAACTCCTAAATAAGATTCTAAATTATTACACTTGTGAAAGTTTATGGCTTAATTATAAATTTCACACGAAATTAATATTTGCTCGCAACTATATCAACACTCATGTTATACAAACGTAAAGAGTGTCTATTATGGAAAAATTAAATATAATAACATCATAAATATAGAATTAAAAAAAAAGGGGGTACAATCGTAAAAAATGATGCAGAAAATTCATCCAAACTAAAATTATATACATTTTTTTTAAAAAAATAAAAATTGCCACATGAAATATAGTTCTAGTAAAGCCCTAAACTTTATTAAAGCGCTTATTTGACACAATATCACCGAAGTGGGTTTTATCCATCGCAATAATGCTAATGGGGCCCAATTGCTAGGCCCAACTATTGTCTCCCGTGGGCTTCAATTTTCTTAGAAGCCCAATTCCTCATTCGTCTCCCCCATTTGTCCTCTCGTCCCGCGGCAGCCATTTTTTGCTTCAGCACAACCATGGCGTCCTTTAGCTTCGGCTCGCTGCTGATTCTCTCAGCGATCTTCAGGTTTGTACTCATACTCTACGGCGAGTGGCAGGATGCGAACATGGAAGTCAGATACACTGATGTCGATTACATCGTATTCTCAGACGCTGCTTGTCTGATGGCTTCCGGAAAGTCCCCCTACCTGAGATCCACTTATAGATACTCACCATTGCTCGCGTTTTTGCTCATACCGAACTCTATCTTCCATCGCTGCTGGGGAAAATTTCTATTCTCAGCATCAGGTACCTTCACCTTTTCATTCGAGTCGTTGAATTATAAATTTCTGTTGGTTTCTGAATCAATTGTCTGGATTTTTCTAGATTTGCTCGTCGGGTTCTATATACGTACTATTTTGAAGAAACGTGGGGTTCCAGAAAATTTGTGCATCGGTTCTGTTATGGTTTGGCTCTTTAACCCGTTTACGTTTACCATCGGCACTAGAGGAAACTGCGAGCCTCTTGTTTGTGCAATGGTTCTTAAGATCCTTTTGTGTCTGATGAACGGTGTAAGTTTCTTTTCTCTCTCAATTTACAATCGGAATTTGTCAATTCGGTGAAGTTGTTAAAATTAATTATGCGAATTTGTAGATTGGAAGAATAGGTTCTGCAAAATGTAATTTGTTTGCATTGATATTGGGAGATAACTCATTAGATAGATATAGCTGGAACTTGCATACTTCACATTTCACACTATGCAAATTTCTAAGTTCTAATCTTGGGTTGAATGATGAGTTGCAGGTTTTGTTAAATTAATATGGAGTTAACATGACAATTAGCCCTAGTTTTCAATGTAATTTGCTATTGTTAATATCTCATGTAAATGTGTAAATGTAATGTAACTTCACAACATAACCAATAACTTTGCAATTTAGTGCCAACTTGAGCATAACTCGACAAGGCAAGACATACTATTGACTTAGAGGTCGGAGGTTTAAATTCTCCTCCTCAGACATTGTTGGAATAAAATCAGAAAATAAACTTTGCGGATGGAGGAAATCTTGTGTCCTTGTTTGGATTCTTTTATTTTGCATCTTTTCTTGAGAGGCTTCTTGTATGTTCTTCAGTTCTTGAAGATCGTCTTTGTTTATTAGCTAGAAGTTACTCTTTGGTAACATTAGCTTTATTAATTTGCTGTCCAGTCGGTTGTTAGACTTTGTGTCACCGGTTATTGGTTTCCTGCCAACCTTAGTTTATAAATTGGTGGCTACTTGTATTCAAAGAGTATTCATTTTGACATAATCAATAAGAACTACTCTCCACTTTGTTCACATCATTTGCCATTTAGTACATAATTGCTGTAAATATGCAGTAGCCTTGAAAAATTTCTGTTTAGATTGTGGGATGCAACTGTTTATCGGGATATTCGTGCATTCGTTGGTAGACTACCCACTTGTAGTTAGTATAACTCTCTTTCCCTGTAACAGGTCAGTTGCTACAAGCTGCATTTTGGTATGGACTTGTCGTTCATTTCAGAATCTATCCGATCATCTATGCCCTTCCAATTCTTCTGATTCTCAACCACAATATATTCAAATCTGGTTTAAATCCCGCTCTTCAAAAATGGAGCCAGGGTGATGAAGAGGAGGCTCCTCAGAGGAATTTACCGTTGGGGTTGGCTCATATTTTTAGTCCATGGTTTCTATTAAGATCCATAATGACTAAGGAGAGAATAATTTTTGGCCTCATTTCTGGTTCAATTTTCATCTTCTGCACTGCACTGTTTTATTATCTATATGGTTGGGAATTCCTGCACGAGGCGCTGCTCTATCATCTTACACGTACTGACCCAAGGCACAATTTCTCAATTTATTTCTATCACATCTATCTTCACCATGAGCACAAGTTCTCGGTTGTGGAGAAGCTCATTTCATTTCTGCCCCAGTTGGTAGTGCAGCTCGTTCTCATTTTATCTTTTGCTCAAGATCTTCCATTCTGCTGGTTTGCACAGACAGTAGCATTTGTGGCATTCAACAAGGTTCGTTGCCGAATCCTTCTATTGATCTTTTCATGTTATAGATTGAGTTAAGATTCATGTGATTACGTGTTTTTTCCCCTATGTTCTCTCTTATCAATGGTCTTAATGCTTATGAAGTTTTTTGAGAAACTCTTCATATTTGATCAACAGGTGATCACAGCACAATATTTTGTCTGGTTCTTCTGTCTTCTACCTTTGATCCTTCCCTGGAGTACGATGAAGCTCAAATGGAAAGGTGTGTTATCGGTATCGATGTGGACGGGAGCACAGGTTCACTGGCTGATGTGGGGTTATTTGCTGGAGTTCAAGGGAAAGAATGTGTTGATTCAACTGTGGATGGCAAGCATCTTGTTCTTGGCTGCAAATACAACCGTTTTGTGCTTAATCATCCACCAACACAAACTCTCTGCTCTTTTCATGCTACCCAAAACCACAGCTGACAATACAAAGAAATCCAACTGATGCATTATACATTAGGCTGCTCCCGTCGTCTTGGCTTACGACGCGGAGTGGCCCATTGTATATGTATTTTATGAGTTGAGTGATTCTTCTAATTATGTAATTGTTGCCAACTTTTTTTTTTTTTTTCTTTAAATTTTTTTCCCCTTCCTCCCTTCGTGTAGCAAGGTTCTTTTTAGAAACGACTTTCCTCATTTCATTATACAAGTTTGAGGACATGCACGTCATCTTCAGATCCTAAATTTCCAAATGCATTTACTTTTAATTCAATTTGTATAGAATATATCTGATATAAAAGACATTATGGGTACATATATATTTTGGTTAATTTATAATGGATATAAAATATGTTGGACGTTGAAAATATTTGAAATATAATTTGTTAGGTGAATAATAAGATATTTTTATTTATAATTTTAAATTTTCAGTCAAATAAAATAATATATTAAGTGTATTTCTTTAAAGATAAATTGAAAGGATACCAGCAAAAAGAAAAAAAGAAAAAAAAAGAAAGAAAAATTTACATTCGGAAGATGATTATCCAAAACTATCGCAAAATTTAAAACAATTTAAAAGGTATAATCTAGATTTGATTTAAATTTTTTACTGATACTGAAACTATCACAAAATCTGAAAATAATTAAAAAATATATAAATATAATCTATCTAGATTTGATTTAATAAATCTGAAAAAATAGAAAACATAGAGAAGAAATCTTCTACCAAAGCTAACGTTCCTATTCTTTTATAAGATTCTAAAATATTTTATCAGATTCATATGAAAATAATTAAGCTGCTAACAAAATGCTTCCTGGTTTTAGTTTTTGTAAAATTCAATTAGTCTCTTGGATTTTTCAATCACAGTACAAATTAAAAATTAAATAATCTTACAAAAAGGATTAACACTGAAGAATTGTAGGGCTTTACCCCCAAGGGAGCCCTTCCAGAAATTCTCAAAGGCCTGGGCCAAACCCAGGCCCAAGAGGGGGTTTGGAAATAGTTTTCAACCAGCAATTGACGCGCCTCGGTTAGAACCTCACTAGCTGCGTCATTGCCCCAAGCGCAAAGATAGCTTTTCCACTTCTCCAAAGCCCTTCTTTATAGCCTTCTTCTGATAAACCAATTTTAAAGCTGGCCGATGTGGGAAAATTTTAACCAAAGCAATACCTCGTTGCCCATCATTTCCCAAAAATGTCTTAATAACCCCAAACTTCTATACATTGATCCCTTTTTAAAGACAAAAAGATTTAAATGAAAATTCTAACCTCGTTTGTTGGGAGGAATTTCACAAATAATATTTTTCTTTTTTAAAAAATTGACAAAAGCAGGGTAGTGCAAAAATCTATTATGAAAATAATATAAAAGAGAAATAATATTTTACAATTAAGTTGGTGGAAAAACTAATGACAAAAATAACGTGGACTCGGTCCATGATTTCTATTATTTCAGTCAACCTACTTCATCAATATTGCCACATTGAATGTCGGCATGGACGAAGTCGTGGACTCGGTCCATAATTAGGGTCGACTCATGGATTGGGTCCATGAGTCCCTTTTTTTTTTTTTTTTTCTTTCTTCTTTTCTTCAACTGAAATTTTGAAGTTTGACACATAATAAGGGTAATAATGATAAATATTCTTACATATAATATGTAAAGTGAGTATTATCAATTACACGTTAATGCAAACTCATGTGCCACACGGTGGTCGTCTTCTCTCGCACCAATCACGACGAGGTACAGGAACCTCAAAGTGTTTTTGATGATAAATTACATCATCGATGTCTTGTTGGGTGACAATAGATGGAAATGCATCAGGTGCATAATACTCATTTTGATGATTAGAACTCGATGCGATATCTCTTTGAGGTTCTGAGTCAATGTGTTGCTCTACAATATTCTCGGCCTGTTGTCGTTGACGTCAACGACGAACACGTCTTTTATCAGTGTCAACAATATTAAGTATACGTGTCTGTTGAATGATATCTTCAAAACTTACAACACATTGATCACACATTGAACTTAGCTCTGGTAAATTATGTTGTACATCCTGAACAAAATTATTGTGTATGAACAAAAAAAAAAAAAAAAAAAAAAAAAAAAAAAAAAAAAA
>QLSR01001476.1:1981749-2007333 GCA_031780015.1 Citrullus colocynthis
AAAAAAAAAAAAAAAAAAAAAAAAAAAAAAAGAAAAAAGAACAGTGTAAAATAATATGGAAACAAAAAAATTGAATAAAATAAATAATAAAATGTTTACCATGTAACAATAATAAGTGCCCTCAGATGTGATATACCGTCTTGTGATTGAGTCGTACTAAGGTAGACAGTCATTTGATACAACTGGTCCATCTACTACGTCTCCTCCTACACAATGGTCATGACGTGCTTGCCAATGGTATAAATTGTTTACATGATTTGTCGTCAATCTTGGTCATGCTTACCCCTTAAATCAATTTGGTGCAGGTCATTGTTTGTCGCATTCCAAATTGTTTTAATACTCGGTTTGGGTAATGCCGCTCTATGTATGGAAGCATATTAGAGGGCTCATCGTTAACTAGAGGTCTTGACCATTATAGCAGTAATCATGCAACAATGCATGATCTCCTGTGTGTATGACGTTCAATTGATCTAAAATTAAAAAAAGTTAATAAGTAGAACCCGATTGTGCAGTATTTATTTTTTAATAAAAGATATATGGTCTTACCTGAGTGTGCATTAGTTGATCAAATGATAATTTGTATACTAGTAACATATTTGCAGAATGCTCTATGTAGTTAGAATACCACTCCATCTACACATGCATGTAATATACTTAAAACAATTTATTATATAAGTTTATTATGAAATGAAGATGTAAGGAATGTAATACCTGACATTGGGTGGATGTCCAATAAAATGATTGGGAGACGGTAGCTCAACTGGTGGTGCGATGGTGTAGAATCGATCATAAACCCATACTTGCAACAATATTAGTAGACATGCTATCTCGAAAGCGGTTGCAATAGTATTAGTGAGGGCTGGGGGCGGCAGTGGAGACAACAGGAACGTATGGCAACGATGACAACGGGATCGATGGTTTCAGGTGAAGGAAGATAAGTGAGGGAGGAGAGGGTGTGGGGAAGAAAGGGCTCTTAGGTTTAAAACAGGTGGAAATCATGGATCGGGTCCACGTTCTCAGAAGTTGTAAACCCCGTCCACAATTCTTCTCCCTGCCATTTGGTAGACATGCTCTAGCATGGCAAAGAGTTTGATCGGGTGCAAATCGTGGACCATAAGTGAAAATGTGGACGGGGTCCATAATTTGCAGAAAACGTGAACCCCGTCCACGATTTTCCCACCTGTTTTTGTTATTTCTTTTCCCTCTACCCTATTTCTGTTATTATTTATTAAAACAATATTGTTTTTTAAAAAAGTTTCGTTTCTTCACTTCAATTCTCTATTGTTCATGACCATTTCCTCTATTGTCTTTAGAGCTCACTTTTTCTAAGCTTTGTCTATTCGAGTTCTTTTGAGCATTCGATTACTTCTAAAATTTGAAAGGTATGATTTTAGCATCAAATTCCTTTTAAGCGTTTGTTGATGATGAGCTAAGGCATTAAGAAATTATTTTCATTACTATTTGAATAATTGAATAAAAGTGAACTAATGATTTAACTGTTTTTGTGGTCCGTTTATTCTTCTATATTTTGTAATCGGTTAGAATAGATTATCGATCGCGAAGAGTATTGTTTGTGATTGTTCATCGGGTATGTGATCACTTAGAGTTGAGTTTACGATTACTGAGTTACTGAGTTTGGAGTTTGCAATCCCCAAATCTTTGCTTGCTTTGGTTGCTCAGAAATTTGCGATCACTAAGGTCAATGGTCTCTGTGATCGTGATAGCATTGAAAATGTGCCATCTTGCTTCACTTAATTCAGGGTTATCCTTAGATCTTATATATTTATTTTGTGATTTATAGATATCGAGCACTTGTGAGGTAGAATCGGGTGTTAGAGCTAGAATGGAACAAAAATGGACCAAAATGGAGTTCAATTGCATCAATCGGGAAAGAGAAAGGAAAAACGACTGTTTTGCCCTTGAAGTAACGACGCAATGACACTTTTTCCTGAGACCAAAGGCTTTGGAGAAACGCCCTAGCGCTGTGGTGCTCCAATCGTGAACACACACAAATTTCCATTAGCGTCGTGGCGCTATATCTTAGTGTTGCAGTGCCAACTTGATTCTATAAAAGAATACTTAGCCGCTTAGGTTAGGAGATCTCGGATTACAACCGTCTCTCCTTGGTTTTCTCCCTAATTTCTTCTCCTCTATGGTCAGTGCATGTATAAGAAACGATTCCCTTTTATCAATATGTCGATTATGGGCTAAGGTACTCATTCTAGCTTAGGTGTAGAACAATTTCCCCCTATATTGTAAACTTGGGAGATTTTTAGATCACCTTTTATAATTCTTATTATTGTTTTTGGATTATTCCCTGTTTTCATATGATTGTCGATTACGTAATTTTATGATTGTCTGACAAACTGGATTGAAATGGTGTAATCACATGCTAGAGATTCATTGTAATACGTGACATTTAATTGTAACATAATATAAAAAGGAGTAATAGGTTAGTTAGGCTTGTGATTTATTAGTAAATTCCTTAGATTTAATGCGATTGGTTTGGTTAACTAGGATGCACTTCATCTAGTTAATCCCACTAATTTGATAATTTGGACCTTCGCCAAGTGTTTCTAGGTAGGTTAGCTAATAACGGAACAAATAGAAATTAATTTGATAGACTAGTGATCAAGTTACAATTAGAGAATAGCTTGAAAGCTCAGGTTAAGTTTTTAATTATTCGAATTAAATTTCAATTCATTCTCTGCAAATTTAAATTTTTACAATAGACAAAATAATTTCAAAACCCCTCCTTTGGTTACTTTAGGGCCGTCGACAATTTAATTGAGAAATTCTAGTGCTCCCTGAGTTTGACCCATCCTTACCACTACTACGATTTTGGTAAGAACAAAAATTATTTAGAACGAAATTGGGCGACAAATTTCATACACCAAATCGCTACCGACATCCTTGGCAATTGTTTACCCATCGTAGGTGACTGCTTACCACATTCTTGACGATCGTTTTAGAAGATCGTTCCCATTTCTTGTACATTCTTGGCGATCATTTTATTGTAAGCGATCACTAACTATACGCTTTCCAATTGCCACCATTTATGCTTCACGATTGCTAATTTTAATGCTATGCAATTGTCAACCTATTTGGTAAGCAACTGCGAACCTATATGCCATGTGTTCTGTAACTATACTTTTGTACATTAGTGTAAAATAAAAATTGTTATTCATGTTGTTAAAATTTCACTAGCGTTATCGGCACCATTCACTAATTTATATTGTAACAGTACTGATTTTTCTAGTAGTATAGTTGCCGGCCATTAAACTAAGTGGTAGAGTTATCCAAATTAAATCTAAATTTTGTAATCACAAGCTACCTAGATTTGAGTTTATATATAGGAAAATTATAAGAAACGCTAATATTTGCAAAAATGCCAAGGAGTAAAGATTTTTTTGTACCGGATATACCCTTGGTATATATGGTTAATTACAATCTAAATTATGTGCCAGAGTTGGTTCAAATTTCCACCAATGAATTGAATTTAGCGTGAATTAATACAACTTCAACAAAATGTATACAAATAAGGTCTTTGAAAAGTGTGCATATAAAACCAACCTCTTAAACTTTTCAGCTTAATGTTCTCTAATAAAATGACCAAAATATCTTATAAAAGGAATCCTCAAAGGCTCAAACATACATAATAATTTGAGATCCCAGTTATCAGACTAAGAAAATATAATCCCATGGCCATGGCATATAACTCAATTCATCCACTGTTTGTACAATTTATCTTATTTGGTTTTTGGGGGGTGATAGTTGCAAAGTTGACATCCATCATTCAATCTACTCCAAGAACACTCACAAAGTTTTCAGATACACATTCCAGCTCCTCCAATTATAATTCATATAGAAAAAAAAGGCTACTTTTTTCTAACAAAGTGAAATTCGGTAAGAGAGAAAGCTGTTGAGCTATGACTCCATGGGTTTGTCCTAGTTTATATACAGAAACAGAACCCGCAGATGTAACTTCAATATAGCTTAACTTGTGCAAAATTCAAACCATCTTCATAGAGCAGTGTAACCAACCAAACAAATCCAGAGGAGAAATCCTGCCCAACAAGAGTTCCCTAATCTCATACTTTCAGAAATCTATAGTCATGATGTACATAGATTCAGTATCAGGTACCTTTACCACCAGAGTAATGCGCTGCAACTAACAATTCTGGAGGCTCTTATTTGTGGCGTTTGCTTTTCTTTGATTCTTTCCTCCTCTTTTTCTCAGACTTGTGTTTAGACTTGTGGTCCTTGCTATGCTGCTTGTGTGAACTTCTTTTCGACTGTTTTCGCCAATCATTGTCCGTCTCCTTTTCGGAAGAGCTGTCTGATTTCAGAGAATTAGGCTTTTCTGGTCCAAGAACTACACTTCTATCTGTAACATTAGAGCATGTTGGCCAACTCGAAGCTGACTCATTGTAAGGAGCAAGGTATGGACCAGTTTCATCCATTCGTGATCCAACTGCACCTCTGCCACGCTTAGTCCTGCCACAAAATGAGAAAACTGATGTCAAGCCACTAAAAGCTTTCTAGAGAATTGTTAACGTTATTGCAGTTGCATATTAATTGAAGTATCTAACCAAGGTACGAACAATCGTGTATTTCCCAGAAGAACACATGCATACACACACAGATACCTTGAGTGTAAGAATTCCTCAAGTTCTTCATCTTTTAAGCCTTGATCCTCCCTTAAGTGGCAATCCTCAGAAACTCTTCTATTAGATGGGCTTGAACTACTGGGAATGTCATGGCTGGAATCGGTGGATGGTCTGAAACTCCCCCGGCTCCTAGAGGTCTTGTTCCCATCCCTTGACTTGGCTCTAAGCCTGTCATCCAGTTCAAGCTCCTTTTGACGAACTCTCCACATTTCATTCACTTCCACAGCTTTATTTGCTGTAATAAAAAACATATTTATAAGCTTAAAGCAACAAAAGAGCAACTATTCAAATAGAATCTGCTCCTCAAACTCCAAAAAAGGCCAATCATTTAATTTCAATCGTTGAAGAAAACCAATAAAATGCCTAAAGGATTTAGTGTTCATATCATCAAACCAAACATAAAGATCATATTATAGATGAATGAAAACTTAAGAACATAAATCAAAGAAATAACCTTGTTGTACACCAAGAACAGTTGCAGTAAGGAAACGAGAATTTGGACGACCCCTGACTTTAGGATGCCGTAGATAGGCCTCCACACCATCTTTCTCAGCCTGGCGACGCAATTCTGCTGCCTCTCTCATTAGAATTGCAGCTATTCTATTTTCTGTCTCAAGGTCCATTTAGTCACCTGAGCATGTTCGTTAAAAAATGTAAGTATCTTCACCATTCAAATGAACAAATATCAAAACATCATCAAAACAAAAGAAAAGATAAATTTCACAATGTAGGTGGGTGTCTTCTCAAAGACCGGAAGTACATAAAAACCAGACATGACATACAAATATAAAGTCAGTTTCAGACCAAATGTAACAACCTGACTTTCCAAGACCTCTACCTAGGGTCATCACCACATGCATGACTTTTGATAATAAAATTTCAAGAATAAATTGATCTTTACTTAAAAAGAAAATAGCAAAAAACATGCATAGGCCACTTTTAACAAAATAAAAATGTCTTCTATTGAACAAGCAAGCGCTTCCTTGGTTGAAGTACAAATGATCTAACTCGAAATTTCCTACAAATAGACGTAGTGAAATCCAATACTTCGTATATAAGAAAAAGGAAAGATTCTTCAGGTCATCACCTTCATATACATAGAATCCACCGAGCGTACATCACTTGTATACACCCCAAGCCTCATTGTGTATTACCTTCATACATACTGACCCTAGAACATCACCTTCATGCACTAAAGCCTCTAGACATACACCACTTTCATGCAATTAAATCAGGTAGGAAAAGGAGGGAAACCATTCAATGTTTTCATGTCATTGGTAGGCTTCACACGTGCATGAGGTCTCACATAGAAAATCAATTTCACAATGTGTACAACATGATAGACCATCCATCCATAATCACATACATGACATACATAACATAACATTCATGACTAGCATAAACTATAACATTTACAATTCATGGCCTAATCATTTATGGAAAAAAAATTCATTCACGGCACTCATAAATCAACACATACAAATTCATGATATTCAAAATACATGAATTTCATGGTTCATGACTAACTCAACAATTCACATAAGATATAGAGTAAACACCCAACCTTGTCCTTAAGGTATCCCAACTGTAAGATCACTTACCTCGTAATGGAATTCCAACAACTTTCAAAAAGTAACTTGGCACAACTTAGAAGTCCTTGACGACCCTAGATCAAATTTCATTCATAAGAGCTTTGACCAAAGTTACTCCGAAACTCAAATTAAGTGCTTATTAACTTATATCAATAAGTTTCCAGCCACAAACTAAACCATCTTTTGGGTTGCAACCTCCTCAAACCACTCCTAAACCACACACTTAAATTAACACCAACATCTAAGACTCGAGTACATGTTGTAAGTTACACTAAAAAGGCTTAAAAGAGTTTACTCAAGCTATCTTTTATTCTGAAACTGTCTCCAAATCTCATCCAAACAATACAAACCTAAACACAATGAAATTTTCTAGTGGTTTTGCACAATTTTCTGCATTTGAATTAAGCAAAGTTGCATTACCCATTACTTTTTGCCCAAAAACTCAATTGCTTGTCGGTTCGTTTTCAAATAGGTTCGAAATTCCAGATCTAAACTCTTAAGGATTATGGGTAACCTGGATCAAATGACCGGAAACCAAACCAAACGATCACTAAGCCAAAACCCACTTTACCTTTTAATCACCGTCGAAAAGCGGCGTCGTGAAGCGACGACGAAACGGCAGCGCACGAGACTGAGAACGAGAGAGGGAAAGAAAACTGTAAGCCGAAAGAAACAAGGAAAGAGAGCGTAAACGGAAGGTAGATAGAAGGAGACTTACCGGCGACGAACGGCAGCCGATCGGAGGAGAAGGCCGCGCTTGACGAGGGCGAGCGGCAGTGGCCGGCGAGTTTATGCGCGAGAGAGAATCGACGAGAGAGGGCGAGGGGCGTGGGCCAGGGAAACGCGAGGATGAGATGATGGTCAACTTCCACAAAAGCAGCTCGTAAGGCCCACTTCTTTTGGGGGAATTTGTATTCCGTACAGCTGACCCAAATTTTAGGCCCAAAATGGTAAATGACCCACCCACATTTAAAAAAAAATGTCAATTGACAACTGACGTTATGGTATGGTATAGTATGTTGAGTTACGAAACTGCTCTCACCACGGAAACCCTTCGTTCCTCCCTCAACATTCCAAACATGCACTAAATAAATCATCAACACCATTCCAAACATTTTTGAATGCATTATTAAATCATAAAAAATCATTTACCTTTCCTTTTTTCTCCACAATTTAAAGACAGACATTATATGCATAAATTAATTAATCATGCTCGATGAATAGCAAAATCAATGAGGCAACTCATTTTCATAAGAAATTATAGCTAGTGATTATAAATAAATTTGTTTAAAACAAACATATATATGTCACTCACAGTCAAGAGGTAGAGTTGGTTGGGTTGTAAGCATTTCCAACTTCTCTTCCGTCCTGAAATTAGTTCAACAAAACATATCAACATAATTTACCATTCCAACCAACTTTACTCCAATTAACTTAACTTCTCCCTAGCCCTACTTTTAAGACAAATAAACCCAACCCGAGCTAGGAACTACCTTAGGGCATTAAGAATGAAAAAGTTCTATAACATTCCAGTTTTCCTGATGAATACTAAAAAAAAACCACTTTAATATGAAAACAACAATAAAGTTGATAGCAGAAACTCTGTTCTCTTTTTCATAGTTGCTGCAGTTTTAAATTATGCCTACTTGTTCGATAATTAAACTCAAAGATTTGATCGACCCTAACCACGTATCAGCAAAAACATGGCTATATACCTCACTTTCAACACAAGATATCATCTAAAGAAACTGTTTCACTATCCAGCAATAACCTTTAAGAATAGAACAACTATCAATACCCTCTAACTAGCATCACAATTAAGGTTCAATTTAACCCATAGACCGTAACAACATAACTCAACATTAAGTATTGGAAGAAAAATCAGTTTCAGAAATGCTAGCTCCCAATGTGAATAACACCAATTTCATGTTGTTGCTTTGTTACTTTAGATTACTTGCAAACTTTGAATTAAACCCAGTTCAACTACATTTGTTTTTTCAATTAAAAGATGGAAATTAGAAGAAAAACTCACCAAAATGAATCCCAATCATGTTCTTCTTCATAACATCAACAAACTCTCTTCAAACATACCATAAAACCAGCTGCTATCAACCTCAAACCAGCTTCTACTGCCACCTCAACCCTAAGAATCCAGCTTCTGCTTGGCTGGTCTACACGTGGCTTCTTCCCTTCATAGTTCCTTAAACGACTCTTTATTCCCTATTCTTTCCTCTTTTTATATTATAATATTTGTACAAATACCAATTCTTTACACAAATGCTAATTATTTTCCAACAATAAATTGACTAAATTAACATTCCTATATTTTTTCTCAATGCTTAATACAAACTTCCTTAAATAACTTACTTTGCCAATTTACTTGGTTCAAATCAACGTGATTAGAGTAATGCTTGAAGATAATGAACCTCTCAAAAGGCAATCACACCAATCCTAAATAAATAACAAAAAAACAAGAAAAAAAAGAAAAAAAGAAAAAAAAGAGTATATGCTTGTATTTGCTATTCACTTTCCTAGATCGCTTCTTCCACTGCATGATTCCTTTAACCAATGGTATATTGTTTTGTTTTGCAATACCTGTTCCTTTCTACACAAGATTTGTATTGGTTCCTCTTCATAAGATAGGTTCTCCTTCAGTTATATTGGTTGTGCTTTGAGAATATGAGTCGGATCCGGAATATATTTCTGTAACAAAGACATATGGAATGTCATGTATTCTGGAAAGCTCCATTGGCAATGCTAAACGATAAGTCGATGGTCCAGAAGCTCATAAAGGCCTATATATCTTGGGCTCAATTTCCCTTTCCTTATGAGGAAAGATGTGGGTTCGATTCCTTTTATTTTCCTAGTATATTTCTTAACCAAATGTTCCAAATCAAATCTAGTCTCGAGTTTATAGATTCAATCTCAACTTATAAACTTCTAAATAATTCCAAGAAGAGAAAGAAAAAGAGGAAAGTGAAAGAATTGAATCTTCAGCGGAAATGAGTGATCGCCATGTGTCATTATATTTGTTTTGATAAACTTAAATTATATAGAACAAAAACTTGGATAAACATAAACTTTAGCATAGTTTAGAGAAAAATAAAGGGTTAGAGGTTTCCTACCTTTGAAGACCGTCTTCAATGTGGAAAAACTTATTCTTCTACAAATCTTGAACCCCAACACATGCAGCAAAACTTCTTCTTTGGAACACCACCATAAAATCTTCCTTGCTATTCTCTAGGAAGAACCATTAAGAAGTTGTGGGCTCTTAATGAATTTTGGTACGGGAGTATTGATTGTGAGACGAAGAGAGAGTTGGAGAGGGAGACAGTTTTTCACAAAACTCTTATGTGTATTGTGATATTGCCTCTCCCTGTAACTCTCCTTCCCTTTTATGTAAAAATTGTGAGAGAGAGCCAAAATAACTCCTCACTACGTGGAAGTTATTTTTAATTAATAATAAAATAATAATATTAATTAAAATTAATTTAATTATAATATATTGAATCATAATTAATAAATATAATTAACAAAATTAATTATCTCATATTTAATTTAAATTTTGAATCATATTCAAATAACATTCTCTCACATAACCTATAATTTTAATATGAGTCTCATCCATATTAATTTTAACCTATAGTTTTTATATGAATCTCATTCATATAATTAATATTTAAATCTTATTTAAATATTCATCTCTCTTATAACATAAAATATAAATTTTGAATTTCATTCAAAATAAACTTTATATTATAATATATCTATATACATCATACTAATTGTATCACATACAATTAATTCTCTTATTAATTTGAACAATTCAAATTAAACCAAAATAGTTGATTCTTATACAAAACCTTAATGAGCTAGTAAGGAGACCTTATGAACCTATAATTAGGAGCTCCAATGATATGAGATTAATAAATTGAACTCTTTAATTAGATTAATCAATATTCATTAACTATAGGTCACTCCATTAAAGACTTACAATTTCACTATTCGTAATATAGATATATTTATGTGCCCATAGAATTAACTATTCAACAGTAAGTTGATCTTTCACAAATTGCTCATAACTATAGTTGAGTCAAATTACCATTTTACCACTGTAGTTATATTTAACTCCTTAAGTACCACTGATCCCTCTAATGAACAAACTGTTTATAGTCCAACTATAAACTAACCCTTGTTGGGCCATTGAGAGGATGAGGCCTCGTTGTAGACCAAAAATTAGCCCTTAAGAGAGTAATTTATTTATTTACCCTAAACACAGGAAAAGAGTGGAATTCCATCTTGTGAAGATATGTTCCCAGTTCCCTATTCAAACAAATCCCTAAAATGGTAGGCTTATTAAGTCGGCGATTTGGCCACTCTCACCCATCCAAATCAAAGGATTGCCCTCATAGATAGGAGTTCATAACTCACTCAAGATTCAAATCGAGTTACCTTTAGTTATCCTATGAAATGTTAATTTCTTTAATTGACGACGTTGCAAAGAGAAATTAAACATTTTGCGGTCCGGTCTTATACAAACTCTTTGCATAGGATATCCCTACTCACATTTCTCCACATGAACTATTAGGATCAAATCATCTGTAGCACTTTGCAACTCTTTGTAACAATTACAAAGTGGGTCGTATCCGTAGTGTTATCAAGAATAAGGCATCCAATCTTATTCCTATACTACAGACCTTTTGGTTATTACTTAAACGTGATCCAATGTCGTATGTCAATCACATACATGTTTAAGTTTACATAAAATAACCATGGAATCTTAATTTATTGGATTGAGTTAATGCCAGAGATAAAAAAAATAACTTCTTTTTTATTGAATAAATAAAATGTATTTATAATTTACAAAACTAAGAGATCCAAGAGATTTAGGGCACACCAGTTCCAACAAAGAAGGATACAATTTACTGCCCCCTTATGAGAATTTCGTTCTCGAAATTCAGCGAACCTTATTCCAAAAATTCCACTTTGTTTCTTGGAAATTTTCATAACAAATAACAACATTTCCCATTACTGTCACAAACCTCTACAACTTTTACACTTTTAACTTATTTCTGCCATCATTAAACAGTTCTAACTTTGCATGCTAACTTTCCTAATACGTTTTAACTTCTCAACTTAATCCTAGGCTTCTCAGAAACTTGTTTGGACATTAACTGATCCTAGGTTTCCTTAACCTAAAACTCTAGGTTTTCACAACCTTGTTTTTCTCCAACTCCTTAATTCTCAGAACCTTTGTTCTTGACTCACTCGACCCCCACATTTTTCCTCAAGATCTTGTACCCTAGTTTTTTGTAACGTGACAGACTTCTTTAGGTTTCCATATATCTAATTTCCCCAAATTTTCATAGGCGTGTAAACTTGGTTTCCAAGGTCAAAGTTTTCACGAACCTGACTTACTTTTCCTAACCTCCATTATGTAACCCTCAAGTTTCCCTAAAACCTTTTATTTGATACCAACTTGTCATACCTCCTCTCCAATTTACCTCTTTCACTTGGAAGGAGATGTGAGGACAACAAATACCACCCTTTTTACAATTTACCTCTTTCACCAGGAAGGAGATATGAGGACAACAAATACAACCCTTTTTACAATTTACAGTCCAACTCAACCTGCTTTAATTGACTATTTCTTAAGTTAACAACACAACAAATAATGATCTTTTATTCAACAACTAACTCAAATTTTTTACAAAGAAATTAAAAAGACTCTAATCTAATTCAACATTTAGAACTTGATTAAAATAGAACTCACTGACACCAATCCTTAACCTTAAGACACTGAAACTATGCAAACACCAAGAAGAACAATTTGCTTGTTTTGTTTTAAGGGAAGCATTGAATAAGTGATTGGATAGCTTGAATAGGTGTAATGGTGTATCGAGTGAAGCCAGCTGAATGGATAACAAATGCCCATTCTTCAGTTGTTCTTTCTTTGCCTTCATTGGTATGAGCCATCATCGCTAAATCAGACATCAATCTCACATCTGATAACTTGTTTTTTTCACCTTTTTCTTCAATTATTGCTTCTATAATTATTACCTTCTCTCCACTTTTTGGAATGGCTTCCTTACACTTCTTCAAAATTTTAATACATTCTTCATCGTTCCAATCATGTAGAATCCACTGCAATTTGAATCACATCCAAAGTCACAAATTTTTTTTATCTAAACGTTTATGTTGATGGATTACTATAATTTAATTATTATGTTTCATTGCTTGAATAGTACTGCACTCACTTGTGTAGGCTTGAAAATTTGTAGAAAGTCCAACTAATATTTGACAAATAAAAATTAATATTAGTTAATTGAAAAGAAAATTGCTCAAATGAACATAGTGATACTTCTTATTTTTATATCATGTTAATTAAACATAAATTAACCAAAAAGCTTAAACTATTGGGTTATATTGGTAAATTTAAGATTATACCATATCTTAGCATTTAGTGTATATTTAGAAGTGATTTTGAGATGATTAAAAACCACTTTTTTCACGTTCAAAATCACTTCAAAACATATACTTTTAGGGCATGTTCTCATTGTACAAAATCACTTTTAAAAGTATAGAACAAAACATTAAAATAGTCGTATGAAAATCACTTCTTAATAACACTTGTAAATATGCTCTAAGGGAATGCTTAGAGAATTGATCTTTTTTAATTTTTTAATTTTTTTAAAGAAAAGGTGTGTTTTATGCTAAATTATTTAATGGATTGTTTTCAAATATAATAATATGAGCCAAATTATTTACAAACATAGAAAAATTTCACTGTTTATCAATGATAGACCGTGATAGATTTCAATCGCTTCAACGATAGACTGCGATAGGCTGCTATCACTAAAGCGACAGAAGTTTATCCCAATCTATCACCGATAGACTTTTCTATATTTTCAAATAGTTTGATATTTTTTCTATTTATAATAATTTTTCTTATTTAATTGTAATTAGTTTTGTAAAAGTGTTACAAATCATGTTAATATTTGGTTCCATATTTGTACAAGTGATTTATATTTAATCAAAAATATATTTTTAAAAATAATTAATGTTTGTTTTCAAAGGTAATTTTAGAATCATCAAATTACCAAGAAAAGTATTACACTTTAGATTGAAAAAATTAGAGGGTGGTAGGCAAAAATTATATAAAGAGAAATAATAAAAGTTCTAGAGAGAAAAAATAGAGAACTAAAAAAATTTCAAAGATAAAAAATTGTTAGAGACATCGGAGGAATTTAATGAGAAAAAAAAAATAAAAAATAGAGAAATAAAGTTATAGGGATATAAAAACTTTGGAGAGAATGACCAAATAATAGTTTTCTTTTTAAATGACTCACAATCACCAAGCAAAAAAGCCTGGAGAATCACCTCCCACCTAAGGAAAGTAATTTTGAACTTATTAAAAAAGATTATGATCATTCGAGAATCACTATCATTCTGAAATAGACGCACATATATATACAAACCTTGAGGAAAGCAACATCAGCTTTTGGGACAAAATCAAACATGTTACCAGCAACATGCTGCACATTCTCATATTGTGGGGAAGTACACACAACATGAGGAAGATCAAAGTTAATTCCTGTCATCCATGGACAAGCCTTCACCAAAATGCTCAAAGTACTTCCATTTCCTCCTCCCACATCCACCAAACACTCAACCCCATCAAAAATCTCCCCACACCCTTCAAGTATAGCACAACCTATCATCTTAGCAGAACAAGCCATGGCCTCATTGAACATTATGCTGAATTCTGAATTTACTTCAACATAACTCCATAAATCCTTCCCATGAGCAATCTCAAATGGCAAAATGTCACTGTTCTTTAAGTGAGCACTCAAGTTAGGCCAAGCTGCAAGCATTATTGGACTTTGTTTCCAATAAAAGCAAAGGAGCCATGCTATTCTCAACATTGGTGGCTAGCAAGCGAGACAAAGGTGTTTGTGAGTAAGCTATTTGGTTTTCAGCAATGGTTTCTTGTTTGAAAATTCCACGATGAACGAGGAATCTCAAGATGCGGTAAAGGAGAGAAGAAGAGCAATTTAAAGCAGAAGATAAGTGTGACAATGTCATGGGGCTTCCGTAGCTTTCTATAATGTCTGCAATTTTGAGGTCTATTGCACATTTTATTGCTGCCATTTCAGTGAAACTATATACGTATTTCCACATTTGGATGATGGCTTCACCATCTTCTTCCTTTTTTGATGAAGACTCTTTGTGCTTGACTTCCATTTGAGATGTAGTTATCTCTCTATAACTCTATCTTGCGAGTGTGTGTATATAAAGATGTATTTAGATAGACATAATTGGAATAATTCCATCTTTTTTATAAAGATTTGAGATCTCTTTATGATTATTATTATTATTTTTATGTGGGATCCTCAATAAAGTTATCGAAATGTATGTATTATTTGAGGTTTCGGTACTATTTCTTACATTTGCTTCCATCATTGAATTACATCGTTTCAATAACATTTTCACATTGATTTATAATACACATCTATTCAACCTTCTTTCCTCTCTAATAGAAATTTACTTTGAATATACTTTAGCAAAATATAAATATATAGTCTCCTTTTCCATACATACATCAAGATTGAGCTTCATGCATTCTCATAAGAAGGTGCAAGTGAACAAGATGAGCTTGAATGTCTTTTCCTCATCATCTATACATCTTTCATTAAATTATTCAAATTTTGTTGATATATACTTAAGTTAATTAAACTATGATCAAATTGACCATCAAAATTCGTATTATGAAGGAATGTCATCTATTCATTGTTAAACAAATGATGAAACATATAGAAATAATGACAACAAAAAGTTTGTTTTTTAAAATTCAATAGCTAATATGACACTTTGAAAATAAACAGAAAATAGAAAAAAAAAGTTTTATGGCCAATTATTAAGATTTAAATTTGCAAAGTATTGGAGGTGAAGATAAGATTTAAATTTGAAAAGATATCCAATTATTAAGCATGCAATGAGCTAGATGTTGTGCCAAGCGAAGCAATAATTTTTGCCCTTGTGTGGTATTTCTGTCTTTTTTGGGACAGCATCTTCAACTTGCTATATCCAGTCTTCTGTCAATTTTTATTTTGGATAATACTTTTAGGGATAGTGTAAAGTAACATGTTAAAAAAATTGTAAATATAGCAAAATCTATAAATGATAGACTCTATCGCCTTGCTATTAATATGATCTATCACTAATAGACTTTGAAAGCAAAATCTAAATTTTGCCGTAGTTGTAATTATTTTTGCATTGTGCTATATTTGTAAATATATTTGTAACTGTATACTTTTATTTTTGATTTTTTGAATGATTGCTTCTCTTGTGGTAGATATATCGCTAATCTACTAATACATAGTACATAAATTATGTATATTACTAATCTTCCCTACATTCATGATGTATACAAAATAGTTGTTATGATTCCAAAAAAACCTACTAAGCATAATAAGATCAAGTGCATTAAGAATATTCTATCAACAAGTAGTAAAATGGAAGATTTTCTGACGAGGTTATTTTGTGAAATTCAATTTTGTAAGAGAAAGTTTGCAAAAAGAAATCAATGGACTGTTTGGGGCGGGCTGAGTTGAGATATGATGTTTGTGGAATTTATATGTCTGCGTTTTGGGTGTTTGAGGTGCTGAGTTCATATGTCAATGGTGGTATCTTGTGCAATTTTTTTCTTTACATAAATAATATGTTTTTATGATGATTATTTTTATTTTGAAACTTGTTTAATCAATAATTCTACATATATTTTTTTTAAAGAAACTACAAATAACACTTTATTTTATTGTTATTAAGCACACATGTATTGTTGGGAGTTTTTGAGAAATGAGGTTTAGGGTTTACTTTTCGATCATGCATTCCAATTTTTTTTTAAAATTTTTATTTTTAAATTTAAGCAATCATTTTATAAATTTGTGCATGTGACATTTCTAATTAAGTCATTTTTATTTAAAACTTTTGGTAAAATGTTTTAAAATACAAAAACTTATGTGTCTGACAATTTCTTTCTAAAAAGTGTTTTTTACATACAAATTATTTGATTTATTACAGGATGAAAGTGATTTTATTAATATTAAATTACTATAAAGAACGACTATAAAATACTATTAACTAATCCAAAAAATTGGGAATCCAATGTTTTTATATGTATTTTTAAATTAATAGTTATTTTTAAGATTTAAATTAAGATTTTATTGACGATTTTATATTATGAGCACCAACAAAACAAAAAATCACGCTTCAACAAAGCTCAAACTTTTGGTAGTTATAATTTAGAATAATGGTTGTCAAAGTTGGTGGAGTGGCCGCCGTTGGAGGTCACCGGAGTTAATCATCAGCACTAGTGGTGGGATGTTGTTGGAGTTGGCCGCATGCGATGATTGCTAGAGTTGGCCATTGGAGGTGGTTGCTAGAGCCGGTTATCAGAATTGGTCACTAGAGTTGGCCGTCGAAAGTGGTTGCCGAAGTGGGTCATTGGAGGTGGTCGCTAGTGATAAGGGCTGAGTATACTGTTGGTGGACATGGTATAAAATGTCGGTAACATATGAAGTGACCTCTCAAACAATGAGTTAGTGGTAAAAATACTTAGTGAAAGAATAACTATAGCTTAGTGAAAGAATACTTGGCTCCCCCTAAGCGGGAGACTTCCTCTCGAAGATAACTCTAATATTTCCATTTTCAAATGAAGACCACTTCAACTTCAACTTAGGTCTCCCCTAAGTATGAGAATCCTTTCTCAAGTAAAAGGCAATGCTTTGATATGATCAAGAGGAACAACTCAAGATCTACAGTACTTATTGCTTCACAATCATCACATAGATTGACACTCTTATTGTTGTTGGCAAAAATACAATAAACGACTCAAGTCTTCTCTTTCAAAAGTGGTAACCCTAAAATAAATAAAACACCCCCTTAAATATGTATGACAAAAAGGAGGAACTAGACCATTACCATAATCGGCCAATCTCTAGTGAAGGAAATTATCCGTTAGAATAACTACACAAATTTTTTTAGATAAGGAAAGAATTTCCAGAACAAATAGCACTCTATGAGACATCTATCCTGTAAAACATCATGTAGGACAAAATGATAGACATCTTGTGAGACAAGACGAAGAACTAGGTTACCAACAACCACAGCCACTAAAAAGATACAGCAAACATCAAAGTTTAAACCATCTAAAAAGGACAACTTGCTTCTTTTGTTTGAAGGGAAGCATTGAATAAGTGATCGAATAGCTTGAATGGGTGTAATGATGGTGTATGGAATGAAACCAGCTGCAAAAAATGCCCATTCTTTAGGTATTATTTCCTTGTCTTTATTGGTATGGACCATCATCACTAGGTCAAATATCATTCCCACACCCGATAACTTAGTCTTTCTTTTACCTTTTTCTTCAATTATTGAGTCTAATACTGTTAGATGATACAATAGAGGGGCTCAACATACATTAAAGGGGCAATTATATACTATAAGGAAGGGAGAAAATTAATATTAATTTGAGAAGACATTATATTAAAGGGGCTCAAACGTACACATGACCTCCTACTCTGATAATATATGAGTTATAGGTAGATTTAATACAATATTTTAATATTAGTGTATATTTAGAAGTGATTTTGAAATAGTTAAAAAACACTTTTGTCAAGTTCAAAACTAAAATATCTTTTATTTAATTTAAAATCAATTTTGATAATATGAAAATTAAGTTTAAATGTGTAAAACCGAAGATCAAATTGATTTTAAATGATTAATAATTTTAACCATTTAAAAAATATTCACAAACATACGCAAAGAATAACTGCCTTCATTTCAGAAACAAGAGTAAGCAATTACTACAAGGATTATTGATCAATTCGGAAAAAAAAAAAAAAAAAAACTCTAATTGTTACATGAGAAAATAATTATTTTTTTAGTTATTAAGTTTGAGCCATAGGTGTATTTGATCCCAAGTTTCAAAACCTACTCTTTAGCCCCTTGAATTTTGAAGAATAAATTTTAAAAATTCCTCAATAATTTTTTTTAATTATTATTTTAAATATTCACATGACATTTTAAAACCCCATTATCAGATCTTGCTTTCTAATTTAAAAGTCATGTCAACATTTAAAATAAACAATAATTATTTACGTACTTATTTACAGAGACCAAATGAAAATTCAAACATCTTAAAGAAAATAATTTTTCTTTATTACATCATTAAAGCAAGGGCTCACTTTAGATATAGCAAAATTTTATTGGCTATGTGCGATAGATGATGTATCTTGCTATTATTTATAAATATTTTGAACAGTTTTGTTATTTAAGATAATTTTCATTAAAGAAAGTCCAGCATAAAAATCCCATATGGTTATTTATGACATAAAAGCCTGAATGATGGATGGAACAGCAGCAGGAATGGGTGTAATGGTGCATCGACTAAAACCAGCCTTGTTAATTAGAAGGTGCGTCCACTCGTCAGCAGTTCTTTCTTTTCCCTTTCGTGAACGAGTCATCATCATTATGTCCAAAGTTAACCTTACATCTGAAACCATTTTATTTTCTTCTTTTTCATCGATCACTGAATCTATGATTATCACCTTCCCTCTGTTTTCTGGAATAGCTTCCCTGCAATTCTTCAAAATCTTGATGCAATCTTCATCATCCCAAGCATGTAAAATCCACTACACAGTTTAACCCTAAAACTCATTGACTTTGTACTAAATATAATCATCTACAATAATAAGATAACAAACAGTAAACACAGCGACCAAAAAGTAAGGGTAATTTTGGTAATTCTTGTTTCTTCTCTACTTTGGGCATAAGTTTTCATGACTTTGCTTTTTGGTTTAGTCCAAAAAGTTTCGTACAGTTGCAGATAATTGTCTCACTTATATATTATGAATCTTCTCCTTAGTTAATTTATGTGAGACTTTTGTTGCATTCAAACAACATGAAATAAGAAACTATCCTAGAACGTTATTATCAAACAACCCAACATTTTTTTTTCCAGGTTTTTTAGAAGCAAAAGTATTTGGTAATTGTTACTTTGTTTTTGTTTATTAGAAAACATAAATAAAAGTATTTTTGTATATAATTTTGACTTATAAAATACATAATAAGTCATTGCTAAGATACTTTTTTAATATAAATCTTGTGCATTTCTAGTTTTAAATTTGATAAAATTAAGAAACCAGAAAATAGTTACCAAACATGTTTTCGTTTGTGTCTAGAATGGAAGAAGAAGAAAACAAGGATCTAATTGTATAACAATGGCGTTGCTACAACATTAGGTATGTTGAAGGGATTCAAATGCACAACACATATATGAAAACCAATAAAGTTAAAAACCAAACATTACTTATTGATCACAAATAAACATACTAACCATGAAGAAAGCAGCATCAGCCTTTGGAACAAAATCAAACATACTCCCACCAACATGTTCCACACCATTATGGTCTTGTGATGTTGACACAACATTTGGAAGATCAAAGTTAATACCTTTCATCCATGGAAAAGCCTTCACCAAAATACTCAAAGTAGTCCCATTTCCTCCTCCCACATCCACCAAACTTCCAACTCCATTAAATATATCTCCACATCTTTCAACTATTGGAGGCAAAGTAATAACTCTAGCATTACAACCCAAACCCTCATTAAACATTATGTTAAATTCTTGATTCGTTGCAGCATAACTCCAAATATCCTTCCCATGAGCTACTTCAAATGGTACTAATAAATTACTAGTCTCATTATTCTTAATCCTTCCACTAAGATTATGCCATGATTCAACAATTGTTGGGCTATTCTCAAGCACAAGCAAGGAAGCCACATTGATGAGCATATGAGACAATGGTGTTTGAGAATAGGCTATGAGGTTTTCAGTTGTAGTTTCTTCTTTGAAAATTCCTCGATGAATGAGGAATCTCATTATGCGAAATAAAAGTGGTGGAGAACAGTTTAAAGCTGTGGAGAGCTGTAATAAGTTCATTGGTCTTCCATGGCTTTCAATGGCATCAGCAATTTTAAGCTCTATGGCACATTTAATTACTGCTGCTTCTGCAAAACCAAACACATACTTGTATATTTGGATCTTTGCCTCTTCTTCTTCTTCTTCTTTCTTCCATTTTGATTCTATGGGGATACCTTCTTCTGCCATGATTCTGATATTATCTCTCTTTGTCTTTGCAAGTTTTTCTGTGAATGAATATATATGTGCCACCTGGTGCAGATGTAGAGACCTTATCACAATCTTTATAAAATATCGGAGGTTCTGTTTGGTAAACCATTTAGATTCTGAAAATTAAGCCTATAAATATCCATTTTTATCTCTAAATATCTTGCTTTGTTATCTATTTTTTACCTATGCTTCAAGAACCAAGTTATGTTTGGAGTGCAGAGTTATTTTGTTTGAGTTTATATGATTGTATTTGGGGTGCTTGGTGAGAATATATCCCATATCATAAAGATGTAGAGACTTGATTACAATCTTTATAAAATATTTGAAACCCTATTTGTTAAACATTTGGTTTTTAGTTTTTGTAGTTTTTGAAAATTAAGCTTATAAATATTAATTTTACTTTTAAATTTCTTGCTTTGTTATCTACTTTCTACCATTGTTTTAAAGAACCAAACTAAATTTTGAAAACCGTACAATGATATTTTTAGATTTTTTTTTCTTTTTAAATTTGGCTAATAATTCAACTCTTTTACGTAATTAAAATGAAAATCATTATAAGAAATTGAGGTGAAAAAAGTTTATTTTAAAAAAAAAAACAAAAAACAAATGCTTTCAAAACGAGACTGTGCTTTCAAAACGAGACTGATTTACTCATTTTTTGTTGTCAACAATTAGTCTTTTTTATGGGTTCTTATGTTTATTTAATATGGTATTAGAATTCATGAAATCTAGATAGATATTCAATTCAAAATTTTGAGATCTAACTTAAGAATGATGAATCTAAAGAAACATTGTCTTAAAAGAGCGAATCAACATATATTAATCTAATTTTATAGGTATTTCTATATAAGAGATAAAAAAATGCGTTACACGTCCTAGTAATTAATTTTATAGAGATTTATTGTCCCTATTTTAGGTTAGGTACAAGAAAGTTAATTGTAGAGAATTTAGTATCACCGATTAATTTTACACATCAATCATCACAATTATAATGGTAGTTGTGGGGACTACTGAAATAATTCATTTTAGTTTCCATATACTTTCAACATTATTTGTTTAATCTTAGTATGAGTACTTTCAAAATCTATTTTTGTCCAGTTTGATTCCTTATATTTTTAAACCGTTTATTTTATCTTATATTTGACAAAGTTATCATCGTGATTTATCTATCATATATATAAAAGTATGAACGTAGAATTTTTTTTGGACAATTCTATCCTTGTATAGTTTGATAATGCCTAAATTAACTTTGAATTCTACTTTTCCACTAATTACAAATTCATAATCATAAACGGACTCATTTCTCTATCTCCTCTCTCTATCTTCAATTTTTAGAAAAAAAATCAATTAAAACCCACTCAAGACTCTCTCCTCTCTTTTTATTTGATCTCCCCGGCTCTTGATTTTCTTTATCGTTATAACTACACATATCTTATTAATAAATTTAAAATTTTTTACATTAAAAAAATGCCATTACCTCTCTCATTTTTTTTTGTCATTTTATTAGTGATAACAACCACAATTGTATGCCTTTTGTAACAGAAAAAAAAGTATTTTTAAGTTTCTTTTTCAAATTTACTTTTTTTTTTAAATTTTATTTTTAAGAAACAATATATGCATTTACTTAGTTGTTCCTCTTTATTCATCATCTCTCTCTTCCTCTATAAATTTTTAAAGAACACCAAGCTTTCTCACCATTCTTCTTTTCATTTTTCCTCCTCTTTATTAAAATATTCATGGATAATTATAAGGACAAATGCTCAACTTTCAACAATTTTGTGTATTGTAATCGACTATTTGGATGTTGATAAATTGGAGAAAGTCACATGTTTTTCGTTGTCTTTGTTAATGCAATGAAGGTAAAATTATGGATCACCTTCATCAACAAATTTGTCTTTTTCCCTTGTAACTGTAGTTGAAATCTTGATATCGATATAATGTCAATATATTTTAATAGTTAGTAATGAAACATCATTATTATTTTTTTAAATTTATGGTCATTGAGAATTTTTTGTCATTAGAAATATTTGTCTTTATGGCTTCTCTATGCTCTATTCATACTGAGGTATCTCTTTACTTGGTTTAGGGTTGGCAACCAGGGGGGTTCCGTCCTCGCCCCTGTCGGGGAACTTACCCCCATCCCCGCCATTTGTAGGTAGAGACGAGGGCAGGTCCCCGTCGGGGAAACGAGTCCCTGCAGGGACCCATTCTCCATTTTCCCCTCCGCGGGAGAGAACGAGAGAGATAGTGTGAGAGAGAGCGAGAGCGAGCGAGAGAGAGTGAGAGCGAGAACAAGAGAGATAGAGTGATTTCGTGAGGAAAGAATGAGAGCGAGAGCAAGAGAGAGTGAGAATGTGAGAAAGAGAGCAAGGATACCCCTGTCCCTGCGAGTTTTTTTGCCAACCCTAACTTGGTTTGAGATGTGATTTTCATGTTTTATCTAATATTGATGTGTTTCTACAAAAGATCCAAAGTTTGGAAGCTCTTTAGTCAGTTGGGTTAAGAGGAGCTAGAGTGTCAAGGAAACTAGTAGGATATTAAATCCTAGGTAGGTGACTACCATAGACTGAACCCATGACCCTTAGCCCTTTGACATTATTTTGATGTTTCCACTTCCACTAGGTCAACCTATGATGGTTGTCATCTATTTAATATTAAATAAATGAAGTTACATACAAATAGCGATAAAGGGCAGGAAAATGTTTGCTTTTTTTAAAAAAATTCTATAACTAATATAAACTAGTTAATATACATATTTTGAGTTCAACAAGGATGAGTTCAAACAATTATGAAGTGAGAAAAATACATATTTTGGGTAAAAAGAAAGTTTATAGCCTAGATAATATACCTACTTTGAGTTCAACCATTACGAAGTGAGATCCAAGTTTCAATCTTGGATATAATAATTGATACCTAAAGTATGTCAGATTGGCGATGAAGATAAGATTAAAATTTGAAAAGATATTCAATTATTAAGCAATGAGATAGTATTGAGCAAAGCGCAATTTTTTGCCCTAGAGCCACCATATCTTGGTCAACTTGCTATTGCTTTATGTCCATATCTTGGTCAACTTGCTATTGCTTTATGTCCATATCTTTTCCTGTCCATTTTTGTTTTTTTTTTTTCCTGAATTATTTGCTTCCCTTGTAGTTAATTATTTGAAAAAAAAAAAAACAACCGTACTTTTTTGTTGTTAAGTTTTGGGTCTAATTTTTATTTGATTTTTAGGTTTTTAAATATTTTTTTTTGAAAATATTCACAAAATAAGAGGGTTCAGTGGGTGCACCGAGACATCTTAATTAAGTTGACACTCCTCTAACACCTTCATCACACCCCAAGACCAAAACATCATTGACAAATAGAGGAATATAAAACCGAGCCAAAGAGAAGCTCGATAAGGGGAGTTACAAGATCAAAGAAGGGCCTCCCAATTTAATGCAATAGTAGAAGTAGAATAATTACAAAAGAGATTTGATTTTTTTCACTAGAGAGATGCATAGCTGATGATATCCTCCCAAAGCTGTCTTTGAGTTTTACTGCCACCTTGAAAAGTTCTATTGTTACTTTCGAGCCAGATGCACCAAAGAGTAGCTCCACGATGTTGCTAAGAAGAATATTTCTTTGGAAATTGAGATTAATGTTGAGGAATTTGCTCAACAATTATTCAACATTATTTGGGGAGGGAGTAGTAATGTCAATGGAGTTGTAGAAATGGAGTCCAATATCTTTGGAGAAGCTGCATGTGGAGAAGAGATGGTCCATTATTCGCTTTGAGCCTTACAAAGGATGCACCAATTTGGATTATGATATAAGGTAGGGTGCCTGCTTTGAAATTTGTCATTTGTATTGAGGCCTTTATGGATCAGTGACTAGATGAAAAACTTATATTTTTTAGGGATGAAGGCTTTCCAAAGATGGCCGATCACCAAGGAGCAACAAAGTTCAAAATGTTACACATTTAATTTTTAAGTTTTGAGCTTGGTTTCAATTTAGTCCATATATTTTAAAATGTTACAATTTTACCTTAAGATTTGGGTTTTGTTTTAATTAATTTGTTCCCTAGGTTCCAAGATTTGCATTTTTAACCTCAAATTTTCATTAAATACTCACTTTTAGTCCTTAGTGTTGATTTCAATTAATTAATTTAAAATAATTATAAAGTGAATTTTAAATTTAATTTTAATAGTGATGAAAAACAGTGAAACTTAGTTAATTATAATTCTTTTTAAATTAATCAATAGACATTAAAACTAAAGACGGAAAGTGAATATTTAATGAAAAATTGCGTGGTTAAAATTGTAAATCTTGGAACCTAAAGACTAAACTCAAACCAAATTCAAATCTCAAGGATAAAGTTGTAACATTTTGAATCATAGGGAGTAAATTGATACCAAACTAAAAACTTAAGGTCCTAAAATGAATAATATTTTGAAATTTTGGGATCAAATAGAAACTATGTAAAAAATATTGAACCAAAATTATATTTTCTCCAAAAAAAAAAAATGTTGAATTAAAAGGGAAATTTACCATATATCTTAATTAGGTAGTTGAGTTCTTGCTAATGTTCTAGAAGAACAATAAATGAGGGAGAGAATGACCAAGAGAAAAGAGAGGCATCAAGAATGAATTTTAAGAGAGCAATAAATAGTTTTAGTTTTGATTTATTTTCATTTGTTTTCTTAATGTTTCATTTATTTAGGCGTTGGATGGGTGGCTGATGACTTATGTGTTTAGATTTCACGTCAGAAAAATTAAGGCCGGTTTTGTGATCTGAAAATTATTTTTCGAAATAAAGTATTTAGTAGAAAACAAAAACGAATTATTCTTTTTCATTACATTTGAAAACATTGTTTGGTTCCAATTTAAAATTTTAAAATTTGAATTCAAAATTCAAAATTTGTATTTGGTTGTGAGTTTGAAAATGCAAAAGTATATCTCGTGTCCATATCGATATATTGTGTCTTGATTTATAGTAACAAAAAGGGAAGATGCTGAATGCAATTGGAAGAAGGGATTCGATGTTTTTCCTTCGGTCATTGAGTTTTCAAACTTCTACACAAGTTTTTTTTTTTTTTTTTTTTTTTTTTTTTTTAACAAAATTATATATTTTTTTTTATTTATGAGAAT
>QLSR01001476.1:2007407-2028347 GCA_031780015.1 Citrullus colocynthis
TTTTTTTTTTTTTTTTTTTTTTGTTTTTTTCAACAAAATTATATATATTTTTTTATTTATGAGAATCGGTTTAGTTTGTATTTCAACAAACTGAATAACTTTACATTTGGTAGCATTTTCTTTTCTATCATTTCGTTAGTTTTTTCATTAATGAATAACAAAAAGCTAATAATGTGGCATTTATTTTTAATTAAAAAAACTATTTTTTTAATTATTAAACATAAAAAATATATGTTCTTTCTTTCTCGTCCATCTTCTTCATCCCTCTCCTCCTCCCATCTTCCATTGAGAATAGTTCTTGTTTCTCATTCCTTTTCCCTTTTACACCTTTTCTCCATTCTTCCAAAGAGTTTTCTTCTACGTAGGAACGATGGGAGATCCAATGAGGGAGTCGTTTTTGTTTTTGTTTTTTTAAAAAAACAAGTTAGAAAGGGGAAGAAGGGATGGAAGGGTAAAGGAAAAGGAGAAAAAAATTGAAGTGATTGGCATCCACAACTGCTCAAAATGGAAGAAGGAAGAAGATGGTGGGAGGAGAAGGAAGAGAAAGAAAGAAGAGGGAAAAAAATGTTAAGTTTAACAATAACAAAATTATAAAAATATTTTTTAAACTAAAAACTAGTGTAACATTAGGTTTTCATTAGTAGTTAACATAAATATTGTTGGAGGGGACAACAAAAATAATGTTACTAGATGCAAACCTAAAGATTTGAAAACTAAAAGGACCAAAATGTAGCTTAAACCAAATCTTAAAATCTAAATGTGTAATTTAAGTAAAATTATTTAACCTTTCTTGATCAGGAACATGTATAATGTATAAGATTGAATGTGAAACAATTTCATCTCCAAAATACGATGTGGACAGTTGGTATCGAAAGCATGCGTTTAAAACACACTTTGTTTCGAGAGGATGAAAAGTGATTTAAAATCTTTTTTAACTGTTTTTTGTGTTTAATAAAACAAATTGTGATTAGATCCATTCAAATCACTTTATAAACACCCATTCATTTCATGCCTTTTCTTTAAATCAATTCCCTAATAAATCTTAGATTATTATAAAATCATAATTTACATTTGAGTTAATTTTTAATTTTATCTTTTAAAATTATGATTTATTATATATATATAGTATCTTTCTCACCTAACTATTAGAGTTGGATGCAACCACCTCTCTAAAATCATACCATATTGATTTTCTTTCTTTTTCTTTTTTTTTTTTTTTTTTTAAAAAGTAACAATTAATATAGAGAAAACAAAAAATATTTTAAATAATTATTTAAATATTAAAAATTACTTAAAAAAGGTACAAATTTCAATAGTAGGTTTTTTTAGTTATTATTGCCTAGAACACAATAATAATTAATATGTTGAGATCTAAAGTGAAATTTATCTAATACTAATTTGCTTCATATTATAACTTTTTTTTCTTCTTTAGAAACACTTGTTAAAAATAATTATTTAAAAAGTTATGCAATCCCAAACTAAGTTTAAAACTGATTTGGCACCCATATTGTACTTAAATAATACCAACAAATGTGCACTCCTTAACATTAATATTAATAGATTGACAATAAATTGCCATTTTAATCATTTTTAGATAATTTACCAATTCTCCCAATTACATTGGGATTGACATTACTTAAACTAATAAATTCACAATTAATATTGATCTTAATTTTTTTTAAAAAATTAAACAATATACAATTTGAACCTTTAAATTTTTTATCGAGAGTACATTTTATGTCAACTGAGTCATACTATAGACCTAAACTTCTGTATCTTAAAAATGGAAGTAAACACCGAGTGATGCTGATGTCACATTCTTTCCTTTTCTTTGTAATTGAAATGCAACTTTTGATAGTCACACGCAACATTTTTAATAATTTTGAGAAAAGAAAAAGCATTTTAGTTATTTTGATAAAGGAAAAAGCTATTGACAAAACCATGTGGATGCTAGTGTTTTAGTTGAATCAACTTTCAAAGTTATTTAATACATGAGGGAAATAATTGAACGTTATAATTAAATAAAATTAGCCATCTTTGAATGGTGGGAACCTTTGGTTATAATTAAATTATTTTGAAATATTTCATTTTGCTTGACTTTTCGTTGACAAGAAGAGGTGGAGAATCTTAATGAAATCCTAATCAACTTTTTTCACAAAAAATAATAAATATTTATCGTGTAAAAGGTTTGAAATATTTGTTTTGCCTTGCTTGTTTATATTGAGTTTAGAACGACTAATCACACATTAATTAATGCGGTTAGGTATTAATAAGTAATGACAAGGTCATTCAATTATTCTATAAATGAAAATTATTTTAAATGATAAAACTATTAAAAGTATTTACAACTAATAGCAAAATATACAGTTTATTTGTAATAAATCGTGATAGATCGCAATAGACTACTATCTGTGCCTATCGTGACACAGATGCTAGTCACAAATAGTAGTCTATCGTGATCTATTGCGGTTTATTATATTACAGTCTATTGTAGATACTGAATTATATGATGGAAAATTGTAATCTTTTAATTCAATTTGAGCATACCCATTAAAAAATCATCTTGAGCATAACTCAATTCGTTAAAGATATTAATAAAGGTCCAAATCTTCATATGTCATAATAATAATAATAATAATAATAACAACAATAATAATAATAATAATAAATTGGATTGTTTTCAAATATAGGAAAATGAACCAAAATATAGCAAAATTTTACATGACATAGGTCTTACTGTGAAATTTTGTTATTATTTATAAATATTTTAAACAGTTTTATCATCTAAAATAATTTTCCTAATAAATTAGAGATTTAATATTTAACCTATAATAATTATTTTTTTCAACAAAGGTGGGTAGGTTGTGGTTGAACCTTCAACCTTAAAAATGTAATAGGTGTTATAATTTGTTATGGTCAATTACAAGTTTAGTTCTTGTTGTACATATGAACATTATTGTGTCAACCTAGTTGAGATGTATTGGTGCACCTCCTGAACCCACCCGACTCTAATATTCTATTAAAAAAAAATTACAAGTTTAGTTCTTAAAATTTAAATATAATTTTTAAGGTTACTAAACTTTTTAAAAAATTCTAAATAGATAATACATTTTCAATTTTATATCTAACAACCCTTATAAACTTTAAAAGTGTGTATTGGTTACTAAATTTTTAATATCATGGCTACTGATCATTAAATTTTTAGACATTATTTAAAAAAAACACAAACAAATTGAAAGTTTGTGAAGGTATTTAAAAAAATTTAAGTTTAAAGAACTTATTATCCAGTTTAGATTAAAAAAAAAAAAAAATTGTGCACCAGCTATTCAGATTTGGTTGGGTGCTTATATAATTTTACCATTTTAGATTGGAGGGGTAGCAAGAATCTCCATATAATCAGATTGGTTTGATTTATTTATTAAAAATACAAATATAAAACAGTAGGTTTGCAAATTTAATAGAAATTAGTATAAAAAACAATAAATTAATTAAATTAATGGGATGGGCCCAATTTAGAATATATGAAAGAGATATTTAAATATTAAATCTTTTTTACAAAACTTATTTTCAAGAATGTCTAAATTTTGAGATATTTTCAAACAAGATTTAGTGGAATTTTCAGTTAAAAATACCCCTTTAGGTGGCCGGTTGGTTGACATTTTCGCTATTTTCAAGCTATCCTTGGAGAGAGAATGTACATTTACGGAAGAGTATTAATTAATTATGTTGATATTTTATTTCCAATTGCATTGCGCGAAAGAAAGACATTTAATGAAATATATATTATATATTTTTTTTATTTACGTTGGCTTCACTTTTGAAGAAAGTTTCATTGGTTTCAAGATAGTTTTCATCTTTTTCTCCATTGTTATTCGATGAATAAATAATATATCAAATTCTCCTCGAAGATGATAACTTCAAAATGACTATTGTCTTTCTTAATCAAAATTTCGAATGTCTTTATGGGATCTCTACAGATGGGATTCAAGAAAGCACCTTCAAATGAGATTCAAGAAAGATGGGGTGTTTATTATTTTGGTGTGTTCAGAACCATAATGCTAAGGTCTCTTCCCAGCGCTAAGGTCTCTTCCCATTGAACCCTAATCAATCTCGTAATAGGCACTTCTATACAAGTCCATAATCAATTGGGAATAAATCAGCCCAATCTAATAAAATAGTATAGTGTGATAAAATATTAATCCACATATATAACCTATATTTTAATTACGAGTATTTTTATTTAAAATACGTCTAACTTCCCTAGTAAGCTTCTCTTATTTATAGAATTGTTTTAATTCAAATGAATTATCTCTAAGGAAGGAATCTTTAATTAATTGGAAAATTTGCATTTTTTCTTTTTAAATATATCAAGCCAAAATAAATTAAGAAACATACATCATTTCTATTTGCTATTTTTTTAAAATTCATAGTCTAATCAAAGCTTACTACGATCAAGCTCGTTTGGTTGAGATCTTGTCTGGTGGGGTACGATCAATCTATCACTCTTTCTAGACCCATCTTAGACGTCTTCGCTTCAATCATGTATTCTCCTTTTTGCATAGACTTTTTCTAACCCATGGAGCGGATGGTAGAATAACTTTTGCAAATAAACTTTTCGAATTCCATAGATAAAGTAAAGACTAAAGAAAGACATCTTTAGCAGACACACAAAGAAAAGCTTTTCAAAAATCGAGCTTGGGAGTCTTCCTTTCCCAATGAGTCCAGAAGTATATACCACCTCCTAAAGAGGGCTCAATTACTTGGACAATCGATAAGCTGAATCTCATAAAAATGTATGATGTGACCATTTTTTTTTATCAAATTAATTTGTTTTACTTTGTTAAAGTTGGAAATTAAATTTTTTACTTATTTAAAAAATGGAGAGTATTACAGATGCACCGTAGGTTACAACTAATCAGTGATAAAAATATATAAAAACCGAGCCAATAATCAAGTCTCATTTGGTAACTATATCTATTTTTTTAGCCGTTTTTGAAAATTAAGTCTATTTCATCTCAATTCTTACCATATTTTCTTTATTTCTTAAGTAAAAAGAGTTGAATTTGTAGCCAAATTTAAAGAACAAAAAATTTGAACTATTTTTTTATTTTTCAAAATTTGACTAGCTTTTCAAAAATATTAATAAAAAGTAGATAACAAATGGATCGAAGCATTTAGCTTTTTGGGGTATTTACAAATATAGCCATCAGACCCCTTATGAGCAGGACAATGCAAAAACATCTGTAAATATAGCAAAATTTATATCCAACTTTCAAAGTTCATAAATAATAGACTATATTACTGATAGAAGTTTGTCAACAATAGAATTTATCACAGATAGATTTCCATTATAATACTCCATTCAGGCTTTTCATGAATCCACCTCTACGACTTTGCCTTTCTGCAAGTAGATTGCTAAAATTATTGCTATAGTCGAGTATTACTCTTAAACTTATCCTTTGTTTGAAATATGAAAAATATACTTAAAAGAAATCGTTGTAGATAATGTTATAGATTAAAAATACTTTTAATTTAAAAAGTTAAGTTGGTGAGAATAATAAAAAGCCCACAATTTTTTTTTTTTTTTTTTTTTATTTCCATTTTTTATACCCCCCATTTTTTTTTTTATCTTTTGTTTAAATTTTACAAGAAAAATATTTTTAAAAATTTAAATAAATTTTAATAAAAATAAAAAAAAACCCAAAAATTTTTTTTTTTTTATTTCCATTTTTTATACCCCCCATTTTTTTTTTTATCTTTTGTTTAAATTTTACAAGAAAAATATTTTTAAAAATTTAAATAAATTTTAATAAAAATAAAAAAAAACCCAAAAATTTTTTTTTTTTTTTTTTTTTGAGTTCCATTTGTTATACGCCCAATTATTTTTTACAACATTGATGAAAATTCACGAAGCAAACTAATTTGAAAATATATCATACATATGATTAGTATATGGAAATAACAAGTTTGAACATCGGATCTTGTAGACCACTACTCTGATACTATGTTAAATCACCAATTGATTCCAAAGTTTTAGTTAATAAGTGCGAAAGCAAATTTAGTATTTATCACCTAATAGTTGGTACTTAGTTGGGTGTTATTGATCAGTTAGGGTTGTCGCTTTTGAATGTATTCTTGGTTTAGTATTGTTTTTCTTTGAAAACGAGTGAAGAACAGTGATGAACTGGTAGAAGTGATACAGTGTGTATATATATCCCACTATATGAGATTTTGCCGTGGTTATTTAGACTATGACCACTACACACTATGATCTGAATATCTTGCGAGGAATTAAGCATATGAGTCTTGGACTATCTTGACGTGAAGTAGAGTTTTTGGTGACAGGGATTCTCACACTTAGCTAGAGATCCCAAGCTTTTCTTTTGAAGGGTTATTCTTATGAGACAAGAAAAAATTGTGACGATAGTTGAGAGGGAGTTTCATACTTAAGGAGAGCCTAAGTTATTATTTATTCACTAAAAGTTAGGTTGTTCGTTAGTCTTTGTAAAGTTTCTTTTCAACAGTTCATAAGTAGTAACTGCTTCACTTTATACATAGTGAAGTCTTTTTCCTTTGGGCACACCGCCCTCTGGATGTAAGTGATATTACACCGGGTTGGGTTACCAATCTTTATGTATTTCTTTACTATTGTTTTATTGTTTGTTCTATACATTGTTAATTATATCTTGTTACAACATAGTATGTAACTTGTGACGAACTTTGATAGATACACCTATTTTCAGTATAAAAATGAGATATCAAACTATTTATAATCTTGAAAAGATATATTCTAAGAGAACTGGTTTTATTTTTTAGTCGGATTACAAAACTTAATTAATGACCTTCATACAAGTCACAAACAGAATGTCTAAATGATTAAGATATTATAACTTTAACCAAAGGGTTAGAGATTTGAATTTCTTTCTCCCACATTGTTATTGAACTTAAAAAGACCAATTTCATACCACAAATGTAAGTTCAAACTTTTTAACATAGATATATCAAAGGAAACCTTGAATAATAGAATGGACAGCTCGAATCGGTGTAATGGTGTGTCGGGTAAAACCAGCTTGGTGAAGAACATAACCCCATTCCTTAGCTGTTCTTTCTTTGCCACCGTTGGTATGAGCCATCATCACCATGTCAAGCATTAATCCAACATCCGACAGATTATTTTCTTCTTTTTCCTCAATAATTGCTTCTACAATTATTACTTTTCCTGTCTTTTCTGGAATTGCATCTCTACAATTCTTCAAAATTTTGATGCATGTCTCATCATCCCAATCATGTAGAACCCACTATATATAAAATAACTTCACAAAGTTAATGTTATTCTCCATCTAAAAATTTCAACACATATTAGAATGGGAAGTAATTAATTAATCTAAACTTCATGTTCTAATTTATTGTTTAGTTCATGAATTTAGATTTATGTCTAAAAATGTCACTAAACATTAAAAATGACCCGTAGATCCCTAAATATTAATCTCTATTTATTATCTTGTAGGTTTGTGAATTTGCTAAACGTTGAAGATAGGTTAAAGATTTATTATTAATTAAACTTAAAATTGAAAATTCATGAATCTATTAGACAAAAACTCAAAGGTGTATGGATCTATAGTAGACACATTTTAAAATTCAGAGACTAGATACCCACCAACCTAAAAGTTCTTAAACTAAATTGAAAGTTCCAAAGATATGTTACACGCGTACATTTAAAGTTCAAAATTTTGAAATGACGCCTATACTTATAATTTAACCTAGTATATATATAACCATGCATGTATACGTGAATACTAACCATGATGAAAGCAGCATCAGCCTTAGGAATGGAATCAAACATATTCCCACCAACATGTTGAACACCAATGTATTCTTGAGAAGAAGAAATGACATGTGGAAGGTCAAAGTTGATGCCTTTAATCCAAGGGCAAGCTTTGACAATCATGTTCAAACTAGTTCCATTTCCTCCTCCCACATCAACTAAACTTCCAACTCCTTCAAAAATATCTGGACAATCTTCAAGTATTGCAGGCACAGTTAGAACCCTTGCGGTACATGACATAGCATCATTGATTACAGTGTTGTGTGTTGGATCAGCTGCTGCAAAGCTCCATACATCTTTGCCATGAGCAGCCTCAAATGGGGTTTCTCCAATGCCGCCTTTAATGCGAGCACTGAGGCCATGCCATGGTGCCAGCATCACTGGGTTGCTCTCCAATAGAAGAAATGGAGCCATGCTGTTGTTGCTGCTACTTGCAAGCAGCCGAGACAAAGGTGTTTGAGCATAGCTTATGAGATTTTCATCAGTGATTTCTTGTTTGAAAATTCCACGATGGACTAAGAATCTCAAGATGCGATATAAGAGTGAGGAAGAACAGTTTAAAGCTGAGGATAACTGGGAGAGTGTCATGGAGCTTCCATGGCTTTCGATTGTATCAGCAATTTTGAGTTCTATGGCACATTTTAATGTTGCCATTTCCACAAAACCAAATATGTATTTCCAAACTTGAACTCGGGCTTGTTCATCTTCTTCTTCCTTCTTTGGTATGGATTCTTTGGAAGCAAAGTCCATTCGGAATTGTATCTTTTCTCTATTTGGATTATATCCCTGTCCGTTGTTGCACATCCATATATATAGAGAGGGAGGGAGGGAGTGAAAATTTTTTTTAACCTTTAAACAAGATTCCTGTTTATTTAGTATTCAACTCTAAAAGGTGTTTGATAAGTAATTTTTAAACTTCCGAATTTATGTTTGTGACCTAAGTACCATGATCTTTGAAGAAAATTAAATTAATAAGAGTGTTACTGCATTATGATTTGCTGTTCCGTGTCAAGTAGATTCTAATGAAATATTTTTTCCATATCTGTTGGTATGTGTGGCACAGATTTGCTAGTTTGCTTTCCTATTCTTGCAGTTCTTTAAAGATCTTCTCAAGGTTGAGCCATATATATTGTGGTCTATTTATTTTTTAGGGTTAGCCTATTTGAATGAGAAAAGAGTATATGTGTTAAGGGTTTTAGAGATTATTCAAGAATAGTACCCATATTCATTGTTTAGAGATTATTCAAAAATAGTACCCATATACATTGTTTGTAATCTTTGTGTTCCTTGCTGTTGAGAGTGTTATTGTAGTCGTTTAGACTAGATTATTTATTTCCGAGTATTGTAAATCACTTCGAGTGAAGGTGAAGAGAGCTCACATTTAGGGGGAGCCTAAATACGTAATATTGAGAGGTAAGTCTCACGCTAACTTTGAGAGGAACTTATTTCTGATGGTGAGGGGAGCTCACAATTTGAGGAACCTAAGTATGTTTTAATGAGAGGATCTCATACAAAGTTTGGAGAAGGTTTATTGTGAAAGTGTGGGGGGCTCAAGCTTAAGGGGGAGTTTAAGTTGAAACTTAAGAATATGTTTTACATGAGTTACTAAAGAGAGAGTCTTGCTGATAAGTACCTCTTCGTAATTTCTTAACTCTTTATATCGTGAAATTTCTTTCCAGTGGCCATTACAACCCACCAGAGTAGGTGATATTACACCAAACTTGGTTGCCAGCAATCTCAGTGTCTCTCTATCTCTGTTGTTATTGTTAGATACATATATTAAATTATGTTATTCTGTTGATCAGTTATCATATTACAACATTGTGCTTGACTTTTGTATTATGTGTTAGATCCACTTCAAATTTGAAGGAGAATCATTTTAAACCCTCCATTTTAAATAATGGACAAGTTTCATCTAGAGGATCTAGATTTGTAAGAAGACACATATAAAAATTGATGATCGATAATTTTCAAATATATAGAAGGTCTTCTAAATTAATTCTTTTGTGACAATTAAAGGAGTTATTAATTCCTAGAATTATAAGTTTGCATATATGTGAACTAATGCTTGTCAAACAAAATATGACATAGAGTGTATGAAAGTTGAGAGTTTTATTCAATATAATCAATAGTTTAAAGTTTTTATTGATACAACTGTGTCAAAGTTTAAAGTTATAAATTGATTATTGCCCTAAAAATATATTGCCTGGTACTTAGTTTTCTAAACTATCACTTTTAGTTTTTGATTTTTGATACTTCAAAGATGACATGATCTTTGCCTACAAGAATTTGAATTTGATTTTTGTTGGTCCCCAAATAAGTTTGATATTTGTTTATAGAGTTGACACTAATTGACATTATTATGATGATTGTGGTTGTAAAAATATGCTACCTAGCAAGAACTTACTCATATAATTTTAAAACGAATAGATATTTTCTTATTTTCTATTTTTTCTTCTCAATGATCATACAAACTATATATTTTTAAACTTTAAGGGATCAACTAAAAACTAAATTTAAATCGCAAGGACCAAACCATGTGAGCTTTATGAAATATATAGAAGCTAATTTTGAATTCAGAAACCAAACATATTGGCTTTGAAGGCTCATACCCCAGACACAAATCAAGTTCAAATCCTAGGGGATCACCAAAATTATGTTTGATCCTTTATATTCTAGTTCAACTTGCTCAAAAATGCATGTCAAATACATTCCAACTATTAACAAATCAGAAATACAATTAAAAAAAAAAAATTGTACAACCATGGTGATAATGAGAGATCAAACTTTAGAATGTCTTGAGAGATAAAACACCTATTAATCATGATTGATCTAAACTTAATCAAATTTGTCAACTGAATTTACTAAATTTAAAGTAATTAATTAATATTAATTAAAAGAAAAAGCAAACGATAGTTTAGATCAATGGTAATTTAGCATGACTTTCTTCTCTAGAGATCAAAGATTGAATCCCTATCTTGCCATTTTTGTACTAAAATCCCTATCTTGCCATTTTTGTACTAAAGAAATAATTAATCAACCATTTAAATTGGTTTATTTTGTTACGTTTCTAGAAGAACTCAAATGCTTTTTAAAGTGCCTTTTATTATTTTTATTATTATTATTATTATTTGAATACTTTTTTAGTGCCTTCTAGAGCACAATTCAGGGTACCTAAATTTATGAAAATTAGATTTGATTTGTTGCCCTTTCAAGTGCCTTTCCTTAGATTATATTATTTCACTAATGGATTCTTGCCTTGGTAGTTGAAAGGGATATTTCATTTCCATATAATATTTAATTCAATTTGGCATCAATAACATCCCTCCAACAAATATCTCTACAATGCTACGATAGTGTCTACTTTAGTCATAATCTTTCTGACTTTAATTTTTGTTTCACCTAAAAGACCTCATACCATTGGAGATATAGTTGTCTTCACTTATACCATGGAATATATGTTAAGAGTACAAACAAAATTCCACAATGGTTAGAGAAGGAAGTGATCTCATGGGTATATAAATGAGGACAATTAATTATATCTCCATTGGTATGAGGCCTCTTGAGTGATACCAAAAGCAAAGCCATTAGAGTTTATGCCCAAAGTGGAGAATATTATACCATAGTGGAGATATGTGGAGGCACTACAAGAAATACTGCTTTTAGCGACGAAAATAAAACGTCGCTAAAGCTACAAAATCGTTGCAAAAACCCTTCAGCAACGTAAAACATAACGTTGCATAAAACGTTGCCAATGCCCCATCGGTGAATATTTTTTACGACATTTTCTAGAAAACGTCGCAAATTGCGATTTTCGTCATAAGAAACTATTTTCGTCGAAAAATTGTTTGCAATGAAACTGTATTTGGTTGCAAAGCTTGCTTTTTTTAAAAAAAAAATATATATATATATATTCATTCAAGCTCTGATAATTAATGACATTTCTTATGTCTTTTTTACAATAGTCGCAATGTTAGAGACAAAAATTTGAAAATCTTCGCTAATATTTCATCGATAAAAGTCAGATTTCTTGTAGTGAGGTATGTTGTACGTCCTTATCAAGGCGTTATCCTTATCTAGCCAAAGCGTGGGACTTTCATTGCTCTCCAACAAATCATCCCCTCATACAAAAGACTACCAAAGTCTCCCCTTAAATAATCATCTATCTATGTTTACTCTTGAGCAATGACTTTTTAACGAAACAAACTCCTCTTTATTGAACCCTCATTCCATGTCCAATTAGCTCAACCACAGATGATAATGATTATGACATACTGAAGCATACCAACAAAGCTAAGTGAAAGAGATATGACTCTAATACCACTTGCTAGGGACAATGAATCATTCAACATATCTCTACAATCCCTCATAGTTAACTTTATTTTCTATTTCACTCAAAAGACAAATTAACCTTCCATACCACTAATGAAATACTTGGAGAAACTAATGAAAATAGTGGTGGCAACCACTCCATACCATCAATGTATATGTAACCACGTCTAAGAATCAGATATCACATTTGAATTTTGTATGGAAATTTTTTTAATGGATTATGAACTACACGCATTCTTATGGAACTCACTCAAGTGTCCACTTAAAGATTGTCATGTAAGGAATCTTAAAATATATATATTTATATTCTTTTTCTTTACAAATTGAAGAGGACGTATTACTTTGCTCATTTTGTATTACTTTGCCCCGTCTTTTTGTACATGTTGTTCATGTACAAAAGACAATAGGTGACGGTATATGTACGAAACTAAGAATGAAACGTATGACACATTGGTACCAAAGAACAGATCAAAAGAAATATGCGGGGGAAAGGGTGAGGAACTCCATATTTGAAAGAATTATTATTATTTTAAATTCTATATAGTTTCAATATGAAGAACACGACAATAGCAACAGTGGAGAAAACTGTCGTCCGATGGTGGGCCGGTGACCGATGGGGCAAGGGAAAAGGAGAGAGATAAAAGAATGTTGTTTTTATTTTCTGGGTATTTGAGTATTTGCCTGATAGAATCCAACAATGCCATCTTATTATCTATCCCCATAATTCCTAACGTATCAAACATCTCATTTTAGTGTCGGAGATAATTAATGTATGTGTTTGGATATAGAGGATAATTAATGACTATGAATTAAATATTTGTGTTTGATTTACGGTACATAAAAATCAAAATTAAATAATTACTTAATTTAATATAAGAGAATATTTAATATAGTCATGAATTAAATATATAATATTATTTAATATATTGTTATATTAATTAATTATTTAATCACTTAAATTAAAAATAATTACTAAAAATAATTAATGAAATATAAATTAGTTAATAATCACTAATAAATTTTATTTTAAATGGTTAAGATAACACCAAATTTAATAAGTTCACATATTATATTTATATTTAATAATTAATTAAACTCAATGGTAATATTTAATTGATATTACTTTATCTTATCAAGTTGGCTATATTTTTTACTCTGCATCATCCATATCCTAAAATCCAACCTATAGGGTATTATTCTGGAGTTAAAAACATGAAATTCTATAAAACAAATAAGAATATTGAATGTATGTAAAATTTCATAGCAAAACTGGTAAAACAAACATGCCTTGCATAAATTTATTCAATATTAAATGGTCTAGGGTTATAATTAATTAACACTTGTGAAACAAACATGCCCTTGCATAAATGTTTTTGTCTTTTTTAACATTTTAATAAAGAATAAGAATTAATTAGTAAAGGGTTATAATTAATATTAGTTTTAAATGCTCACATACCCACATACCCACATAGTGTTTTTAAAAGGTCTTTTAAAAACCATCTTTATTATCTCTTTACTCACACCTATATATGAACTTAGTGTTTTTCTTTTTCTTTTTCTTTTTTTTTTTTCATTTTACATTAAAATAAACAATACTAATTAGTGAAGGGTTAAAATGGAGGTTGAATAAATAATACTAATTAAAAAAGGAACATAATGAGAATTATAAAATTATCATTTGGAAAAAATAGTTTGAAAATGATTCTCCCCATTAGCCACTTTTATTTTATTTTTTTAGTCGATTACAAAATTCATATTTTACTATAATCAACAACCTTCATAAAAGTACCTAAACATGACACACAATTAGTTATAAGAACACGAGCTTGCTCATCTTCTTCTTCCTTCTTTGGTATGTATTCTTTGGAAGCAAAGTCGATTCGGAATTGTATCTTTTCTCTATTTGGATTATATCCCTTTCCGTTCTCGCACATCCATATATATGATAGTAAATTACAAGTTTAATTACAAGTTTAATTCTTTAAACAAGATTTCTGTTTATTTAGTATTCAACTCTAAAAAGGTGTTTGATAAGTAATTTTCAAACTTCTAAATTTATGTTTGTGACCTACGTACTATGATCATTTAAGAAAATTAAATTAATAAGAGTGTTACTGCATTATGATTTGTTGTTCTTGTGTCAGGCAGATTATAACAAAAGATTTTTTTTCCATATCTGTTGATATGTGTGGCACAAATTTGCTAGTTTGCTTTCCTATTCTTAAATTTCTTTGATGATCTTTACAAGGTTGAGCCATATATATTATGGTCTATTTATTTTTTAGGGTTAGCCCATTGGAATGATAAAAGAGTATATGTGTAAGGGTTTTAGAGATTATTCAAGAAAAGTATCCATATGCATTATTGTTTGTAGTCTTTGTGTTCCTTGTTGTTGAGAGTTTTGTCTGTAATCGTTTAGACTAGGTGATTCACTTACTAGTATTGTAAATCACTTTGAGTGAATGCGAGGAGAGTTTGTTGGGACTGATGTGTTCTAAATCTCTTTGTCTTGTAGTTTTGTAAATTGCAAATACATTTTATTTATTCAATAATATAATATGGCAAGAGATTCTTAGTTTACTGGATTCAGATTTATACGTAACTTACATATTTAATATCAACTTTATTGAAAATAAAATATGTTTATCATTTACAAACCACGAGTTTTAGGACATAAAATCTAATAATATTTACAACAAATATCAACTCGGCATGAAATTGAAAAAAAGAATGACCTATCCTTACCAAATGCATTTCAAACACATAGAACTAGTTAGAAGAAGGGGAAGATGCTACCATGGATATGTCACTTTTTGGGTATGATATTGATGGAATTTGAAAATAATAATGAGCATTTATTTATTATAATTTGAATATTTGTAACCATTATTTTAAAGAAAACAAACCAAATCATCATAAATGTTTAAACTTTCACTTGGTGTGTAAGTAGTAGTAGTTTCTTCTTTTCAAAGGGTAATGCTAGTAGCTTTAAATGGCCATATACCCACGTCTTAATTACTATCTTAATGACCTATGCAAGTAGTTTTGTTTCTTCTTTTTTATTTATTTATTTATTTATTTTTGTCTTTTTTTAACATTTTAATAAAGAATAAGAATTAATCAGTGATGGGTTACAATTAATATTAGTTTTAAATGCTCACATACCCATATGATCATAAATGCCTACGTACCATAGTGTTTTTAAAAGGTCTTTTAAACATCATCTTTGTTATCTCTTTACTCACACCTATAAATGAACTTAGTGTTTTTCTTTTTTCATTTTACAATAAAATAAACAATACTAATTAGTGAAGGATTAAAATGGAGGTTGGAATAAATAATACTAATTGAAAAAGGAACCTAATGAGAATTATAAAATTATGTTGTTCTAGTCGGTTACAAAACTCGTGTTTTATTATAATCAACAACCTTCATAAAAATCAACCTAAACATGACACACAAGTAGTTATAAGACATTATAACTTGGATCATAAGTTTGATTCTCCCCACTTTTATATTATTGTAAGAGCTAAAAAACGTTATTTTATTGAGATAATAGGATATATCAAAAGAAAGCTTGAATAACAGATTGAACAGCTGGAATGGGTGTGATGGTGAATTGAATAAAACCAGCTTGGTGAAGAACATAACCCCATTCTTTAGCTGTTCTTTCCTTGCCATTATTGGTATGAGCCATCATCACCATGTCAAGCATTAATCCAACATCCCCCAGATTGTTTTCTTCTTTGTCTTCAATAACTGCTTCTACAATAATTACTTTTCCTGTTTTTTCTGGAATTGCATTTCTACAATTCTTCAAAATTTTGATGCAAGTCTCATCATCCCAATCATCCCAATCATGTAGAACCCACTATATTAAATAAATTCACAGAGTTAATATTATTTTTCATCTAAGAATTCCAGCTCATATTAGAATGCATGTAATTGGGAGGTTAATATAAAAAAGTTTTGACAGATACTTGAATTTTAATCTCTCTATAGTGTATAGTAGATCTGAGATTTTAATAAATGCTCAATGTAGGTAAAAGATCTATTAGACTCGAAATTAGAATTTCACTGACCTATTAGATACAAACATAAAAGTTTAAGGACCTATTAAACACTTTAAAACTTAGAAACCAAATACATACAAACCTATAAGCTCTATACTCTATTGGACATTCTTTAAAATTCAAGAGCTTATAAGATACAAAATTAAAAAGTTTAGAGATTATTGGACACCTTTAAAGTTAGATTACTAGACAGACACAAAACCTAAGGGGTTGTTTGGCCACCCAACTTAAAGTTGGTGGAGTGGTCCATTATAGTCAGCCACTCCAGATAATTTAGGGCTCTTAATATAATATTGGTGTTTACAACTATTTATAACCTACCCATTTGAAATCTTTCTTTTTTTGTTATAATGTTTTCTATTTGCGGCTTATCTCCTCTTTGTGTTTACTATTTTCTACCTAAACTAAAATAGTTTACACCCCAAACACTATAATAATTAACTCATACTGAATAATCTACATCTCAAACGCAAACTCTAATAACCAGTAACTATAATAACCAAGTTAGCGCCCCGAACACTCCTAAAAGTGTTTACTAAACTTACTAATTTAACTCATTAGGTATATTTATTTATCCATATAGATGTGTATACCAACCAAGAATAAAGCAGCATCAGCCTTGGGAATGGAATCAAACATACTCCCACCAACATGTTGTACACCAATGTATTCTTGAGAAGAAGAAATGACATGTGGAAGGTCAAAGTTGATGCCTTTAATCCAAGGGAAAGCCTTGACTATCATGCTCAAACTAGTTCCATTTCCTCCTCCCACATCAACTAAACTTCCAATTCCTTCAAAAATCTCAGGACAGTTTTCTAGTATTGCAGGCACGGTAATAACCCTTGCACTACATGACATAGCATCATTGAATATTGTGTTGTGTGTTGGATCAGCTGCAGCAAAGCTCCATAAATCTTTGCCATGAGCAGCCTCAAATGGGGTTTCTCCATTGCCGCCTTTAATGCGAGCACTGAGGCCATGCCATGGTGCCAGCATCACTGGGTTGCTCTCCAATAGAAGAAATGGAGCCATGGTGTTGTTGCTGCTACTTGCAAGCAGCCGAGACAAAGGTGTTTGAGCATAGCTTATGAGATTTTCATCAGTGATTTCTTTGAAAATTCCACGATGGACTAAGAATCTCAAGATGCGATATAAAAGTGAGGAAGAACAGTTTAAAGCTGAGGATAATTGGGAGAGTGTCATGGAGCTTCCATGGCTTCGATTGCATCAGCAATCTTGAGTTCTATGGCACATTTGACAACTGCCATTTCCACAAAACCAAATATGTATTTCCAAATTTGAACTCGGGCTTGTTCATCTTCTTCATTCTTTGGTATGGATTCTTTGGGAGCAAAGCCATTTGGGATTGCATCTTTTTTCTATTTTGATGGTATAATTTTTTTTTTCTCTTTTTACATCCACATATATAGGAGCGGAGAGTTGGGAGGGAAAATTGTTAACCCGAGTAAATTTGACATCACCTCAATGCTAAATCGTTTTTTTCATTAAATCCATATTAGGTTGACAAAAAATCTTAATTTATGAGAGACGTGCAATCAGCTAATTTAGTTTATGAAATAAATTTAGAATCACAATCCAAGAATCTGAAAAACGTTTGGACAACCCATGTGAAGGGAAATCGGTTTTTACTCTATAAATTACCCTTCACCCAAATCAAACACAAATTAAATTACTTTTTTTCATGTGGGACAAACAAAAGTCTTTTTATGTGGACCTAAGTCTAAGTCATTTCCAAAAAAAAATAATAATAATAATAAATAAACCGTTAAAATTATAACAAGTTTAATCTCTAAACATTAACATTTCTATTTAATTATTTGGTATCTCTCACAAAGCTATATTAACTTTAAGTTTTATGTTAAATAAATTCTTTTACTTTAAAAAATTAAATTTACATAAGGATTGTCTTAAACCTTTAATTCCAAATTATGGACGATTTTTACATAAAACATCTTGATTTCTTAAGAATTCTACGTATGTGTGAGAATTAATGCGTGAACAATTTTTGAATTTAGGACCTACATTGATTCATACGTAATTGCGTTGGGTAATACTTTTAAGGATAGTAATTAAGTGTACAACAACATTTTTAAGAAATTGCAAAGATAACAAAATTTATCAGAGATAGACTCTATTGTTGATAAGCTTTTACCAGTGATATGATTTATCACTAATAGGCCCCTACTAATGATATGGTGTATCAAAAGCATATTCTAATTTTTTTTTTTTTTTTTTTTTTTGCATTGTACTATATCTACAAATATTTTGGACCTAATAGCTATATTTATAAAAGTTAGTTCATATGTGACTATTAAGTTGTGTAATTCATATAATTATAGTTTCCACACTGATCAAATTAGTGTAAATTGATATATTTAGAAATTTTGTAGGGTTACACGTTTGCATCTCTAACACACTTTAAAATATTTTACTGGTTTGATTAGCATTGGATTTTATTTCCAATTTTGCCCCTTGTTTAGTTTTAGTTTACAGGATTTGTTCTTCGATGAAAGAGGTGTATCTATTTTTTTTTTCTTCCTTATTTTCTCTTCATTCTTCTTTGAGCTCGTTTGATTCTTCTTCTCATGATAATTTAGCGTTTTTTTTTTATTATTATTGTTTCATAGGTAAATTTGGACTTAATGAAATAAACCAAAAATTAAAAAAAGACGAGGGCAGATAATTATAAGGTAAAGTGGATTTAGATTTAGGTTCAAAGTAAAGTGGACTTAGATTTAGGTTCAAATAAGTCCAAATGCTAACTAATCATCATACATCCAATTAGATTTAATCCTAACTTATTTGAGATTAGAAGAAACTATAATCCAACCCCCTAGGAGGATTAAGATGAACCCCTCATCAATTTCTCTATAAATACATCATTATATAACTCCATATGAGGTAATTTAAACTTTTGGCTTTTTCTCCATTATAAAGTTCTCATTCTATCTGCAACATCAGAGCCATTTTTCTTTGACTTGCAAGTCTTCTATTCCTCAAATTACAAATTTATCGTTGTTGTCACGTGAAAGTCAGATACATTTTTTCTTGTCTAAACTTTGACATCATGAATTGGCCCCATTTAATGGGAACAAGGGTGCTCTACCTTTCAAAAAATCAAAGCTACAATCACTTGGAAAACATGGTGAATTAGATACCTATTTCCCAAGTTTGAAAAGTGACTCTTCCATTAAAGCGTGCGATGATAAACAAAAGGGAATGAGCAAGATGAATCCCCATGATTGAGTAAAAAGAACAACAAAGATTCAAGATATGGTAGCTTAGTTTAGAAAAAAGAAAAAATAAATAAAAGAAAGCGAGAAAAAGAGAAAAAATGGGCGGAAAGACGAAAAGGATGAAATATAGTCACTCTAGGTGATATATAGAGTATTAATGATAAATCTTATCATTGAAACGAGTTTATCAATAATAGACTACCATCACTAATAGCTTTGCTATTAATTATAGAAGATGATAGATTTGCTTTCGTTAAAATGGAGCTTCATTACATTTATTGTGATTTAAGTCTATTAGTGGCAAACTCTATCACTAATAGACTTCAATTACAACCATATAGTTCGCCTCTCATACAAGTTTATCTATGATAGTCAGTGATAGCAATACTTGATCATTGATAGATTGCATGTTTTGTGATTTAAAGTTCATAAGTAATTGAAGTCTATTAATGATAACATTCTATAAGGGATAGATTTCTCATTCTATGTTTGAAGTCTATCATTGGTTATCACTAATATGCTTCAAATAATATAAGTCTATAAGTGGTGTACTCATATCAATAAGACAATTAATGTGGGTGGTGTACATAAAGTATTAGTGATAGATTTTATTGTTGAGATGAATCTATCAGCGATAGACTACCATCACTAGTAGATAAATTTGCTATCGATAATAAAAAATGATAGAATCTACCAGATCTGTTATCATTAAAATGAAAAAACATAATACATCTATTATGATTGAAATCACTTAGTGATAGACTCTATGATTTATGTTTTGTAATTAAAGTCTATCCATAATAAAAACTATCACGGATAACTTCAATAGTGAAGAAATTGACCGACACAAAATTTTTTGGGCTATGCATGTGAGTTTTGTTATTGGGGCTTTTTAGTCTTTTTAGGTTGGGCTTACTTTTTGTCATATTTGCTAAGTGTTTTATATTTTATATTGTGCTACAATTGCTATTAATTTGGGCCAACTTGTCATTAATGCAATCGCCCATATATTTATAAAAATTAAAAGTTTTAATTGATACCTGTAACAACCCCAAATCGTTGGGGTAAATCTTCTTAGTAAATAAGTTTAAGTTATTATGTGTGAAAAAAAAGATAATAATAATAAAAATATAGTTATCCTTATATATTCATGCCTTTATTTAAGCTAAGTTGGAATTTAGAAATTTGAGCTAAGGAAAAATTTGGAATTTAGAAAAAAAAAAAAGATAATTTATCTTAGGGCAAGTAAAATAAGGTGATTAATTTTGGTGGGATTGGATAATTGAAGTAAATCTTGGTTGTAGAAGATTTTATTTGATTTTATTTGGATAATTGAAGTAAATCTTGGTTGTAGAAGATTTTATTTGATTTTATTTTGTTTGGTTGGAAAAGAAAAGGGGAAAGGAGGAAGGAATAGGGAATTTGGGTTTTTATAAATAGGCATCGATTT